>NC_051174.1:42921691-43461691 GCF_013339725.1 Rhipicephalus microplus
CAACACTCCACATAAGCAACATCAAAGTACTCGCACCTTCAACAGAACAGCCTGCTGCATTGATGTTTACAAAAGAAACCAGTGACGTGGTACGGAATCTTCGCTGACACAACAGTGGTTCTCGCCATAGGCGCGCAGGGTTACCCTTCAGGGTGGAGGTGAGGGGGGGGGAAGGTTCCCCGAAGTGCCCTCCCCTCTCCCTATCATCTCGATGTATAGGGCTAACTATGTGGCCCCCTCTCTCGAGTCACAACACCACTCCTTCCTGCTATGTTAATGCGTGAAGCAAACTTAGCGCCCCCCTCTTAGGTGATCAGGGAAGGCAGCCACCCCCCCCCCCCCTGCCAGCCTCGTGCACACGCCTATGACTCCTGCTATCATAGTTTAGATATTTGGGTGTTGTTATTGACCGTAACCTCTCGGTCGAAGCATGTCATGGTGTAGCGAAGCAAATTGGTCTACTTTTAGACTTGCTTCATGTTGTAGCTGTAATAATGTGAGGGCCCTCGGGAAGAGGCTTTCGGCAGGTGTGCCAGGCATTCTTGTTTTATATCTACACAACAGCTCACCAGTGCTTTCACGTATGCGTGCTACTTGCACTCATACGTTGAATGACCTGCAAGCGGGTGTGGTCCGAGCATGCCTGGGCTGCATGTGAAGTACAATATCAGGCACCATAAAATATACCAAGACGTAGAACACCAGGCACTATAAAAATTACGAACCAACCCTATAGAGCACGGTTTCTTAAGGTGGTTCTCATGGAACCTAGAAGTTCTGCAGGCCAGCTCTCAGGGTTGCGCCAGCTGCTGATGAATTTTACATGGTTCCACTCTTGGGTAGTGAACTCTAAGTGTGATTGAACTAATAAACCTCTAGTAACCACGCCCGAGTGTCCGTAAGTATGTTTCAGTGCATAAAAGCAACCAGTAAGCTACGCAATACATCTCGCTAGCAGCTTGTAGGCAGCAAGACTCCGAAAACGGGCCACGCCGTTAAGCTACTGAGTTTGAATTTTGAGGGCCTGATATAAGCCTCATGTCCATTTCTTATGTAGAAAGGTAGGTGGCGAAGATAATGACAGTGCACATTAAGTATATCTAAGGACAAGCATAATGAGTGATGTATTTGCGGTGTGGCGATATCCGACGACAGTCGTTTTTCTCGCCTCTGCCGGGAAAGTTTGTGAAGCGTCGAGAGAGATCAGTTACGTCTCGTCAACTTTGCGGCGTAAACGATTTCTTGTTTCTTTTAGGGGTGGCGAATAGCTCCTGGATTATAAACACTGCAACACGGAATCGTTACAGCAGTAGATCACCGATGCGAAATTGGTATATGCAATACGCGAGGGACATGCGAACAACATGCTATAATTGCTGCAACGCGCGTGTACCGCAAGAATTAACGTGGTTGACACTGCGAGCATTATAAAAATAAATCGTGCTAGTAAAGAAAATCTTCAGCCTTGGCAGCTTTAAGTTAAGACATTTTTCTCCTCAATCCAAAGAAAAATTTTAAAAATGACAGTGATATTGCATTTCACAGATCAAGATCACAATGTGGGATTATCGAAATGGTGAAGCATGCTCGGGATATGTTAGGCTAGCATCTATCTGTGCTGTAAAATCAAGCATTTTATATTCAACAATATACCGAAACATCCCACTCCACACGCTAAATAAACGAGCACGTGGTGCTAACAGAAACATTGCATGCTCCAGTATGCACCACCGCACTTTCAGCGCTTCCAGCAC
This sequence comes from Rhipicephalus microplus, assembly GCF_013339725.1. Lineage (NCBI taxonomy): Eukaryota > Metazoa > Arthropoda > Arachnida > Ixodida > Ixodidae > Rhipicephalus > Rhipicephalus microplus. Next base: position 42,923,446 of record NC_051174.1, read on the forward strand.
TTCTGAGTGTGCACCAGCGCCAAAGCGGTCAAGCCAGCGCCCCTACCAATGCGACACAGCTATTTTCCTTGCGCCCAGTGAAGTGCCAGTAAATGTACCAGTGTCTCCAGCGTGTACCAGTGCCAAAAAAAACGTACTTGCATCACACTGGGGACGCCGTTTTTTGTATTAGGGTATTTACTTGCAATTTCTTCCAATGATAAAAACAACAAATGAATCAAGACTAGATGTTGAATGGCAAAGCGCCTGTGAACGATGTGAACGCCCTCTCACGTGTTTTCGTTGAATATTAGGTTACAACGCCACCAGTGTTGGCCTCACAAGTTCTAAGTGAGTAGCCATTATCTCGTGGAGGAACGGCAAATAAGGATATCATAATCGAGTGAGAATTGATCCCGGCCTATATGCCTGGCATGCAGATGTTCAGCGACAGAATGACACTAATGTTTGAAACTTCCTCGGAAAAAAAAGATTCTACATGAATTCGAAGCAGTGAGAAAAGACCCCTTAACACATTTCATATGGCACAAGCGTAGAATCACGCCAGGCGTCAAAATATGTCAATGGCAGGGTATTTAAAAAGGCCATCTATTACAAAGCGCTCACATGTATTTGATAATAAACAGCTGTGAGAGCATCAACAAATTGAACAGGTGCGTAGGTTCGCGTGTTGTCTTACAGACGCGAAGGGCGTCCTCGGCTGATGCGCAAAACTATGTCGCCATAGGCAAATAATATCTCTATTTTCAGTGCGCATGCAAGGTTACTTGATGATCGATATGTAAATTTCGACGTCCCAAAACCACCATATGACTATGAGAGATGCCGTAGTAGAGGGCTACGGAAATTCTGACCATCTAGGGTCAAAGTGCAGCCAATTTTGAGCACGTAGGCCCTACAGAATTTTCGCCTCCATCGAAAATACCGGGATTCCATCCCGCGACCTGCAGGTCTGCACCCGAGTACCTTACCTACAAGGCTACCGTGGTTGGGCAAGGTTAGCTCGAAATGGTCGATGTTGTGCGCACAGTCGTTCGTTTGCTTCTGCCATGGTTGAGACATGAACCGAAAACTAAACCCAGGCTAGCCAGTTAGAAGGCGATGCGCATATGCGCCCACTTACAATACCGTGTTCTACTCTATAAGGCGAAGCTCAATTGACCTAAATTTTTCATGTGAAAGCATCTTTATAGAGTCTCAGCTGCTTTTTGCCATTACCGTCGCCGTTATGTCTATATATATATATATATATATATATATATATATATATATATATATATATATATATATATATGCATATATATATATATATATATGCATATATATATATATATATATATATATATATATATATACATATATATATATATGTATATATATATACATATATATATATATATATGTATATATATATATATATATATATATATATATATATACCCTGCCAATGCCAATTCGGAGCAATGCACTTGCTCGTAATCAGCTCTTTGTCTGACGACTGTAGTCAGCTGTGCCCTGGGCCTTAGCACATGCGTATGCGTGTACAAGACAGTTTGCACGTCCCGTGCTTTTTTGCCGCAAATATTGCTCTTACGTTACAGAGCGTGCCTCGTCGTAGAGGCCCTGTTAACACCAAGTCAGTTTACACTTGGCTCTAGAAGTTCCACCATTTCAGCTTTCACTGTGACTATGCTGCGCTTTGCGAGCAGGTCAAGCAATTTTTCAGGCTGACTGACAAAGCCGACAATATAGCTTTGTCAGTCAGCCTGAAATGGCTGCTGATTCGCGAATCACGGTATCAAATCCCGGGCACTGCGGACGCACTTTGATGGAGGCGAAAATTGTCGAGGCCCATGTGGTTAGATTAAGGTGCCCTAGAAAAAACCCTAGGTGTTCAAAATTTCTGGAGCCCTCCACTACGGCGTCTGTCAAGATCAAATCGTGGTTTTGTTACGTTGAACCCAAGCAAATATTGTTATTACAAAGCTTGAAACGTCATGAAATTCACTTTAGCAGCCAATTTGTCAGCTCAAATTGACCATTACCATGTTCGTTTTAATAATAAGCGACACCTAATTAGACCTGCAAAAGTTGCATTTGCTTTTAGTCTACGAGTTTAACCAGCACCGGCATTGTCACTGAGTGCAGTAACTAGTGTTGTGGGCCTCCATACACCATTTGATGATGGCGGAATGTAAATCGAAAGTTTTTCTATGAAATGTTTGCAGTTGCCTCCAAGGGAAGCATCTGCAAGTTTGAACTCGTCAGATGATATGCTTTTTATGCAAAAGAAAATATATAAGTACAAAGCGTTGTAGACAGTTTAATATTTTTTTTACCAAGAATGAATTAATAGGCTTTATTTAAAGTTCGTCGGTTTCCTTCGAATGAGGCGGGAAGGATAACATTAACCTATGTCCCCCTCCCGTGCATGCTCCGTCGCTGATAATGACGGTAGCTCTGGTGACGGCTCGAAAAACATGGACCCACGATAGACCACTCAACTTACCGACTTTGTTCGACTAACCTTTTTCCTTCATGTTGCCTAGGCTAGTTATCAAGAGATTTTCTACCAAAATTAGCAATGAGGGCTATTCGCAATGCCCGCAGTGCGTTGCATCGCCAAGCCGAAATTCAGGAGCATCCTCTAGTGGAAGGTGAGTAGGCGACACAATGGCAGCACTACACTGTCGCTCCCTTGTCCCACTCAGCTATAGCCTCCATCTTGACTCGTTAGTAAAGAACCAGCACTACGACTCTGCACGTTTCCTGCATGACATGTTAGATTTGTTCTTTCGGGACGCAAACCTTTTGTCAAAATGAATGGCACCTCGCGCTTTCAGTCATATCCCATAGGGTACACACACCAGCTTCGCGACTTTTTCTGCAGTCACGTAGGCTAGTTAAATGCTATCATCATACCCTTTTAATTTTCGCTTGCATATAGCATTCACCAGTGCTCTTTCAGTGCGTGAATTTTATAATAATACACGTGGAAAATTGAGTGGGCTCTTGTGTTGCTCCTGTTTGCCTGAGCAATCACAAATTGGCCACCATTGCTCTGCTTGCATTTTTGTAAGTTTGTTGGTACCTGGACGGGCACTGCGTACGATCTGCTTGTTAACCGGTTCGAAAGCGAAATGTTCGGGGTGCTAGATAACGTGGTGACGCCAAGTGCTCGACTTCATTCGGTGGAGGAAAATTTTCATAATGCTTTCAGCAGTGATGTTGAAAGAAACCATCTCGATGACGACGACTCTTTACCGGACGTAGTAGGCTGTGAAATTGCTGAGAGTGACAGTGACGATCAGCTGTTAAGAAGAACGACTTGCACTTCACGTTCCCTCGTCAGTTGATAGTTTTTCACACTCCTAAGCCACTTTCTATATAATATAAAGGGTAATACCGCTAAGCGAAATTGTAATAAAACAATGAGTTTTCCTGTGTATTGCTTGTAGCTACATTGCGGATATTATGAGTGCCGCATACAGTCAAAACTCTCGAGCTTAGATAGGTGGAAGGAACAGTCATGATCACAATCCACGGCTGTCAGCTCACTTCTCCTGTACTTTGCCAGTATTTATTGAACGGCATTGTTGTTCGACTAAATTAGGCAGTGTAGAATTTTTCGACCTTTTGGACGTGCAAGCTTTTTTCTCACGCAAGCAATTCACAAATGGAAATTCACACTATTCTCACACGAGCATTCACAAATGGTAACCATCATACTCGTAGGGCTGCTCGACTGCACCAAATGTAGAACACTGCTGCGGATTCCGCTCAGATTTGTGCACTTTGAAGCAGTACATTGACACGTTGCCCATTTTACTGAGCTTGCACTGGTTTCCAACGCCTAAATAGGAGTGGAACTTTCGGCCTACACCCATAATATTTTACTCGCGCAATAACAAACCACAAGAAGCCACAAAAACACTTGGCTTCCATTAGACAGTTTTAATTCATCTAATCAATTCGCATTGGCGATGGAGAGCGGGAAGCTCTACTTCCCCATCGAGCGCTTCAAGTTTAAGCATAACCTTACCTTTCCCCAAAGCTTTATGACTCAACTAGATGAATACAAATACCGAAACAATATTTTGCTGCACCTAATGCGCCCTATTTTCGCATACGCATAAGTATTACACGGGGTTTAATTAACAGTGCATAACTGATTCTGGAAAACTGATACATATGATGCGTACTTCTGCAATTTGTTTCAGAGAGATTTTGTTATTAAAGTCAATGTTTTAGATGGCGTTGAGTGTTGCATAATCAATCTTGAAATGGTCGCTTCGATGATGCTCGGTGCTGACGACTCAACCCCGTGAAGCTTCAGTTAAATAGAAAATAAATAATTTATTGGTTTTATGGCATAGACTATGACGAAGTATGGCTCTCAAGGTAAGTCGATATCATCCGTTGTGGTTGGTGGCTCGGGGCTCGGGTTTTCGATCTCAGCCTTGATGGCTTCTCGAAGAGGCCCGAGTACTTCCTCTCGAAGCGCCCTCTGGAGGAGGTACTTTGAGGCCCGTTCCACAAACGGCTGTTCGAAGCCCAATACGCTCTGGTAGTGGATTTCCTGTACATCTGCAGAGAGGATCTGGAGATCTTCTAGTGTAGGCTTGGAGTCGTCCGATAGCGCTGCAGAATACATCAGGTATGAGAGTTTATTCACAAGCCTCAGCAATTCATGTGTAAGTTACAGTTTCACCAACATAATGAAGCAACTGATGTGACAGCAATAAACTGTAATGTTAATTGAAGCAAAACTAGTAGCTAACTTTTTTCGAGGTGTTCTCGCATAAATACACCAAACGTAGGTGTAAGAAATACGGACGTTCCGACGTGAGAAGCCTTTTAGGGGCGAAGCTCCTTAGGGCGTGGGCTGTGCGTCCCCTGTAGCCTGTATGTAGCCACCTCTAGTTTAGTTCTTGCAGTATTCACTAGATGGCGGTACCGTCCCCTGTATGTAGCCACCTCTAGTTTAGTTCTTGCAGTGTTCACTAGATGGCCGTACCGTCTCCTGTATGCAGCCACCTCTCGTTTAGTTCTTGTAGTGTTTACTAGATGGTGGTACTTGTAGCTGATGATGAAAAGATGCAAGATGTTATAAACTAGAAAGCGGTACTTGTAGTTGATGAAAGACGCGAGATCTTATAAAATAGAATATGTCACATATGGCGCATGTCATTGGTTGAAGGCAATCGTTCGATTTAGTGCGGCGACGTACGCTAGGGGGAGCGATGTAATAAAATCGAGTGGGCAAAATGTACAGAGGATTCATGGTTTACCAGGTTTACCTCCGGAGCTTCGCCCACTCATCATCATTCACTTCGTGGATATGGCGGAATTTTTTTTTTGTGTGTCATCTGTAGTCTAAACGCGATGCGGTGAGGGCAGATACACTACACAGAAGGATATGTGGGGGCTGTTTGGCATGCAACCACGCCCTTAGGAAGCAATACTCGCAGTATATGCTTGAGCAGCACAGACCCCTCACTCTCACTCCCTCCATCCGTCATCGTGCTCATCTACCCGAAGGCGGAGAGAAGCAACCTTTGGCAAACCTTCCATGTGATATGATAGCATCGCGTGCACCCTCCGTGCGACGGAGATGGCCAGATCATTTCATCTCTGCTTCAGCGTCGTTCATCGCCAACGCTGACATGCTTTTAATCTTAGGAAACACGTATACAGCGTTCATGGCATTGTTACAAATTCGACCATTATTCTGAATATGACGGCGACACCAAAGACAAAAAGCCCCTCGACAATGTCTAAACGACAATTATCACAATAATAGGAAAGTGTTCGGGGTAATTTTTCAACACAGAATAATTTCAGACTCTTCTCGTAGCGGCCTCAAAAATATAGAAGTGTGGGAGCTTTGGTTAGTTGGTATGACATGGCGAAAGTTATAGCGCGAGAAAAGAACGATGACACAGAGGCAAAAAGGATGTTCGTGTCATTCGTGTCCTTCTTGTCTCTGTGTCGTTATTCTGTTCTCGTGCTATAACTTTCCTCAAAACATGTTTGGATCGCAGGAATGATATGGTACTGACTGGCTCTCCGACATTTCGATAAGTCGACCTATATTCATTCAAAAGCGTCCAAATGAGAGCAGTAGACTTCCATTCGTTTCTAGACTCTTGCGGGGAAAGCGATTTTCTTTAAAACCTTTATTGAAAGACAGATAACAATTTCCATTTACGCAACAACGCCCAAACTAAAAGCAAAAACTGTGCGAGAATAACCTATATACAATTTCAATAAATTATAGCAACAAAACAGTCATTTCCACTCTTGCATCATGTTTAATAAGCTAAAAATCACACTCATTCACCAATGCAAAGGGTGGATTTGCTTCGCCCGCTGTTTTAGGGGTGAAACTCCTTAGCAGTGGCTAAGTCTCTCTTTCGTAGCCGCGGCTTACTTCTCACACTGTTGACTAGACGGAGCTGTGTTGTTGTAGTACGTGAAGGGATCACTAGATGACGTGTTGCATGTGGTTTAGTTTGATAGGTGTTTGATACTATGGTGGATGGATAGACAGACAGACACATGGAAAAACAGAAAGATGGCTGGACAGACAGACAGACAGACAGACAGACAGACAGACAGACAGACAGACAGACAAATGGACGGACGGACAAACAGACAGACAGATGGACGAACGAACGGATGGAAGGATGGACGGCTGAGCGGAGAGCCCGGGAAGCTTCACCCCATTTATCAACGTTCACTCCATGGATATACTGTAAATTTTTTGTTAAACAACCAGCCAACCCAAAAGCTGAGCGTTGGGCTCGCTATAGTGAGAGTGTTCGGGAGAGCGAAGCCGAGTCATCGCCACTGCTAGAAGATACATGAAAAATTATTACTGCTCAGATCAGTGTCCACAGCTCATGCACACCGCTTGCGCTTCGTACTAAGAGATGGCCCCACTGGTCATCGTCTTGCGAATTCACTACTACACTCCTGTAATTGATATATCACAAAACCATGGTGTCTCTAATGTAGTACCCGAATTTCTCGTTACGGAGAATTATGATTATCACGGTATTTTTTGTGCATACTTTACAAGTGGCGATATAAACAACTTGCTCATTGTTACAATTCGGAGCGCGAGATTTCTGCCTGGTCCAGATGTGACGAAGACATTGGTTGGTTCAACAGCTCCGAAAAAAGACATGGAGCAACAAAAAAGCAGATATTTTAGCATTGAACTCCGGCGTTTACTGCCTCACAGGTTTCCCACACGCAATTCGATGCTTCACTTTTGGGTAAGGGTAGCTGGTATTCTTCAATACAGATTTAGACACTAGGATGCGGCTATCATTCATGAGCCAATTCTCACGATAGTATTTATTTATCAACTTGAGGCCCATTTTGTGACATTTACGTCTCTGTCCTGTTCCTATGAAGTGCGAATCGATAACAAAACACACGCGCCATATGCCCTATGTGTTAAGCTCTTTAAATATGCACATGGGTGCAATTCAAGCAGAAATCAAACCTGCCGGCCGGCTTCATCGGGTGCTCGGGCATGAAGAGTTGCTGGTGAAGGGGTGGGGACAAGCGCAACTGCAATGTTTGATGAAGAAAACTTGGTTTCGCGCTCAATTTTTTCAGCAATTTATAGATGGGCCTAGCCTAATATTCGAACTTCCTTTTTACCTGTTTACGTGTATGCGCTGGCGTGGCCTTGTAAGTGCGACCAAACACCAATTTTCAAACCTTAGAGGGAGACGTCATTTTTTGCTTCCTTATGTCCTATTGTGTATCAGTTTGTCTCATGATCATGCGTTTATGTCCAACAGCCTTCCCGTATATAAGCAATAAAGACACAGCACCACCTACATATTTCTCAACATAATGCCAGGAAATGGGCCAGTTCATTCACACTTTCAGACAATATTCAGCGTCGCCGTTCCAACGTAGGTTTAAGGTACAATCCACAGAACAGGTGTACACAGCTCTCACACATGCTATTTTTTTGTTTTTATTATTTCGCCAGTTATAATCCCAATCAGAAAAATCGCTGAGTTTGTCTCAGTTTTTATGGGTAAGAAATCTGGTCAATATGGGCAGACATCAGAGCTTCCAAACTTTTTATTTCTAATTTACAAGCGAGTTGCGTTCGCGATTTGAATATCTGGTTTCCCCGTTATTCGACATTTGCTCTGAACTAGCCAAAGAAACGTGCAAGTTAATTTTCAATACGAGACAGGTTTGAGCGAGACCGCGTTATCGAAAGGAAGTGTGTTGCATACTTACGGGCCGCGAAGCGCGCCTTCGCTACCACGGGTCCCGTGAAGCGTAGGTACATGCGTGGCAGGCCCGTGATTCCGAGGTTGCAGATTCCATCGAGCTGTGCTCGAAGCTTCACGTCCCACGTGGTGTGCGCCGAGCTTAAATTGCAGTTTACCTGCGACCATGCGCACAAGTTTTATTGTCTAAATACAAGCAATGCTTATTGCGGGTTGCTTTCGGTCAGCAGCCGCATCATGGCATCACATTGTCTCATCTTACTCTCACATGTCATGCATAATTTCTTTTTGTACAGTGTCCTTACTAAAGTTTCTGTGCAGCTAAATTGAGTGTTTACAGTTCTTGCTTTTTTGTACCACGTCAATACGCAACGTACTTGCAGAATCAGGTATGACTACTAATAATTATTTCGTACGTTTGACGTTCTCAAACCACGGTGTGATTTTAGGAGACGTCGAAGTGGAGGGGTCCGGATATTTCCATTAAATGGGGTTGTTTAACGTGCCCCTAAATCTAAGCACACGTGCCTCTAGCATTTTTGCTGCTATCGAAAATGCGGCCGCAGCAGCCAAGCTTTTATGCCAGGACCTGCGATTCAATATTAAAGCACCTCTACTGTTAAACTACTGGAAAGAGTAAAAAACAGATTTCACTGTTACACTTCTTTTACTATAGCGTATTTTTAAGGCTGACTAAAAAAATAGCGGCGTTTCAAATCAACACGTTTCCGTGTCATGCTATCATTCACCTGAATTCGTCTTACAGTAATGTGTAATGCTCAGCGTTAAACCTACAGACAATCGGCTCTTTTTTGTAACAGTGTCTCTACAAGCCTGTCATGCCGAAATCTATTTTTATTTATTTATTTATCTATTTATTCATTTATTTATTTATTTATTTACTTTTTGAAAGTCAGGATGTATTATCAGAGTGGAATGGTACAATTCTGAAAGCATTCGAGCGATAAATACATGGAAATGAAAGGGTGACATAAAAACACCTACTTTATTTTACAGCCTTAGCTACTAGTGTACAACAACAGGAAGCCAGCAATACATCTGAAAATGATGACAATGAATCGAATGTATTACTATTCAGCATTAGGAACACGTGTACTTAACCTAGCAGTATCTTAAGCAGTGATCATTTATCCATGAACGACTTTATGTTCCTTGAAGCAGCAATACAACGGGTTGGTTTCTGTAAATCAAAGTGCACTGCTTTATTCATGCTAGAAGATGTAGAGGATTCATTCCTTTTTTTTTTCTTGCTTTGTTGTATTAACCCCTGCCACCCCACCCCTAACATTTCCTGCAACTCAGGTGCTGTTGCAAGGCCTCCGGGATCCGCCACTGTTTCGCGAAGCGATGACTGTACATAATGATGTTATTTTAGGTGACGTCCTAAGGACGTCACAAATTTAACAAACTCTGCTAAGCAAGACGACGTGATCATTAAATACGTTGCTTTTCGTGCCGTTTGTGCCGATGTCGATGCTCGTATTTCACGTTTGAGGCACCGCTGTGACAAATAAAATAGAGCTTCACCTGCATTCGTTCCACTCCCAGTTGCGGTAGGCCACCGACAACTGCTGCCCGCAGAAATCGGCGGCGGCGGAACTCCCAGAGCTCGGGCAGCCTTGAAGGAAAGCCACGTAGAACGCGGCCCATGAATGTCCCTAGCCTCTCCGAGCACGGTGCAGAGACATTAGAGAGCTTCGGCGCCGGGGTCGTGGTCGTCGTTGCCACTGTGGCCACTGCATGAATGCCACAGCTCAAGTGTCAGACAGCCGCAGCCTAAGAACGCACTCCAGACAAAGGAGGTCTCGGGGAAGGATAATGTTTGCCCAACAGTTATCGTTTCATAATATCGGCCACTTTCTTAGTATGCCTAGCGTTTCGACTGTCTACAACTTACCGCATACAGCTTTATGCCATCAGCTTTGTAGACAAGGGCCACATTCGCAAAGGTTTCCGCCCGCATTTCACTACTCTTGGCCTGCTTTCGGTAATTATGTACCGAGCATCAGTACTGGCTCATGTTTCCTTTTTTTGCGAGATTCTATAGTGAACACTCTGTTATAAATATTCCGCCTTTTCCATTTCCCCGCGCTGCCATCTGGCGTTTTGGTAGGGCATGGTATACGGGCCGGGAGAACTGGCACTGCTCGATGAAAGGGCGCATGCGCCACGGCATCGTAGATATCATAGGATTATTGACTGTCTACGTCGATGAGCCTGGCTGAGTAGCGTAGAAAATTTTCCGTGGACACCACGGATGTTTCGTTTGATTTCTTAATATGGATCGACTTATGAATAATTTATACTGCCTTACGCATTTGTTCTCAAACTAAAAATACCGCGAATATTCAATCCTTGGACAACTTGGGACAATCACGTAATATTCCACGCTCTCGTGATTATACGCATGAAAGATGTACAGGTATGATCAATAAGATGTTGAACACCAACTGTGATAGATTATAGCAGATAAGCACAGTTCAGAAGCGGCACAGTGGTGGGGACACAAGACGTTTTAGCGCAAGGGTCTGTCAGGCTATAAAGCACGTCACTTCCTCAATAATAGCTTAAAATAAATCCGAATTCGTCGTTTCTTCTAATGTTTAGTGACGAGTGTGTGTTTCAGATTAGGTTTCGTCTTTATTCGCTGTCGCAGGCCTAGGAGTTAAGTAGCTTGAATATCCGCCGTGCTGGAGAGCGTTGCAAAACTAAAGTGTTGTTGACCAAACAGGCCATGACACGGTCACCTAAAACTTTGCTGCTTGCAGTGATGAATAGAAGGAGAGTGTTGATGACGCCCATATATATCTGAAAATCGCCCCACAAACCAATAAATCAGCCCAAATTAAGCAGTAGAATTTTCCGGCTGTTGATCCTTGCCGCCCACCACCCGCAACGGCCATATTGCCTTGGTGTGCGTGACGCCACGTGCTGCATAAAGCGTAGCCATCATATTCTATCAGTGTTGAAGCCGCTGCAAATCGTTCAGCTGCAATGCTGGACAGGAGAATATTTAAATAGCTTGTTTCCACGCACAAGTGGCCCGGAGTAAAGAAGCTCAAGCAGCAAGCAGCGTGTCACGCCACGGCTCGCTATTGCGTCACCGTTTCCCGCCTCTGTGGCCGTTGATGTCTATATAAAAACTATAAATTGTACATTGAGCATTCAAACAAATGCGCTAAACTTTCGCCCACTTATTTCTATACACCAAAATATTAGCCCATATAACAGGCATGTTCAAAAATTGGTAGTTTTGGCTCGTTTGAAGCTGTTTTTGTGCACTGAGATGAAAACAAAATCTACCAAATAAGTCGTGTGTAACAGACGATATGATGCGCCTATTTTGTGCTTATACATTGTTGTTTGGTATTTCAGCATTTCAGTCAACAATTTGTGCTTTTTGAAGCAACAATATTCACAAACGTGCTTAATACAACATCGGCCGATATTTGCGTAACGCGAACTATTCTTTAAACGGTTGTGGCACGAGATAATGGTGTGCGTCAAAGTGGATTTCGCTACAAATCGTGTCCAAATTAAAAGGCATCAAGAGACTCGGGATTCTATGACCACATTACTATTATAAGCGCTATAATTGTATTTTGTTGTGCATCTATCTGTATGACTATGATGGTGCTGGCAGGTTTCTTCTTCGACAACAGTAGGCATATCCTGGAGCTAGTGGAGGGCGTAATTCGATTCTTCTATGTTATCTACCAGGTGGCTCACTGAGCAAGGAAACCTTCGCAAGAGAACGTGTGCTTTATTAATGCAGTTGTCTTCTTCCTTTGTTTGTTTGTTTGTCTGTTTATTTTATTTTGGCGCTGATTGTATTGTTGAAATATATGTTGCTTAACCAAGTAGTGTGGCAGTGAAAATAATCAGCAATCAGTTTATTGTTAGAGAAAACTTCCATTTAGCATGCACACAGACAACCTCGGAAAAAGTGCATCAACGTCTTTTGGCTGAGCAACCGAAGCATGTCACCCTATGTAAAGCACGGAAATGTCAGAGCAATACTCGTCACTTAGGCGAAGGGATATGTGATTTCGGGTAGTTCTCCCTCTGATTTTGACACTGCTAACAGTAATAAAAAAAAACTTGCTGAACCTCAACATGAGCGTTGTATCTGAAATTCGTCAGCCGCTATCAGGCATTCTGCGGGTTCGTCAGACATGTAAATGCGCATTTCATAAAGCCTTCATCTCTTATTTTCCCGCTTTCCATGCAGCGCATCTCTTGCTTACAACAAGGCCGATACCACTAAGTATACATATTTTACTACAACATCTGATATATTATTCAGGTGTTATATACTAGATGCATTTTTTTCTGCTATCAAGAATTTTCTACTCGAGCAGTATGAGAAGAAAAGAGAACGGGTGAAAAGTACGAATAAAAATAAATTTCTTACATGCCAAAAGTATATGATTACGAGGAGGGTTACAATGAAAGATCTTGATTGATTTTAACATCTTCAGGTTATCTACCATAAACTTAACTGGTGCCCGTAACCATAATTCTGTGTATTGTCAAACTCCAACACCCAACAGATTTTTATTTGCACATCACTTTAATCAGCCCTATATACTGCAATGTTTTACACTTTAACATTTCGATTGTTTGTAGCCTGTGCACTGTGTACAGTAAAACCTCAGGGATAAAGATATCGCTGGGTCACTGACGATATTCGTATCATCCAAAATTCGTACCACCGGGCCACATGAAAAATTACTAGGTAGGCAACAAAAGACAGCTACTGTACATTTTCATTTATTATTGCTAGGGGCCGCAGGAATGTCATAAACAGCTAATGATGATTGCCAAAACATTTTTAGATGACATCAAGCATAATTGTACTCGTAATTATACGGCACGTCCACTTTTAATAAACATCCCAGATTTGTAGTGACCAGCCACCACTATCAGCTCCTTCCAAATGTGAAGCACGCTTTGTCACACGCAAAATGGTACTGCAGCAAAAATGGCTTGAGAGACAGTTGGAATTCTGTTTCTATTTTGTTACTGCGGCGGTGTTTGGGATATTTGCCGAGAGATTCACGGCAGTGTGTGACAACCAGGAAGATTTTATTTGTTATTTTCATGCCTATAGGAGAGTGCACAGATGCGCGTCCGCAAGCATGGTGCGGCTTGTCGTTACGAGACCTAGCTTTTTAGCCAACACTGTTCGCTCCTCTTACAGTTCCGTCCTATTGCGTGACCCTGACTTGTATCTACACGGTAAATACGTGTAAAGTTTGTGCGATGGTGCTACCTCAAGCTTTAACACGTGGAAAGGCGTAAAAAAAGCGGGACGCCAGTGTTATCTATGATCTAAGCGCGAAAGCACATGAAGGTTCATTGACACCACCAAGATTCACGCGAACAATTTCGGAGGCTGCAGTGCGGTGCGTATGCCCACGCGACTGCCGCGTATTCTATGACAGCGTGGGCAGCGCCAGGCCTGTTAAAACCTGTGCGGTGATGCACGTTCGTATCAAGCGCCATGGGGTGAAAATCTGTTCGCAACAACCCTACCTCATTACTTTCCTGGTTCATGGGCCTTGCTCATCACCACGCAGTTATTGATATTACCCCGAAATGGACACGAGCCGTGATCGTATCACCGAAGTTGTTCTGTAAGACTACATTGTAATTCCAGAGCTTTCTACGTATAACGTGACAATTAAATGCGCACACACAGTCATCTAGTATTTTACACCAAGCCATCGGTAAAACACTCTTCCTTGTGAAGTGCCGTGAATGACGGTCAACATTACTTATCTGTGAAACTGAAAGAGTGCAGAAAAATGCATATTATTTTGAATTGTATAAAAGAACCCGCTGTGGATGTCTAATTTAAGGTCTCATAATAAGCACTCCTAATGTAGTTAATGTTCTGGATTCTGCAGTGTCACAACAAGAAACTGAGACTGCATGTTTACATGTAATACCAGAATGGCCTGTGATGTGGGAGTATCAAATGCACAATCAGGCTGTCTCTGCCTTTCTTTTTAGATTACAATACGCACTATTATTCATAGACTAGCACCAAACAAATCTGTAAGCGTCCACCTTTGTATGTTCACTTGGCATCATCAGCAAGTATACTTGGCATCTAGGCTTATTTTTCAGTGCTATTTCTAGTAATTATTCTTAGATTTTTATGTCCAGAAATCACGATATGGTTATAAATGATGCCGTAGGAGAAGACTTAATGATTTTCGGTTCATGGTATCTATAGTACACTTGCATCCAAGTGCGTGGGCTTCCAGCCTTTCGCTTCCATCGTAATGCGTCTACCGTGGTTGGCTTTTGATCACGTGATCTTAGTGTCAGCAGTCGAGCGTTCTAATTACTGGACCACAGTGGCGGGTAAAGGATATTCCTTAATCGTGGTCTCTTTCTTTTGCCCTAGTTTCAAACAGGACCTACCTCACTCCCTAATAAGCCTTCCCACGGAAAGCAAGTGCATTGGGAGACAAATAGTTTTGAGTAGATGCGGTACTCTGATTCAGATGTAATACCAAACTGGCTTGAGAGACTCAAATTTTGAGGGAATCATGTGGTAACGAATGCACAAGCCCGGGTTGATTGGCGGATCATGCGAGAGGTCTTTGCCCTGCAGTGGGCGTAATCAGGCTGATGGTTTTGATGGTAGTGTGATTCCAATTTTGTTGGTTAAATTATGACTTGCGTTTCAGTACGAGCTGCTTAGGATAAACGTATGAAAAGGGGAGCTAGTTACCTCTTTGTCGCAGCGGACCCTGGGTTGCAGTTTCTATACAGATAAAGTATAAGACGCACACCTGGATCTGGAATTGGTTCTGGCGCACCCCTGCAACCAAGCGACGCCACCCAGGCATCGCTCAGCAATGTGCATGAAAAAGCTTTCAAATTGTAAACTCTACTGCCCTAAAAACACTCTTAGAAAGATTGTATAGTGCGGCAAGCATAGCTTTATTGCATAATCACACACCTACGTGCAATAATGAACATCAGAAATAATTACCTCAATAAGATTGTGAAAAATTCAAAATAATTTCTTCACTCGAATTCCCATAGCAATATTTAGTGTGAAACTTTGAGGAAATGCTTTAGCACATGAAATGATTTCCTTCTGTGGGTTTATTGTTTTGTTTCTTTTGTTTTTTAACACGCAAGATATCTACACGAATATTCGACTGAAAATTTTGCACAAGTAGGTAGTAACAATTCTCTTTGTTTCTTTTATTCATTGCAAAAGCTCCCTCGTTTCATATTGGTGCATATGTGCACATCCCATGTTTCAAAAAAAATTTATACCTTAAGTTTTTCATTCTATGCAAACATCTGAATCTCACTTATTATAGCTAAAAAAAATTACACTTTTCATGCTTGTTTTCCTGATAGCAACCAAGGTGCCAAATTAGGCGCACATTCTAGCGATTGCGCACTAACCAAGTTTGGCTGTATTCTGTATGCCCCACAGATTAAAATACACCTAAGCCCACTACTCTGCTGGCAGTCGATGTTGAATAATATGGTCAAAAACCGGGATGTATATTTATACTTTGAAATAAGGATGCTTCTCTTATTTAAGAGCAGGGATAAATGCTAGGTCGCGATACGGGCTCCAGTGTACATTCAATATGGTTCGCAGGTGCCCTCTTTTTGTATACTATAGAACGGGGGGAGCAACGGGCGGTATACACGGACGGGATGAGTCCAGCGTGGCAGTTTTCACCTCAAAACGTTTGGTTCTTTTTTTTTTTGCTGTTGTCTTGTAAACTATGTTTGTAAATTGCAGCCTTGTGGCATGGATGCTGAAAGTAAACATGATTTCTGTTTCATTTATCTTTTTTTTACAGTTTACCGAATCTCTTGTTACAGTTTACCAATTTTTTTTTTCTTTGCCTGCAGAGATCAACCCCTCCTTACCCACTCGCCTATTGGCCGTGCAACCACCGCCATGTCAACGGCATGCATCTCACCCCCGCTAATAACTAGCACCTTTGGTCGATTGTCTCCTTGTATATTTCCCTTTTCTTCTTTTTTTCCATATGAAATCCTTCCAACTTCATGTTGAAATTTACGGTTTACGACACCGTGGCACGTTTATTATATTCAAAACTTAAGAGGCAAACAAACATACAATGATATCCAAGAAGTTAGACTCACCTGTAGTTTCTGGTGGAGGTGTATCATTGGTGTCATTCTTGATAAGCACATCCGTGGTAGTGGATTTCTGAAAAATAAGACATAGGCGTACGGTGGAAGAGGTTTATTGTCACGATTTACCCATATCTGTTAGATCACTTGTTATGTAATTCTTTTTCCGTGAGCGTACTACTCATCAGAGAGATCGGTAGGACATATGTTGCCCTTGTAATAACGAGATAGCGTTAAAAAGCTCATTTCGCAGGAATTGTCACATCAGCGTATAGCCGTTGGTGACGTTGGTTGTGAGCGAAAAATCATCATCTTGTCTGTAACCGCCAAAATTGAATAGGATGAGAATAAAATGAAAAATTAAAATCTTCGGTTAGATCTCTAATCTAACCTAGGTTGTTGTGTGGTAAACAGCTGTTTTATAAAATAGCCAATATATCAGTTAAAACTCCTTTGGAAAAAAGTTCATGTGACTTTCATGCAGAAGAAACTGTACTATACGCATCATATATTGCGTGAAATAAGCGTACATTATAGCCACTATAACAGTTAAAGCTGCGTTGGAAAAAACTCTTTGTGAATGTCATGCAGTGAAAACTTTACTTAACGCATCATAAATTGTGTGGCAGAAGCGTAGATTCACGCCAGCCATCGAAAATTGTTTCTTGGGCAATTGGTGTATTTGAAACATCCGCTCATTACAAAGCACTCAGACCCGTTGAAATTTCAATTAACGAGGGGAACAAAATCCATGACTAAGATTCAGCAACAAGAGCCATCAACAAATTCAACAACTCCGTTGGTTCGTTCATTGCCCTATATGGCCAATGTTACGTGAGGAGTCGTTCGTGTTCTTGCGGCTCTGTTTAACCATGCACTGGGTATAACGAAAGAAGCTAGCACTTCCGAAGGCGATGAGCACAAGGCCCAATTACAATATCGTAATCTGATCGTTAGGTTGAAACTGAAGCAAGGTCCAATTTTAACGTGATAGCGTTACGGAGCTCGAGTCGCAGAAATCCCGCCGTCGGCACCGGTACCGTTGGTTGTGAGCGAAAAATTGTTCTTGAGCGAAAAATTGTGAAAGAAGCCAATTAACTAAATGTAAAAATTTTTGGTTCAATTGAGAATTGAACCGGGCCGTTCGCGTGGCAGGCAGGTGTCCTACCACAAAGCTATGATGCTACTTCCAGCTGCTACGGGAAAAACACAACATAAATGCTATGCAGTGAAAGGAGTCTCCTTAACGCAATTCGTTCTACAGGTAGCACGACGAAAACGAGCTCATTCAGCGATTTGTAGGAGCATTTGGGAGGCGATCAAACTACGTCAAAAAAGGCCGGGATAGTGCAGCCTTCACCGCTAAAAACACACAGGAACTCTCATACAGCTCTAAAAACTGACAACTACGTCCGTCTAGGGGAAAACATATCATTCCTTTTCAGAAGCGTTGATCAAGCAAACAGCTACACGGTAGATAATTTGCTGCCATCTGGAAGGCTTTGTGAGACTCTCTATGGCCTACACGGGCGCGGCGTGTATCTTGGAGGCCATGCAACTTTTGCTTTAAATCAAAAACCTGTATGTACCATTCTAATGTGTGTGTGTGTGTGTGTGTGTGTGTGTGTGTGTGTGTGTGTGTGTGTGTGTGTGTGTGTGTGTGTGTGTGTGTGTGTGTGTGTGTGTGTGTGTGTGTGTGTGTGTGTGTGTGTGTGTGTGTGTGTGTGTGTGTGTGTGTGTGTGTGTGTGTGTGTGTGTGTGTGTGTGTGTGTGTGTGTGTGTGTGTGTGTGTGTGTGTGTGTGTGTGTGTGTGTGTGTGTGTGTGTGTGTGTGTGTGTGTGTGTGTGTGTGTGTGTGTGTGTGTGTGTGTGTGTGTGTGTGTGTGTGTGTGTGTGTGTGTGTGTGTGTGTGTGTGTGTGTGTGTGTGTGTGTGTGTGTGTGTGTGTGTGTGTGTGTGTGTGTGTGTGTGTGTGTGTGTGTGTGTGTGTGTGTGTGTGTGTGTGTGTGTGTGTGTGTGTGTGTGTGTGTGTGTGTGTGTGTGTGTGTGTGTGTGTGTGTGTGTGTGTGTGTGTGTGTGTGTGTGTGTGTGTGTGTGTGTGTCATCTGTGAGACATTGTGAAGAACGTGAAGAACGTGTCTCGACTACATCAGAGCGCCGTTCTAGCAGAGGGAAGTGGCCACGCTGCACAGTCTTGCTCATCAATGAGTGTCTGCGGGACATTCATGCCATGTAGTGTCCCACAACTAACGAGCCCGAACAATGCTAACGTTCAAGCACGGCATCTGGGAGCACTACGCAGACTACCTTATCGGCAGAGGGAAGTGGCCAAACTACACGGTCCTGCTCATCGGCAGCTACTGGTGACACATTCTCGTCAACTAGTGAACGAACAAGCCAGAACGACGCGGACTTTCAAGGACAAGCCATTCAAACGGGAAGAGCCAGTCGAGGCCGTCTCTCTGATCCAACAGGTGTACGAGTGTGGAGAAGTTTGTGCTGTATGACTAGGCAGTGTGGTGATTGTGTGCGTATACATCACGCCCGGAACATGCGTGATGACTGCTGCTGACCTCGTCATGAGGCACGTTAAAGAACCCAAGGTGGTCGAAATTTTCAGAGCCCTTCACTACAGCATCTCTCATAATGATATGGTGGTTTCGGGACGTTAAGTCCCACAAATTAATCAACCTCGCCACGAGAGAGCTGCATTCCTGCATAGGGTCTGAAGCTCTACTTGTTGTCGGAGATTTCAACCAAATTGTTCGGGTTTGCAGAAACTTTCCGGACATCCTACAAACGTGGGCTGGTTTGGAGATGGCGATTCCATCAAATGTGATTTCAGCAAACCACAACACTTGCATAGATTTAGCTTTTCATTCTCACGACACCATTAAAGAAGTGAAGTACTGCAGTCGCTATTTCACCGACCATTAGGCGATGCTTGTCGAGGTTGGCTGGAAGAGGTCTCCAGAAGAACAAGTCGAAGAATTGCCAGTTAACTAACGCAAGAAGGACGACATAATCTGACCATTTACGAGTACAAGTGTTGCGCCTACGCGCAGTTCATGATATAGGACCACGTGACTATATAACTCAACAATTGTTTCATAAAGTTGTTATAAATGTGCTGTTAAATAGATCAAAAACCTGTACATTTACTATAAAGGTACGTCGGGCTTGCGCGCGCATTTGTGCGCGTGTGTGTGTGCGCGTGTGCGTACCAAAACTAATTAATAAGTACGCACTTAGCGGTTGAAGGGCGCACTAGGGGCCGTATTTCGCTATCGCGTTCAACTCTTAAAGGTGAAGCTCAAGGGTCCCCAAATTTTTTCGCTATCACTTTCAGCCCCGAAAGTAAATGCATTTTCATTTTTCTTTCAATTTAAGAGTTTTATTTACAAACACAAGCTTTAAAACTGCTCAATTCTTGGTCCGGACGCTCATTGAGCCAGCAGGCTCAAGGTGTACAACACAGTAATTTCTGCTCTCTCTAGACAATATTGGCCGCCAATAAACTTATTTGAAAAATTGCAAGGTGTACAACACAGTAATTTCTGCTCTCTCTAGACAATATTGGCCGCCAATAAACTTATTTGAAAAATTGCAATCACTTTTTAAGCAGTTTCTGTGTTGCTGCGGATGAAATGTAGAATCACCCTTCAGTTCTCCTGAGGACTTTTTGGTAGAACTTTGCTGTGAGGCTGAAGATTTAGGGTTTTTTTTTAGGGGTTTTCACTTTCCAAAAATTATTTGTGTGTCTAATTCTTAGTTTCAGTGGATCATAACCAAATATTCGCTTTGCTGCTAGACTTGTCCCTACAGTTCTGCATAATTTTCTATACAAATAAATTATGTCGATGATTTATTGACTCGGCTGTTTCAGAGCCTTCAGCATTATTTTCTATAAAAAAACTATTCACTAAAAGAAAGTGACACGCGAGCGTATCATAATGACCTTTGTCCTAAATACTTTTGCTAAGAGTAGTTTTTTTTTTTTCAGAGACAGCGTTTCACCGTAATTCTGTCAGTAGCATATGGCCATCTTTGCGGAAAGCCTTTACTTCCTCTAATGAAAGCTACGTAGTACATAATCTAAGCCAGAAAAGTAACCAACTCAAACTTCCCATAAAAATTTTGTAGCACTCCACTACAGAAGTTTTATTTTTCATAGTGCAAGAGTAGTTTAGGTACCTCATTGCTATGGCCCTTTGAAAATGAAAAACAAGCTTTCATTGCATCTTCCTTCAATGTTATACAATAAAACGTGACCAGCACAAAGAAAGAGAACAAAATGTCCCTAACCCCATATTTTTAACACGGGATTCTCGTGATAAATAGAGATAATTAGGCATCACGCATAGAGTCATTGCAGGAACGTTACACACTAGCTATTTTATATTGAATGCACGTGAAATCATTCAAATGGACCTTTCGTCGGAAAAAAAGTTTGAATCAAAAGTTTTTTTTTATTTTTTCAGCAACAAAATGCATTTCACTTGCAAGAATCACTCGGAACATTGTTGCACATTTATGTTGGCTATGGTCGAAATTGGCCTAAGCTGCAGGTAATTGCACGTCGAAGTTTAGGAACGTATCTCTGCAGTAAGAGGCGTTATAAAACAAGTGCCCTTCTACGAAATAAACAAATGTTATCGTTGTTAAAGCAGCGGTAGAAAAGTGTCTGCTTCGTTCAGCAAATGTAGTGCGGAATGTCAGTCAAACTTACCAGCTGAGACTTTCTACACCTCTTGAAGGCCAACTCCGGTGAGTTTTCGAGGTCAATGGATCTCAATGAAATTCGTTGGGTACACTCCTTTGCACATTTCCGTAATTTATGCCAAACTACGGGCTTGAGAGATGCGTTGATTGTTTGAAAATGAATTTTAAAAAATTCCTCGAAAATTGGGTCTCACTGCCAGAATTGTTGGCAACACTGTTTGTGTGACGTCATGTTTGGCATGTCAGCCGAAGAGATGCAGCCGATGGCATCGCTACTTCGACCACTACAGCGTTTGTTGTGCTGTACACAAAGCGACGGCTTCGGTCTTCGGCATGGCTATAGCACGGGAAAGCTTTCTACCTTCCTACGTGGTGCTTCGCCGGCGCTTCGCTGGTCTGGCTTTTACAGTTTTCATACTACGCGCCCTCGGGACCAGCATACCGCCTCTGGTTCTTACCACATAGTATGCTATACGCATACAGGGCGCCCGGTCAGGTGTCGGTTTCGGTTGTGCACATTTTCGCTTATTAAAAATTATTTCGAAGTTCCCTGAGCATTCCAGCTATTGGGCTCGTGACAAGAGTTACATATGAACATAAAAACGCCATTACCTTGACATGGTCAAAAAATCGCTGGAGTTGGCCTTCAAGGCGCTTATGCAGTGTGGTGTCACAAATGTCTGAAATTTCAGAAAAAACCATCCTGCTTACTTTCTCTGTGCTTGGTAACCTGGATTCTGTGGTCGGTTGGGCAGAGGTAGTTGTGGGTACATCCTGTAAGCTGCTTTTTGCAGGGGTGGTCAATAGTACGTCGCTTTCAGTGACAGGTGACTCTGTTAAAAAAAAGGCAGCTCTCACACGGCGTCAGGCAGCAACAATTGTCAGTGTGATGCACTATGTCACGCAATATATATGTCAGTCCGTGGTTCACAATTTGATGGCTTTATTGCAATATGTATTCCTACAAAAAAACTATCGTTACATGCAGAATTTAGAGCTGAAATTTGGGAAGGATTATATAAAAGGAAACATTCAAAAACAAATAAACCATATTTACGTTCATTCTTTTCAAACCACCTTATAAGGCTGTTTCGTGCGCATAATCATGAGCAAACCAGTGTGCCGTTATGAAATCAGGATTATCTTGTTGGACATGTGCTACTTGGCAAATTTTTTAATGTTCGAAAAACAGGAAGGTAATTCATAATTTATGTCGCACTAATTCAACAACAGTATCAACAGTGTTGCTAAAACACACTGTAATAATTGATACTGCGATTAAATTTGTGCGCGGCTACCAAGTGACGTGGTCAACAGAAAAGTGACAACTTGCATCCGACGAGCTTCTGCATAATATAAGAGGGGCCCACGCTTAAAATGCCTACTTCTGTGATTCCTTTGAACACTGGTCAAAAGAGGAGAAATAAAGAAAATGCAACAGATTCTGTTGTGTTCAATATTTAGAGTTTCTGCACTGTCTACAACTGTTCAAGGTACATTTGTAACCTAAACCTAGTCAATGTTTTGTGAATTGATGTACCCTTCAAGGCAATTTATTGCACATTGAAATGCACCATCAATAACTAACCACTACCCTTATCATATTACAGTATGTGGCTCTATCTAAAACAAGACGGATCCAGAGATATGCGCTTGTACAGCAGGAATAACTGCGGTATGGTGACGTGCACCTGTAAATTCAATACGAAGTAACGTGTTGGCCCGAAACCACGTGTTTCAAATACCACTTTGTTTGTCATCTGTCTAGTGCGTATTATGCGCACCATAAAACAAAAGCATACAGTTTGTTATTTGGTAATCGGATTTCAGCTGTGCCCGACAAGTAACATACATAAATAGCCATGAAGTTAGAATGGCCTTGATAATCATGTTCGATATATACGGTGAAAAGCAACTGAGCTTGTATTTAAACACCATCATAATATGAATTTCCCTCACTTCTGCATCAATTCGCAAACCCACACATGTTGAAAAGATAGGTCACGGGAAGCCGAAAGCCAAATTGTGGTTTTGCCTTACATATGTCTGGGTATTTGCATAAATGTTCACACTTTGTTCTTTTTTTGTTGTTGTTGTTGTGCGATCGTAACATGAAAACGTACAGCCCGTGATCATCATTTTCTACTGATAAGCTTTGTTTATCAAAATGTTCCAAGTAACGCTGTAAATTTGCTTGTATCTGTATGTGCGGTGACATCGAGTCTATATAAAGCATAAAAGAATCAGTATCTTTACAAAACGTATTTTTCTTACAATGAGAAGAGATTACTCTTCTGCAATTTTTACGTGTTGATGCCCAGCTGCGCTACGCAATGAAAACGCCAGGCCTCCCAATCGCCTGTACTCACCTGTGGTCAAAGCGACGCTGACACAGCAACCGCACCACCATATAAATCGTAAGCAGAGCGTCAGTGTCATCGGCCGGGACTGCATCTTGGGCGTATAACTCCGGAAGTGGTGTATCCCCGTACGACGGCCTCTCCGGAGTCCTTGGCCGTTTAACCCCGCCCGGCGGCCGCCGCCGCATCCGACCTGGCACGACCACCTCCTTTCCCACGCGTAGCCGTTACTCTCTCCCGCAATGTCAGATTGTCAAGTGGCCCTAGTGTAGCAGCTTCTTTAAGTATTCCTTCCATATTATGGGAAATCGCTGTTGCTTCAGCAGAACAGCCATCCGAGACACGCTTATCGCTCTGCCAGGCACGGATACGATGTACCAGTGGTGCGGAAATTTCTAATCGAAATTCCTGAAGCAGAGCATACCTACCGTGCCTTAGTTTATTGACGTATGGCCGATTTGTTCCTATTGCATTGTTAAAGTGACTTTTTAGACGAAAAACATCGTAATGCTCTCACTGTTGCACCTTGAGCAGTGTCCTTCGTGCAAATTTAAATGTATCTACATGGTTACATCTTACGAGCCTGATATCTCCCTGTTGTTTCTTTGTTTTTTGCAGAATTTAGAAAATGCGTGAACTCCATAGGAGACGAAAAGAATGAGGCATACAAGATAAATACTCAATATTAGACTTCTGATACGCCTTACACTTCCACTAGAATGGGCTAAGGTGAAGATGCACAACATTTCTTAAACTGGAAATAATTGATGGATAGTATCACCCACTGGCTTGATTCTGTTCAGGCCTTTCGATATACCTTACCTAAACATTCTACAAAGTATATCTCAATCACATCTGGGATCCTTCTACGTGAATGGTCTACTTTCTAAATTTTCTGCAGTCAGCTTATTTCATGCAAAGAATCTGTCAGTGATTGTTACGATTAGTGTGTTTATTTACTTCCGCACAGCAATCATTTTATCTGCCCTGAAGAAAACAAGTGAATTTTTCATACGTTATGCTCTACTGCAAACCTTGTTACCAACTTTCCTTTATTTTCCGCCTTCTTTATAGAACTTCCTGCCCCGCCGTGGTGGTCTAGTGGTTAAGGTTCTCGGCTGCTGATCCGCAGGTCGCGAGATTGAATCCCGGCTGCAGCGGCTGAATTTACGATGGAGGTAGAAATGCTGTAGGCCCGTGTGCTCAGATTTAGGTGCACGTTAAAGAGCCCCAGGTGGTCAAAATTTCCGGCGCCCTCCACTACGGTGTCTCTCATTTTCACGTGGTAGTTTTGGGACGTTATACCCTACATATCAATCAAATCAATCATTCAAAAACTTCCTTGCATTTCTTCAAGCAATTTGCTCAGTGGAACTTTAAAATAGATTCAAATTCAGGCGTTTTGGCTATAAATTAGTGCATTTTAAAGCAATCGCTTTAAAAAGCTCACTTCGCTGAAATTCCGCCATCGGCGTCGTTGGTTGTGAGCGAAAACACATCACCTCATGCGTGGCCGAAAAATTGAGAACGAAGCAAATGAATTAAATGTGTGGTACAAAATCCTGCTGCAGCATGGGGACCAAACCAGGGTTGTTTGAGATCAAGGGAGGGGTGGGGGGGAATCGAACCCGTGTCGTTTGCGTGGCAAGCACATGTTCTACCACGCGGCCACGCCTCTGTTTGTGAAAGCAGTGAAAAGAACTTCCTCTGCTTGGAAATGCAGTGAACCTAACTATCATACATCACAAACACGCGCGTCCTGTAAACGTGCTTCACAATGCAACACGAAATATTGCAGTAATAATGCCTGGTGCAAGCGTCCATAGGTAACGGGTGTCAGAACACGTGATTATCATAATGGCTCCGTAGTTGAAAGCCGCACTACAAGAGGCACACCGCTACTTTGTCTCTTCTTTTAAGGCCACGTAGTGGGTGCATAGAATTCGAAAAGGTTTCATGCACTTAGTGTTTGAAGTCCGCTCTACGAACAGGATGTCGCTATCGCGTTAAACTCCTAAAGGTGAAGCTTTAGGGTCCCCTAACTTTTTTTTTTTTGCCAACCAACGCATTGCCTTTCTGTCTTCTAATAACTAGCAGAAAAGCGATGGGATGGATCACATTCGGCAAGCATTCTCAAATTATGAATGGTAATCTGCCACTAACCCTCATGAGGAAAATATATAACAGCTGCATCCTGCCAGTACTTACCCACGGATCAGGAAACTGGAGGCTTACAAAGAGGGTTCAGCCTAAATTGAGGATGACGCAGTGAGTAATAGAAAAGAAAATGATAGGTGTAACGTTCAGAGACAAGAATAGAGCAGAGTGGGTCAGGGAACCAACCGGGGATTGTTATATCATAGTTGAAATTAAGAAGAAAAAACGGACATAGGCCGGGCATGTAGCATGTAGACAGTATAACCGCTGGTCATTAATGATAACTGACTGGATTCCCAGAGAATGCAAGGTAAACGTACGATAGGAAGACATAATGTTAGGTGGGCCGATGAGAGTAAAGGTTCGCAGGCATAACGTGGCAACTGAAAGGACAAGACCGGGTTGATTGGCGGATTATTGGAGAAGACGTGGCCCTGCAGTGGGCGTAAGCATGCATGATGATGATTTCTGTGTTCGGTTATGATTTGAGTGAATACCACTGAAAAGTTGGCCCGTGTGCAAATGTCGATCATCACGCCCTCGTAGGCGTGGTGTTCAACTGATTCGCCACACTTACTAAGACATCAGTATCACAATCACTATATTTACTTGTTTTCCACTCTAAATTTTTCTGCTCCATCCTCTTCCGCACGGTTACGTAGTAC
Organism: Rhipicephalus microplus; assembly: GCF_013339725.1. Taxonomy (NCBI): domain Eukaryota; kingdom Metazoa; phylum Arthropoda; class Arachnida; order Ixodida; family Ixodidae; genus Rhipicephalus; species Rhipicephalus microplus. Next base: position 42,949,790 of record NC_051174.1, read on the forward strand.
GCCAGCCATTGTAAGCTCGTTAAGCTTTTCTGATCTTCCCATTTTGCTGCTTACTTTCCGTCTTGCATGCATACAAATGAAAAGCAATCGACTGGACAATCGACTTGATCAACTGTACAAATCCTTTTGCTTGGGGAAATGGCAGCAAATACATGTCTAACACACACACACACACACACACACAATTATTGTTCCATAAAATCCACTGAGCGAAAACAAAGGAACATCTTTCAAAACCAGCCACTGAGCCAACGACACTTTTCATGTGTTAGTGATAAAAGTTCAAGCACTTCCGTACTCGTGCATACACATACTTATTTTACACCTTCAAGTAAACAGACAATCAATAAGCAATTTTCTTTAACAAATGTGCTCGGTCTTTCCGAAGTGTACAGATTTCGCAAAGTATAGCTAGCACGAGATTCGTGTGACACCATGCAGTTGGGATCTTAAGGCGCGAACACCCGCCAGCTCGAGGGACGGATACAGTGGTGAGCAAATTAGGCGAACAAACCTGATACTGAGCATGTCCTCATGGAAGTACTTCGCGTGGCACGAATGGGGATGAAGAAAGGAGACACACGAACTAGGCCGGCTAGCTGTTTTGCTTGAGTATGTTCGTTGCTGTGACGATGCATGTACGGGGTGAAAGACGAGGAAATTGACCTTAGCTAGACTTTAAGGTCAAACACACCTAAAAAGTTATTTTCTAGCTTTTTTTCCCGGACGATGTAGACCTATCACTCTCAAACAAGCATAAACTCGTTAAAATCTGGCTGTTTATCTGGCTCCCACGTGGAAATATTCATGCATCTACCATGTTTCTTCATTATATCTATGTGGTTCAAACTTTCCTACGAGGCCACAAAATATTAGCTAGCTAGCGAACCATGCTCCAGGAGCAATCAAGCATTGTCACTGGTGGTGTAATGGTGAGCTCAAGGCAACACAAAAATAAGAGGATGGCTTGCGAAAATTGAAGCTCTAAGTGCGGGAGAGAGACACTCGGAATGAAATATTGCGATGTACGAATACCAGCTCATGACAAGCTGAGCCCTTCGCTGAAAGGGTAACGAACGAAAGTATCGTTTCTGTTTCCTATAAGGTGTTCCTGAGAAACTGAGGGCATGCGCTTAGATTGGCAAACAAGTGTTTTCGCTTAGATGACAGGACGTTGAAAAGTGCTTATCTGAGGTAAATTGGTAGCGGTATTCTAATGGTAAGGACCACATTTCTCGCTTTGACACGAGACCTTACTTTCATGCTTGCAAATGACCGTAGGAAGAGTTTTAGTCTCGTTCCAGTATACATGTTCCCAGAGAATTTAAATAGGTGGATCGCTTGATCAGATTCGCGAAACTGAAACGCGTGTTCAACATTTACGCGTATTGTTTTGCAAATAAATAGAACTCAGAGTAACTTTGACACTTCAATAAATATCTCCGTATGCGGAACAAATATTTCATCGCCAAGTACTTCCGCAGTTAGGCACGAAAAGGTTAAGGACATAAAGCATGTTTAGTACCAAGCTACTATTAATGGCACGAAACCGAGATTTAACTGAACTGGTCGTAAGCTAAGCAAGGTGCAAGCGTGTTTCGAAATACCACCGTGGCTTTCGCAAATTTGCTATTTGCGCGCTTCTTTTCATCTCGAAACGCCGCAGTGTACAACGCGATCAAGAAGAAGAGAGAAAGAATTGCTCAAAACGCCACGCATGGCTATAGATCCAAGCCCAATACGCTCCCGCCAACCTGACTGTGATATCCCTTATCTCGTGCCACCACCACGGCCACTTGAGGAACCAGTTTGTCCCGAAACAACACAACCAAATGACCATCAACTTTTGACCGCCCTCTGAGATGTGGTCGTGTTCCATGGCGCTATATAGGAAGACGTCGATGCCTTCGAACGCTGATTTCGGACGCTGCCACAGACGAACTGCCATGCTATCCTGGACGCTTGTTGTATGCCTCGCAGTCGCCGCATCGGCAGAATCTACGGAAGCCGGTGAGTACCTACGAATTTGCGATCGTTAGATATAGTATTCAAATTTTCGTTACCCCTTGTGGCTCTGGAAATGTAATGACTTTGGCGCGAGAGATGCCTGAAACGAAGAATGCACTCCCAATCAGGTCCTGGTTAAATGATGGCTATATCAAGGAAACCAGACGACAAACTTCCGCTTTCCTTACTATATGCTGCACATTAGGCCGGACACGATTGACAGTGTGGCTGACTGACAAAGTGTAACGAACACTCATTATGTGGGAAGTTTATTGGAAAATTGGACAGCACTCAACGAAGCTGGCCAAATATTAAAAAAAATACTTTCTACAAATGACAAAAATAGAGGGTAACACTTGATGTATATCTATGGAGTAATATTATCGACCTATGCACCTTTCTTCTTCAAATCTGCGCATTGTTACATTGTGTATTTAAAAAGACGGAAAACAAGAGACAAAGCCTGTTCACTAGGCTAGCTGTTCTCATTTCTCCTCGTTTTCTCCTTCTTCGCCAGCTTCGCGTCAGGCGAACTCACACCAGTGTGAAAGCGCCGTTGTTGCTTTCTCACCTTCGACCACGCTGCGGCACTGCAAAGGGAGTTGGGGAATCAGCTCTGGAGGGTGTCATTGACTGCTCCGTGCTGGCCTGTCTCGTCCACACAGTGACTGGGCCTGATGAAATGCTGAAAATATATCTGTTGTGGTGGGAGGTGCTGGATGTATCAGGGGGATCTTTCTAGTGCATGCCACGATGAGTCTTGCTCAGGTGGCCGGCATTGGCTGCGTCGTTGTGGCTGCTGGTCTCAGATGCGCTGGAATCTGGCATGTGTAACTGCCAATGGTGACTCAGGAAAACGTCATAGGATGGGCTGTCATGGTCGTAGGTCTCACTGGCGACTGTCGTGCTGCTTGTGCGGCGAAAGCAGATGTGATTGTAGTCGCCGTATAAATTTGAGCTGGTCGAGCAGGTGGTAACGCAGCTCATCATCCCGCAGTATTGTTTTCGTCAGGCTCTACAATAAACTGAAGGTCCTCGAAAAGGTGCATGAATTCGAGCTGTAATCATCAGCCACGTCATCAGCAGGAGCCCTGGGTTACCGGCAGGTTGTCGATGGAGCTCATTCTAACTTTCACTGACGCCACGTTTGCATTTACAAACATATCACATCGAAAATGGCGAGCATTCGATGGCTCTGGAGACAGTTTCAGTAGCCCATCGAATGCCATGGCTGATGGTTCCGGTACAGGCTTCTTCAGAGAGCATGAGAGTACGTCAAGAGGCACTTGAATTGTCAGTGGTGCCTGTGCGCCTGTGAATACACTGATCGATCTCATGAACTCTTGCTCTTCCGGCTGTTCATGAAAGGTTTACGTGTCAGGACCAGAGGAGGTAGTAACTGCATTTTCGCACAAATTGCTGGTCTTGGAATGCGCGTCGCCAACAGCTCTTGCTTAAAGCTGGTCGTGGTCTGCAGTGATGATCCTGCCGATGGTATCATAGTGCAACAAGAGCTGTGTAACAGGGAACCTTTGTCGCAGCCGGTGTTGATGTCTCCCGCGAAGTCTTCCGCGATGCCCTCAGCCCATGGGCTTTACGGCACAACTGTACCGCCGAAGTGGTTTCTCATCGCAGCTTCCATTCGCCGTAGAGAGTGGATCAGAGATGATAGGGTCGAAATCATTCGAAAGGGGACGAAAAAGACTTGTCAGTTCGGAACACCATTCAGGTCGTGTTTGTTGCCTGATGCTATCGTAGGCATGCTATTTTTCGCTGCATCGCAAACGTGGTCGATGGCCACCCCCAATTTTTGCTGTTTGTCCAGCCATGACAGTTTCTCAGCGAGTTGATGGTAATGTTCCACAGGAATACGTCTTCCTGGATACTTCGAAACTCCGGTAATTCCCATGCAGCAACTGACCGTAATGTGGTTTGGCAGGATCCCGAAGTTTCTGTGCCAAGACAGTGTTCATTACTTGGCTCGTAGAGATGTCGCCCGCGTGATTTCTGTGGGGTGGTTGCGCTAAGAACACGGCGATCTCGAGGCGGGCTCCGAGGGAAATGTGGAGGCTCCGGTACTCACGGAGGCAGTACAGGACCCAAAGTTAGAAGACGCCAAGCTGCCCAGTTGGCGTTACAGGCACGTGGCGGCACGCATGATCTGCGCTGTATCGTCAGCGTAGCCTTCCTGAAAGCCCTTGGCGGTGGCCCCAGAATATGTCGTCGTCGAGCCATCAATTCAGTGGTGATTTCTTAGATCGTGGGAGTGTGGTCAACACGATGAATGTGAGCGCTGGTATAAGGATCTCGGGCCACCGAGAAGGCCTAGACGCCGTCGCTGAACTGGACTTTCTGCGACTCAAGCTTGCTGATTCCATGTCCCAGGAAGCGTGCACGACGTCGCTTGACTGGCAGCTTCATAGGTTGCGTTAATTTAAAGGCTAATTTCAGCGATTTTTTACCATGCCAGGTTGCTACTATGTTCCTGAGACACTCTTACCACGAGCCCAATAACTGAAATTCACAGCACATTCTGATATTAATATTAATAAGCAAGAACGCGCAATATCAAAACTGAAAGACAACCAAGCTGACTGCCTACGTATGACATAATATTTGGTAAGAACCAGAAGTCATATACTGCTCCCGCCGGCACGGAGTATGTCAACTGTGAAACTCGGGACGAGTGGGCACTCGGAGCAGAGGCGAGCGCGCTGAGCTGAGCCGACCAAACACCACAAAGGAAGGGAGGAAGCTCTTCTGTAATAACCACAGCCACTGTCACCTTCTGGAAATGGCAGTGGTGCCTTCGGCTGCGTCACTTTGGTTGGCATGCCAAACATGACGTCACAAATACTCTGTTGACAATAATTCTGACAAGCCGGTGAGCATTTAAAGCAATCTTTAAAATTTATTTGCAAACAATCTGCGCATCTTTAAAGCATGACATAAATGACAGAAATTTGGAAAGTAACGTACCCAGTGAATTTACCTGACATCTATTGACGCCGAAAAATTGCATGAGCTGGCCCTTAAGGCTTCGTTATCGGTGGTTGTCCCATTGTAATGAACTATAGAGAGAACAAAAAACAACGCTTGTTCACTAGGTTGGCTGTTCTTATTCTGCCTCGTTTTCTTCTTCTTCGCTTGAGTGGCGCTATTCAAGCTCTCGCCAGAGCCAAAGCGCCACTCTTGATTCCTTACAATTGTTGCATTGTTACATGAAAGTCTCATCTGGCCCTGATTTCATTATTCAGAACCTTGAAAATGAGCACAAAGACCCACAGTTTCCGTAGGTGTTTCTGTGAGAATTGATAACATTCTTGAGACGACTCAACAACTAAACGTTCCAGCACTTCCCTGTAAGCAATTGCGCAGCATTTAAAGCTCCCACTTTTTTCATCTGATTTCCTATGCACCACACTCTTTAGATAGCGTTCCGTATATTGCGCTCAGAATATCTTTTTCACACAGTGGGATTATTCAGTTACGTGCTGTCTTCTAATAACTTAACCATCTAAATATAAATATAGGTAAATATGTCCCGAATAAGCTGTAGTAATAATACCCAAGGTTTCATGTTCCAAAACGATATGATTATGAGCGACGCCTCACTGAAGGCCTTCGAAAATTTCGTCAGTCTGTTGTTCTTGAAAGGGCTCAGTACACGAGCCTCTACCATTTCCACTCCATCGAATTGCGATCGCGACAGCCGGGATTGAACCCGCGACCTTCGCGTGAATCGTAAAAAGCAAAAGAAGACGGACCAAGCCGACGCGGCATATCGGAAGCTTCTGGAAACACGGCATATTTTTCGCTAAAAGATCCATGTGGTTCATTACGGCTGTCATAATTGTGCACTTTCAAAAATGAGGACTCTGGGCACTCCAATTGCCAACATGGTGTAGGGTTTGTTCTGGTGAAGATTGTTCACCGGTTCTTGATATGAAATTTTACAGCTAGCTAAGAAGGTGGTGTCCTTACCTTTAAGGCAAGTCTTTCTGTTATGTTGTATAGATGCATGATCTTTCCAATTAGTAACTTTTTTCAGTGCTTTTCAAGCAGGGGAAATACATAAATTTTTCTGTACTGGCTGATGAGATCGCAGGTGATGTATGTATTTATTTTTTGGTAACCATGGATAGTTAGTTTCACTGGTGCGCGCTCCAGTCACTTAGAGATTTTACAAAATATGGCCAGTTATCAATATAACTCTGAGTGTACTCAGGGCATGCAAATAGAGTCATACTTTGAAAAGTATCAGGATACTTACGTTTGCTCTCACTTCGATGCAGATGGACTGGCCTGCAACGAAACCATAAAGCAGCAACTCAAAGAAATCGGTGAAAGGATTGGATCGTTCCTGCCGGACCCTTGGCTTCTATCATCGCAGTCCAGTGGCAGCCGCAAGGGCAAGGGTTCTCTGCTCGGCTGGGGCCTGGTGTCTGGACTTTCGTGGTCAAAAGCAGAACCACCACTCGATAGCTGCGGTTCTCAGCTTCTCATCAAAGTGCCTCTGCAAGGACTGGCTCGGCTGGCACTACCCTTCGCTTCGACGCCATTGTACTTCCAGGGTGCAGCTGCGGTCACGGCAAACGTAAGAATCACCTTGATAGAGAGGTGTTGACAGTAAAGAGGACAAAAAGTTACGTGGACATTTTCGCACTCACCGAATAGAAAGGAAGGCCGACTCCACTTCTCTTTCCTTCTCAGTAGATGTATTCTTCATGCCTCACCGCACTCATAAAGTTTTCAGTCCCTAATGTGGCTGTGCATAGCCCCCAGCTTCAAAGAGTCACGTCACATTGTTTTGCGCAGCCTTCGTGACCGGCCCACTGTCGACCAAGCCACAATATTGTCTGATGATGTCCTCATGTGATAATGATATTTTTCGTCACTTGGGTTGGCTCCCTGGGGACACGCCGACGCCGGACGTTTTACAATTTTCACGTTTGATGAGGCATGCTCAAGTGGCCTGTTCAAGTGATGTGACATGTTGACGTTTGACAATGCCTTCAAGTGGCAGTGCTTACTGCCCATTCTCTACAAACTATTTAAAGAAATATTAACAAATAGAAATAGGTTGACATTAGAGTTCAATGAACTCAAGGAGCAAGCAGGATTTCGTGCAGGCTACCCTACTATCATCATATTCATACTATCTATCAGGTGATAGAGAAATGCACGAAGTACAACCAACCCCTTCATAGGTTACGAGAATGCGTTTGACTCAGTCGATACATCAGCAGTAATGCAGGAACTACTGAATCAGGGCATCGTTATACCCTACACAAAGATACTGTAAGAAATCTACAGTGGATCCTCAGCCACCGTAGTTCTCTATAAGGAATGGGACAGTATTCCAACACAGAAAGGTGAAAAGCAAGGAGACTCTCAAAGCTATTCACCGCCTGTTTATAGGAGGCTTTCAGTGCCATAGATTGGGAACAGTTAGGAAAAAAACTGTAATGAAGAGTGTCTTAGTAACCTGTGGTCCATTGGTGACATAGCCTTGATGAGTAACTCAGAAGACAAATTACAGCTCATGATTACTGAACTAAACACGGACAGCAGAAGAGTAGGTCTGAAAACTATTATACACAAACCTAAAGTGATGTGCTAACAGTCTAGGCATAAAACAGCGCTATTGCAATAGGTTGGCAGACACCGTAAGTTGTAAAGAAATATGTCTACTTACGATAGGTAGTAACGCTGGAGCCGAACCATGAGAGTGAAATAACTGGAACAATAAGAATGAAGTGAATCACATTCGGCGAGCACTCTCGAATCATGAATAGCAATATACCACTAACCTTCACGAGGAAGCTAAATAACAGCTACATAATACCGGTACTTGCCTACAGAGCAGAATCCAGGAGGCTTATAAAGAGTGTTCAGCTTAAATTGAGGACAACGCAGTGAACGACGGAAAGAAAAATGACAGGTGTAACCTTAAGAGGCAAGAAAAGAGCGCACTGGGTCAAGGAACAAACTAGTGTCAGGGATCAAACTAGACAAAAAACTGGGTTATTAGTTAAAATCAACAAGAAGAAATTGTCATGGGCCAGGCACAGAGCGCGTAGGCGGGATAAGCGCTGGTCATGAAGTGTAACTGGTTGGATTTCCGGAGAAAGCAAACACACGAAGGGGAGACGACAATCGGGTTAGCCGAGGAGAATAAAAACTTCGCAGGTATAACATTGCAGCAGAAAAGATAAGACCGGGCTGATTGGCGGAACATCGGAGAGGCGTTTGCCATGCAGCTCGCTTAGGCAGGCTGATGATAATGTTGATGATGATTGTAATGCTTTAGCATTGATAGTTTGAAGTAGCTTCGAATGATTTTTGCTGTGTCAAGTGCTACTGTGAGTGACGTCAGAGCCCTGATGTCTATTAGAGGAGCCACGTCAAAGTACAGATAACTATGTAGGGTCATTCCTCGTACTACGTCATAGCCTCCATCTTGTGGCCCGCACCCGTGAGACGATGGGCAAATGACCTTTAGTTTGAACTTGATCCCTTTCTGTGCGCATAGTGTGGTAAATTTCGGAGGCGCTATCATGAGCGCCCAGTGTATGTATTGCGCTTGTCATTTCAAAACGTTCTAAACAGGTGGGAGTTCCTTTAAAGAACGTGTGTTTGATGTGCTAGCTCGTAAGACTTTACTTGGATACTTTAAACTGCGCTGGGGATGAGACACGACCATAGCAGATGGCAGGGTCTGAATTCGTGATGTCTTCTTCTGCGCTGGTGTCTGGCGCAAAGCACATGCTAAGTAGTGAAAATATTTTGCTAGCATTATTCGTAAAGTAATCAGAATTATGTTAAGTGAAATCCTCAAATGACTCATAACACGTGTTTATAAAGGCTTGATATCCCTAATATAGAGGACCTTTTACGTTTGCCAACAAGAACACCAAGGAAGCAGGCCCTACAGTCACCCCAGTCAACCCCAAACTGTTGAGCGCTCTTGACGGGTAACACAGACGTGTATTTCCTTCAAAGCTTAGGGCAGATGACGTACTGTCAACCACGCCACATAATCTAAAGAAACGGTCAGCTGTTCTTGCTGCTATAATCTAAACCGAAATACTAGCAGGCCTTGTTTCTTTTTCGTCGCCCTTATTTCAACACCTGACGTCCCTCTAATTACCATCACTTCCAGGATCGTTGCGCAAATGTCAGGTTTCTTTCATCCTTGTGGCTTCATGAAAAAATTCAGCCACCTATTTTAGGATCTTGACAGTGCACTGATGATGTTTTGTTATTTCACGACATCGACCATGCCCTTACCTACATTTCCACCTCTCAGCTTACGTTTCCTGGACCACGCGTTACGGGGCTGTCCGTGGAGGAGGTGAAGCTGACAGACTTGGCCCTCAAAAAGGAGTCAAGGAAGGAGACCGAGCCGGAGATTTTCTCCTACAGGTGATCCACAACTTCTAATGTAGTGCTGGTTTTGGATAATGATTGGAGTGAAATAGTTAAGTCTATTCCAAACAAATATTCACGCTGAGCTAACCACCTTTAAGTCAGCCTTTGAAAAGTGTCTTTTGAATCTTGCACTAACGTTAGAGCTTATATGAAGTGGATTGCAACAACTATACTCACTTTCTTCAGGGCATAAGCTAGAAAGTAACAGGCCCTCCCACGTTTGAACAATGGCTTTTAGCGTAATATTGCTGTGTAAATGCATATGCCAGACGGCCGAAATCATGAAAATTAGTGCAAGATTGGATTGATTGGTCTCTTTACTTGCGCTGAACACGAGCTAAACATTGTTTGCCTATACTTCGCGTGAGCACTCTACCAAAGGTAAAGCTCGGAAGCTGCACCTTGCATTTTTGTTACAGTTTATTGGTGTTGGCAGTGTGATAAATATGAATGAGCCACCATTCATTAAAGATGGGGTTTTTCATATAAAGTTTTGATAGGCTTTCTTTAAGGTAATTACATGTTCAGCCACTGTCGTATCCTCTATGCACGTGAATCAGGAGCGAGCACTAATGTGGCGCAATAAAAATGTGACGTATAAGTAAGTCTTGTCTCTGGTGATACATTAGAAACATGGATTGTTTTATACTAGGCGCACCCATTCAGTCCTCTATTCATACCATGAGAACATGCCCAATATGCAATTTCTTTGGATAGTCCTCATGTTGTGCTACCGCTACTTGAATTTCAACCCTGTTACTATGCAACATTCATCAGCCGAATTGACACATTGCTTTATTCGTGGCCCTCCATTTCATTACAATAAAATTGAGTTGTTAGACAGCGCTCGCACTGAGTTCTTCTCTTCTTGTGCTCCGTTGTTATTGCACAGATTATTTCTAGAACATGCATCATATCCCACTTGGCCACCTCTCTACAATACAACCTTATTACATCCTTGTGCTACTGTTGCTTAAACAGAGGCTGTCAGCAGATATTGAAGTAAACATGATGATTCGTTGCATCTCAACGCTTCTTTTCTATAATCAGTGTTCTCTGGCTGCATAACCTGCGCTCTAACCTTGTAACATGAAAGCGTGCGAATGAAGATCCCCGTTTGCAAACTTATGCAAGACTTTTATAACACATTTTGGGCTTGTTTTACTGAGTCCACTGCATTAAGACCCTACAGGTGAGCAAGAAACATCTTAAGCACTTTTATAGTGTGTCACATCTTAACCCAGAAATGTCATCTTAGCTAATGTATCATTTTTGACCCACGATATGGTAATGATGCCTAGTGTATGACCTTAAATACAGATACAAAAAGGTGCCGTTGTAAGATTTTTTTATAATTAAATACAAACCCAGCTAGTCCCATCTGCAGATGGATTGATAAACATAGCGCATGCTTACTGGATGTGATTCAATACGTCTTTTCCACTTTGTAGGTTTTACTTGGTTCAAACGATATCCAATCGCACCAGATTCAATGCATTTTTGAAAAAGAGTTTTGCTTCTGCATTTCAACTGTTTTACAATAGTTAGATTCTTCAGTACGGCAGATATTTTTTTGGTGTTTTAATAGGGGAGCATTAGCGCCAGCAACGCCATCTCGGTTTTCGACAAGCCAGTGGTGCTGAAACAAGCAACCCTGCTTTCGGCCACACAATTTCATTACACTTAATTGTTAATTTTTTTCCGAGCCGAGCTAAGCGTTTCGCGTACGAGAAACTCGTCACTATCTATGCAATACAGTCAGCTAAAAAGTCGATTTTTAGAGACACACATTACATTGATGGAATTTTTATTTTTTGGTTCAAGTCAAGCACGGAATTAGAGCAAGCTTAATTAATTTGCACACAAAGTCACTCACTCTGAAGGAGAGAGCAAGAAAACATTTATGAGCTAAGGGGGAGAAAGCCCTTCATTCCAAAAACCCTCGAGAATTATGTCATACTTGCTCAGAAAAGAAAACATGGGGTAAACAATCTTTGAACAATTTCTCAAAAAATTTATCTTTCCAACAAAACTAAATCACTCCTTCTTCGGAATGCATTTTGGTCGGTCCTTTCATTTCTTATAACAGCATATACCCCAACGAGCTCTCCACGAGAACATGCATTTGTCGCTAGCATGTATAACACCAACAAAATTCTGTACTGTTTCGTTTTGTTTCTTTTTTCTCAATTTCCAGGTAACCAGCCGTGTGGTAGACCGAAGCATTCGTGAACAACTGCCTCGACTGCTCCTGGTTGCACTGGCGCCACAATCACCCCTGGTGCTCGAACGACGCCTGCTGGTGTATTGAATACTGGCTGTGCTATTGGTTGTCTCGATCGTTGTCTCCAAATGGCGGGAAAAGTGCAGGCATCAACAAAAGTTGACAAAGGAAGAGGCTTTACTTGTTACATATTGCGTAACTGGTGAACTCAGGCAAAGTAGTCCGTGGTAGCTTCCGCGGATTCAAATCATGCACAAAACCTCGAAAATACCATGAACTTTATTGCATCGACTCCGGTGGCAAAGAAATAAAAAAATTATTCGCAGACGTTCCGCCACAGTTGACGTGTTGTTATTAACACTCCTTAAGGTTCCGATCTCATCATGGAGTGGTTTGGTGAGTGGTCGGGAAAAAAACGAGTAGTGTCCACTGAGGAAGCACAATTATTCTTGTACATCTTGTAAGATGGCATTCTGTGTGCCATACTATAGTTCCGTGATTCTTACAAGGTAATATAGTTTATATACCTAATTGGGAAAGCAGCCAATCACATCTAACGCACTATTTTTAGAGCGCAGCTGCTACGCACCTGTTTTTGCGTTGAAGGGCGTCACGGTTATTGTTGTAAACGATAGCATGATCGAACACAAAAGAGAGCGAAATAAAGACTCGCATAAGGAGTTTTCTCATCTAAGGGCCTGCAATGACTTATGCATGCTATTCTGTCAGCATGCCTTTCACGCACGGGCATGAGGAATTAAGCTCACCTGCGAATAAACAGCGTTGTTGAAGCGAAACATTGTATGTGTAACACTCCAGCGGACTTTCAAGCACGCATTATAGTCCGGCGAAGCGTTCACATTAGAAAGCATCGGCGGAAGTGGGTGCACGCCAGGCTCCCCACGTTATTTTGACGCGAAAGCCGAGCATTCTATACTCCCACTAGCGCCGCGCCACGTTGCCGTCAGGCTCGCACATTTTCTCAGATTATTGCAAAGCAAAATCAATTAAAGGGTGGCGCATAGCTGTCGGAATTGGGCAGAATCGTTATCGTCGCAATTTTCCTTTCTTCAATGTGTTTGAAAACAAACACACACAGTTTCGTAAATGTTGATGATAACAACGACAACGTCAACATAATATTTTTCACTCACACGACATCTGGCAACTTGGCGCAGTGTATATGTCGTATTTTTGTTCTCAACAACTTGCTTCAGCTATAATAAAAGGATTCTAAATTTATCAGCCATAACTGCACCTTTTCCCTCCACTTTTGCAACCTCTTCCTTTATAGGGACTGTGAAGCTATGATAGAACTGTCCAGGCGCTTTTCTCAGAGCAGTGAAATCATTTACATCCGTTTTACACTGCAGTAAACAGGTGACCCAGGCAACAATGGTTCGGGCTTTGTGTGCCACTACCTTTTTTGTGGGACTCTTGTACAGAAATGATGAGAAAAAATCGTTGAAATTAGCGAAAGTAATGGCGTGCCCTATATTTATTGTTTGAGGTACAGTCATCGTAACATAATACTAAACTCTAATTGAGGCACTTGTTGAACAGTTTGCAGCACAAGCTCATCTTAAACAAGTATTTCGGAAACACTTTTACACAGAATTTTCGCGAAAGTTAAATCCAATTTCGACCTCCGTTGAGTTTCACTGCTTACCGGCTTTTTTCCGTCCTGTGAAACTCAATTCGCGACTCCCTTACAACCTGTCTATACCGTGTAATTATTCCGTTACGGCCTAATACCCATCTCTAGCAGAATAAAACTTGCCCATTTCTTCCTTTTACTGTGAAGTTGCCGTGGTATTCAAGATAACAACAGGGTCCTAGCGAAAATGTCCGACTTGATCTATTTGAAGTCGCACTAAATGAAAAAAAAAAGCACCCCAGTACAGCTGCTACTGCAAGCCCACTAGTTGATCTCCTATATCTAGTTAGGTGATCAAAAACTTTTTGAATATAAGTGTGACGTGTTGCGCTTTGAAATGTATTCTTTAGCAGTATCGCGCACTGTACGCTATGTATCTATCAACGTCCCCTCCAATTTTGTGACGTCCAAGTTAGTTTCTACCTCATACAAATACACTGCAAGTACGTCGCATGAATGTCTTAGATGATACATTCCTTACAGCTCACCTAAAATGCCTATAGTGCTCCGTCAACACCAATACAACCACAACACTCAAGAATTCCAGGACTGGCTCATAACATCAAAACGTACAATCACTTGGGCAAACACACTTTGGTATCTCCCAGTTGTCATGAAAAAGTATTTGTCAAAGCACAAAACAATCATTTGTGCTTTAGGATAATGCTACAAGCGTCCGGCAAAAAAAAGCGTTGCCAGTGAGCGTCACCTTTTATGTCTATACAGTTTGGCATAGAACATCGGCCAAGGAGCGGGAGTTAAATTTCTGTTGTTTTCCTCCAACAAATAAAAGTTTTTTTTTGTAACGTTCGCAATAAAGAGCCAATAAAGGATGCGTGAACCAATTTCCACGCGAAGTTGATCATAAAATTGGCTTGTAAGATAATCCTTCACGTTCCGGAATACAAAAAGTAATAGCTGCTTTCCTAAGACAGGTAGTTCTGTTATGCACGGTGTTATATAGAACACCATGACATGCATGAACACAACTCACGCATGAAGCATGGTCTTCGTTGTTGAAGTCGCTGCGACATTCGTATTCACTGTGCACCTCGGCGAGAGTGAACCCTGAAGCTACAACTGACGAGTTTTCAGAAGAATACAGGTCAATCGGGATCTTTTTTCAATTGCTGGTAGACACACTTTGAGTGTTTGTCGGCAGGTTGAAGTCACCACACACTGAGGCCGTACAATAGGTACTGTATTCTCTATGTTCATCGCTTGCAAGCCTTCAATAAGCACCATGACTGGACTGTCTACAGCGAAACATGATACGGGCCCGCCATGGTGGTCAAGTGGCTAAGGTACTCGGCTGCTGACCAGCACGTCGCAAGATTTCATCCCGGCTGTGACAGCTGCATTTGCGATGGCGGCGAAAATGCTCTAGGCACGTGTGCTCAGATTTTGGTGCGCGTTAAAGAACTCCAGGTGTTTGAAATTGCGTGAGTCCTCTGCTTAGGTGTCTCACATAATCACATGGTGGTTTTGGGACGTTAAACTACCCACACCAGTCATCAGTAAAGCATGCCTAAATAAGCGATGATGAACTCTTCTTGAAGGCGTATTATCTTGATCATAGATAAGAGAATCATTTTGTAGGTGCTCCTCGTATGTGCCAACATGCATCACACTTTATTTGCAAGAACTGGTTCTGATGTATAGTAACGTGCTTATTTTTAAAAATTCACTCATTTCAACGAGTTCTGTCTAATTTATATCGCTATAGTTCACCGAAGTGCGTCGTTTGTCGATATAATTTGCCCATTCATGCGAATGCACTCTTTTATACACCCACAATCATTTTGGATGGACAACAGTTTATGTAAAATATTGCGGATTCTTCTCGACAGTTTATAAGTTTTATATAAAAAACAGGAACATCGACATTTCACCTCTACAAAATAAATGTGGCGATAACCTGAAGTGGGCACCATGCAGCAAGGGTTTATTGGTCACTTTCCCACCACAGGCCTATGTAATCACCTTTAACTTTTGTGTAGGGCCACCGGTGCATACGCGTCAGCCCACTGACTGACAATCTTTTTTTTTCTCTTTTTCTTCTCTTTCATCTCTTTCTGTCATCTTTATAGTCCCCCTTTCTATTCCCCCAGCGTAGAGTAGCAAACCGGGCGTGTGTCTGGTTAAACTCCCAGCCTTCTCTCTCGTTGTTCTTGCCCTCCCCTCCCTTCCTTGCAAAGCAGCATGCCAGTCCTTGTTTGTTCACAGACAAAGTGGGCACATTGCATGTCTAAGAGATCCATTTCGCTCTTAAAAGTTATTGATGGTAATTCGACAATTACGCACAATGACGCCCTAAACAAAGAATAACATACTACGAGTCTTCAGAGCCCCATATTCATGGTTGTGATGTAGGGGAATACTAACTTCAGCTAGACTGTTACTTTGTTCTGAATTAGCAAAGCAATTAGCAAAGAGTGCTAAGTGTTAGCTACTGATCTGGTATATTAATGATATGCTATATAATATGGTATATTATGCTATCCAACTGGTAAGGACAACATTCAACTACTCATTTTTGGCAATTCACAAGCTCATACCTTAAGAAAGAAAGTTGATGGGCATCTGGCCATTTACATTGAAGCACGCCTCTGTGAACCGTGGTCCTACAGAGTTGCTGCGTGTTTGCTAAATGTTCGAACACACTAACCCATGCACTCACCGAGGCAGCGGCAAGTGGCTTCAGGGGCTAGCAATGCCTATGTGTGACATTATATACAACCACAAAAAAAAGCGAGACTATCTTAACAGAGCACGAGTCCACAATTATTACTAAATTGAGCACTTGTTTTTTATCTGTATTCCACTTTGTTTCCGTAGTGTGCGTTGTTATTTAGTTCCGATGTACATAGACCAATTTTCGAAGTAAATAAAGCAGCTGTAAACCAACCTCTTATTTGCCGTAGTTCCTCTTGTTCATATTTTAGTCGGGTTGTTAATACTATGGGTCAGGAACTCCATCATATATTCACGTATAATATCGAGGATAATGACTAAGTTACATTTCGACCCTAACCATGTGTTGACTGCCTTGTGCGCACTGGCGGCGATCGACAACAACAGCAGCGGTGACGGAGCACATCACCCAAATCGGCTGCTGTTTCTGAGCTCACAACTGTTTACGCTGCCAAAAAACTATGAGTGATATCGATCATTCATTTTTAAGAGTACGTTTACGTTATCCCACCTTTAAGAACCCATTCTGCCGACAACCCATGGTTCAAACTGTCACGCATTCTCAGGTCCCGCTGCAGACGTTGGCGATAAAGGCTTAATTACAAGGGTAACTCACGTCGCGTTAATTTTGCAGCATTATTTGGGATTGTTGCACAAACTTACACAGTGTCAAATGACTCCTCAGTGCGCAGTGCGCCATGAGATTGACTATATGTGACAGAATACTAAAGATTTCTCCCTCAGCAAATAACACACACCACGTGAAGTGGTGGAACGCTTCATCGGATGCGTCATAGGTATTCTTTTACAGTGACATGGGCAATGATATTAGCTCATGCGTCTCTTCACTGTAACGAACGTAGGGGATTTTCCTTCAAACACGGTGGTATCCGCGTAGATGAGAGATAGCATTTTCGTGCGGTGGTTTTGCCACATCACTGGAATCTCAACATGTTCTCTATTGTGAACGCTTCAGTTGGGAACTGGCAGAATTACTTCTAGGGATTTCCAATCATATAACTAAAGTATTTACGGATCTCATACGATACATTAACATCTGTCATAGAATACGGAGACAATTTATCACGGAAGTGAGTGCGTATAGTCAGGTGAAAAAGGCCCGAACCAAACGCTTAGTGGGGTAACCCACGTGCCGGCCACGTGAAGCAGTTTCTTATGTCTGTTACCTCTGGCGGAAATTTTGCCAAGGTCTACCCACGCTGAGGCTACGTCTTTCGAGAAGTTATATCGTCGCATTACGCCGGATGAAAGAAAGTTTCCCATCAATCACACGACTCCGTGTGACGATAACGACCCGGTCTTCCCTCATGTTGACAGCGTGATGTTTTCGTCGAGCAGCTAACACTGGCGCCACTCCTCCCACACATCACAGTCATTTTTCATTTCGTTTTCGCAGCGTGCGATGTCGTTCAAGATGACCATTTTAGAAAATAACGAAAGTAACTTGGGCCCCTTGAACCCACAAGAAAGCACTCTAGACATGTTGATCTTTAAGCCAACATTTTTTAACGAACTGTAATTACAAGCGATAACTCCAAGGCTGGGATTTTTTCACCTCTTAAGCACTAGAAGCTGTCAACAACATTGGTGTTATGAAGAAGTATTATGTGCGTGAAAGTTACAATGGATGTGCTCATGGTATTTTTCCGAAATGTGTGATACATAAGCGACGATTGAGCTTGATATTTCTAAGTTTCAAATAAGATTTTCAAATTAATTTTCGCCCACTTTTCTTTCTTCACATTTACATTATACTTACTTCTAGTACCATCCCCTATACTTTCCTTGGCATGGTTGCCTGTTAGATCTAATTATTATTATGTTTAAAGAAGAAAAAGAGCCCTTACATGTACACTTGTTTTTTTTTTTTTAATTCATACCGGAGGTCTTGTTCTGGGAGACATGGTACCTTCAGCCTGAAGTATAGGGAGCATTATCGGTAAGCGGCCAGCTCGTGATAAGTCCACGTGTTACGTAGCACGAAACAGACAGATTAAAGAGTTTTACACACTCGCCATCAAAGCTACTGGCGGCACTGACTGGCACTCCCATATTTATGCAGATATATACCCCATAAAATCGACGGGAGGATAGCCGCCGTTATTTCAGTTGGTAAAGCATCGGATGCGTTATTCGAAGGCCGCTGCTTCGGATCGTGCCAAAGGGAAGTTATCTTTTAGTACACTTTTGTTTGTTCACATTCACATTACTATTGCTTATAACCCCATAACAATATATACTCTCCCTGGGATTACTGTCCGTTAGTTCTAGTTGTTATTGTATCTAACACATAAAAGAAGCTTTTATATTTAGACTTGCCTTCAATCATAGCCAGGGTCTGGTTCTGGCAGACATGACGCCTTGAGGTGGTATGCTAGGGAATATTAGTAAGCTGCCATCTTTAAATAAAAACCACGCACAACGGGACGCCGAACAGGTAATAGTGTTCCACACTCACTGTAATGACAATGGGTGGCGCTGACCGACTCTTCCACGTTTAAATTTACAAATGCCTCTAAAGTAGACTGAACGATGACCACCATCGTAGCGCAATGGTAGATCATCGGACGCGTTACTAGAAGGTCGTTGGTGGGGATGCTAACGGTGGCAAGGTATTTTTCCGGTCTCTTTTTTTTCTTGACATTTATTTTACAATTAATTCTAAAGAAAACAACCCTTATACCTTCCTTGGTATTTGTGTTTGTCCTCATTATTACTATGTCCAACAAAGAAAACGATCCTTGAATCTACTCTTTTCTTGTTCTCTAACCAGTATTATAAGTTGAGTCGGAAACTCCTGTTTCACTGCTAACCGCTTTAGAAATTTCTAATTGAATTTTTTCTGTTAGTTTACTTTGGTTTTTTCGTTTTTTGTGGGGGATTTTCTACTTCGGCTTGGACCTGTTATGGCCTGCAGTATTTAGAAATATATAGTAATTTTAAAAGTATGATCACTTACTGCTCAAAGAATCCAGCATGATTTCTTTTCGTCGAGTAAGATCAAAATCATAGTACCGCTGGTCCTACCGTCTTCTCGACCGCCATTCCCAGCGGGTGGCGACTCAGTGCGGTGACTACGTCGGAGAAATGCAGCGCGGCATGTCGAGACCAGCTTCGTAATTGCGGGTGAGGCGAAACGTAAAAGCAGCCCCGCGTGTTCCATGCATACGTGTACACATCTAAGGCGCCATGGTATAGTTCCTACACCGTTGAAGTAATTGTCGAGCGCGGCACTATAACCTGCACGCCACCACGAAGACAAGGATGGCAAACTGACGAGACCAATGTCACAGCGAGGACGACAGCCGGTTCCCTTGGCAACGGTTGGCACACGGAGCATACTCTGCATGGCTTCCATCTCCGAGTGGTTGGTCTTTTTGCAAACTAACTGGTATGCACACAACACACGTCCATTCATGATTTCTTTTTAAAAGGTCCCGTGCGATGATCGGATATTTCATCACGCCTTTCTATTGGGCTCCGTTACTCCACTTCCAGGTAATGTTGGTTTCAAATGTGCGCTAGAAAAAGCGTTCGCCGCTTTGAAAAAAAAAAAAGTCCGCTTGTCGAAACGTCATCTCCAGTGACCCCCACATACAGAAATTGTTGACCGGATCAAGCTTGCGTTTTTCTCCGAAACTCGCCCGTTTTTAGATTACCTAAGAAAGAGGGCACCGGCACACTGATACTCAATAAACGATTCTAAATTCAGTTAAGATTGTATGAATGGCCGCCACGAAGAAGCATGAACCACAGACAGTATCATACATTAGCCCGCTAGAACCACTTCATTGAGTAAAAGATAAAAATGAGGTGGTAATCTTAATAACGCCCAAGCTTAGTTGAAGAACACAGACCTAATATCTATGAAGAACGAAAAACTGCCGTTTAGGTTAAATTTGACTTGTTTGAATGTGGTTGTACGAGTAAGAAGTGTTCGATAAGTATTTCAAATCGCTATATGGAAGGAGCACCAAGTACACAGATACATGTTACGGGTATGTCTTTTGATGTTGGTCACAGCTAGAAATCGTAACGTCATCTGAGCGTGATTATGCACCTACTCAATGCCAGGAAAGAAAAGTGAGCTACTTTTTTTTAGTATGCATTTTTACACTTACGTATTTAAATCGTATAAGTAAGATCGTATACTTACGTACTTCGAGCGTACTTTTAAACGACCCAATTGACCGCATATTACAAAAAAAAATGCGACCACGAAGCGAGAACATTTTCGTATCGTTGAAAACAAATGCTCGTTCTTCTTCGTGTACGGCAAGTTATCGAAATTGTCACCATGCGAGCATGTGACCACATTTACTGTAAAACAGCCCTTTACAACAAATCTTGAGTGTTAACATGTACCGAAAAAATCTTGAATAATAAATAGCCGTAGCGTGATTAAGGAGAGTGTCGCGTATCTCATATCCGAGTTGTTTGCAGAAAAGTAAATTTTTCCATAATAATCGATTTGTCTTTCTTATTAAAGACATTGCTACGGTGAATGTAAAAAACTAGATGAATTTACAAAACTGACCTTTCCTAGAGTGCTCGGCCGCCGACCCGGAGGTCATGGGCTGGATCCCTGCCGTAGCAATAGCATTTCGATGGCGACGGAATGGCAGAGGCCTGCGTGCTATGCAATGTTAAAGCGCGTTAATGAACTCTGCAGACGGTTGAAATTTCCGGAGCCATCCGCAACCGCATCTGTCATAATCATATCGTGGTTTTGAGACATGAGACCCCAGATAATATATAAACTGTTCTTTTTTCCCATGAAAGGTAGTGACGCTATAATAATGCCTTGAGAAAAGTTGACGTCACTTGCACTTGTTTCTACGCCCGCTTTCATCAGCGCCTTCCCGGCCTGTGTGAATCGACCTTGCTCTATATCAGTATTTGCAGCATACGTGCGGTCCTCCAACCAAACACACGCTGCTTGTATGGCGCACGCCTTCAGATAAACGGTACTGCACTCCGATCTTTTCTTGCAGCCAAAATACGATCACGAAGACTACACGCCGCGCGGGGGCTAGCACCAACCTCTCTCCCTCTTGCTGCTAAGTCTGGCTCTCTACGAAACCGGCGCTCACCGGTGCAAACTGGCGATAGCCGTGCTGCAATATCGTGCTCACTCAGGCCATGGCCGGGATGGCCTGAGAGCATCTGATAGAGAACCGCATGCTGACCGGCCGTTGAAACGCCTTATACAGAGCGTAAAACTGTCAGTATTCGCGGCAACAACGCTGAGGTCACTGAGGGTCTGGGGTCAAATTAAAAAACTAGGGTCAATGCACTAGCTTTTCTGAGGCGTCATGGCTAAATCTGTCGGCCTGCTATCATGAAAGAGCGGCCGTGAGGCCGGCGCCCAAAGTGGTCGAGTGTCAATCTTCACTCGTTCAACGCTGCACGCGCATCGACTGTTCACAATCATCAGTAACCGTTAATAAGTTTAGGATGAAACTTGCAGCGCCAAAGTATGAACGCGGACAGAGCAAGTGACCACGTCACAACACGCCTTATGGCCCATCGTCACTTGCTCTGTCCGTGTTTTCGATTGATTAATGTGTAGGGTGTAACGTCCCAAAACTACCATATGATTGTCAGAGATGTCGTAGTGCTCCGAGATGTCGTAGGCTCCGAAAGTTTCAACCACCTGGGGTTCTTTGACGTACAACCAAACTGAAGCACATGGGCCTACAGCATTTCCGCCTCCATCGGAAATGCCGCAGCCGGGATTCGATCGCGCGACCTGTGGGTCAGCAGCCGAGTACCTTAGCCACTAGACCACCGCGGTGGGGCTCTGTCCATGTTTTCAGTGCGCTATAAGTATCAACATGTGCCACTACGAGCAAGTCCTTCTTACAATGTTCTGTGTGAATAAGTTATTTAGAATTACATTCAGCATAATGATCCACGAGGAATAGAACAGTTATATTTTTACTTTATTTTCGAATGACAAGTAAGCGAAGATGTGGCACTTGCGTGTGTTCTTGTGGACACCACGAGAAAGCCAAGCTAATACAAATTAAAAAAGAATTACCGCAAAGGTAATTTCAATACTCTACAACATTTTATGGAAGGACGTTATGGAGCGAAATTGATCTTCATTGATAAAAGGTTTAACGCTTTCTTGTTTTTGCGTCAGTCTGCCAATGGCATCTTGGGCGGGCTGCACCGGTGGCGTTTTCTGTGCACTCGTGCCATGTCATACGTTCCTCTGGGCACAACGCGTGTGCTGCTGTATATTTGCCTGGGCCGGCCATGACATGTGTGTACGCCACACGTGTGGTACTATATACTTTCGCAATAAGGTCACCATTACTATAGAGTACTGTGCCTTTACCATAATAATGCCAACTTTACGGCTTCGTAAAAGCATTCAATGAAATTATTATCAAGGCTCGATGTCGGTGCGTCGGCCTCTACGATTTTTCATATTGTACGTTTTGTCAAAACTCATTGCGATTCTCGCCACCCTCTCGCAAATGCTATAGCATTGATATATGCTACCAGCGATATGCTTGTGTATTTAAAACCCTACCCCTAGTTTTTTTCTGCTAACTAATGCATGTTAGCATAGAACGTGTTCCTTCTTCAGCAATGTATAAGCCTCACGTGTCCTCCTAACTTCGCTGAGCCCGATTACATCGCTCTTAACACCTTCTAATTCCTTGAATAGCCCTGCTATACTAGCCTCACAAGGTAGCATTCTAGGGTTGAAGGTAGCCAAATTCAGATTCCAACGAGATATTCATGAGTACACAGGAAGTAAATGGCAAACGGCCACGACAATCTTCTTCATCTGACGCCTTTGCTTTGATGCCCTGCCCTGTGGCAGAGGGCCCTGCCAGTTGCTAAGGCCGTTGTGAACACACAGAGAATTCGTTTCCACAAATCCTTATAGGCTAAGCTTTTTTATCGATACAGTCGGCAGTTCTCAATAAATATGCATGTTCAGTCTTGATCCCAACTTTCGGGCACATGAGATGGGGACTCTGGGAAAATACGCATCAGCTGTAGTCTTATGCATACCGCGACTGAACGCATCTTACAGTGTAACGTGATCAGGTACTCTGTTGTAAAGTGAGTGCGTGTGACAACGTTCAAACAAGCTCCTTCTGAAATCACCAATTAGACAACAATGATGCAGCTCGTTGCATAAAAAAGTGACACATCTCACAAGCTCACATTTTTCGTTAACCTGACTGGAATGGGGGCTTGCCATCTCTGTTTTAATTGCCTAAATAGCTTTATTAGAGAAGTTGTTAACCATATCACCAACGAAGCTCTACACTACATGACCCAGAAGTGGCCCAAATGTTTTAAAAACGCTCATTTATAAACCTTGTCTTTAAATCCGAAATATGTGCTCAGCAAATTATTCTTTACTTAGACACACGCTCCTTCTCCATTTTTCGATTTAGCAGCATGGGACATGCGGTTTACGATCTCCTTCTTGCTTTAACGAAGTGCATCGACTTGTAGCATATCGCCCGTGCATTTTAATGAACCTGTAGTCAGCAGTGTAGATTACTGAATTTGCGTGATGTATACGTTTTAATGCGATGACGTTCAAAAGCTTGGTTCGCAGAATTTTCAGTAACGGCAGCACTGGCGGTGGTGTCCTTGATTGTGAGCCAAAGGCATCATTGGCCGTGAGAGAAAATTTGAGATAGATGCAAGGAAGTGTGGAGCGGCAGGGTGCTTGCACTTTGGCTTTCAATATGAAGCGCATTTTAGAGTCTCAACCGAAAAGCGAGAAGTGAAAGTTACCTAGCGATTAGGAAAGCGATAGTGTATGCGTGCGCGTGTGTTTGTCGCGTATCTGATTGGGTGTGTGTAAATGTGTGCGCCTCTGTACGAATTTGTGTGTGCATGTGGCCATTTGTGTGTGTGTGTTTTGTATATGTGTGTTTGTGTTTGCGCACGCCCGGATATCGCTATCGCATTCAACTCTCAAGGGAAATGCTTAAGGATTCCACTATTATTTGTTCAAGTTCATTATGAATACGCAGAGCTTTAGCTATATAGAAGTTTGCTTGCTCTAAAGTCCGTGTTGCGGGACACCTTACGACTGAGATCCTAGCATCTGAAGCAAATGCAGGAGCCGGTGGATAGAAGCTGTATGATGTACAGATTTCATGAACAGCAATAAAGGTCTCAGGCAGGCTGAGTAAATTTTTGATAGCAGTACCTATTTTTGCCAAATGCGTCTTGTCAACTTTGGCGTGTTTTAATTAGGCAGATCCTTGTCACCGTGGACAAGTAAGTATAGGTCCAGCTATCGAGACGTCGACCAGCTTTCTGAGGCCTTTATTGCTGGACATAGAATATCTATTGCTCACCCTGGTATCTAAATTCACTCGTGTTTAGCACTCCATCCAGTAACTCATTACTCTTGGCAACACTTCTTAACCATGTTAATGGTGTTTGGCCCTGTGCAACCCACGCCACTAAAAAAAAAGTTGTTCACACTTCTACTTATGTGGATCATGGCCGCATAGGACGTGGGCCTATTTCCACACATTTATGTATTCTCTGTACATTTTCAATTTATTCTTCCTTTATGTTGCTTTCTGAGATATGAGTTCAATTCGTGACCACGCGGACGAATTCTCATGAAGGCGAAATGGAACATCACCAGTGAACGTAGATCCCGCTGAAAACCCCTGGAATGTTTCTAGTATTTTGACTTCGAATCATTCGTTTAACTTAAATATGAAATGTCAATTTGTTGGGCTTCCAGCTCAAACCTATATCTGTGAATAAAGATTGATAGCTGAATAACTGACGCATTTGCCGAGTGAATTCATAACTGGCTTTCCACTCCAGTCATTCTTCTGCCACGGATATACTTGCGCAAAAGTCTCCCCTTTCTCGACCTTTCTTACGATTGCGAGGTCGGAAATTAACTTTTATTGGCCTCCAGCCAGCAGAAGCAGTTGTGGGATTCAAGATCTCCTTCATGGCGTCTCGCAATCTCTCCACCATTCGCACTCTATGATAGGCGATTGCCCCTCGCAACATTGGACACCGAGAAAAAAAACGGACCGAAAGCGCGCTATCTTTGACACGCGCTCGTGTTAACGAGAAGTGATGTCTCGCAGAGCCGCCGCGGCCAGTTGAAGGAACGTTGGGCCGGGCGTCGCACCACGTAACTACGCTTGGTCCACTGTCATCGGCGAAACGCAATGCGTTTCCGGGATATATAGGAAGATTGTGTTGGTGTGTAGTGTGCAAAGTGTGTTTCCTCGCTATCATATTGCATATCAAGTTCTGCGGCTTCTTTTGTGTGTGTCCCAGTGCAAAACAAGACGTAGTGGAGTTGTTGCCATGGGGTTCTTCGCCCACATCCTGTACGTCCTCGCCTTCGCTTTGGTAGCGTCCTCCAGGCCCGGTGAGTAAACCTTCACGCTAGACGATCCCAGGCATTCACAGCGTGAAAACGAGTCGCCAGTAGTTTAGATAACGCTTGCAAGATGACGTTGGGGCGCTGAAGCTGACGAAACGTACCATTCTTGGATAAAAATAAGCGAGTGTGAAGTTGTCGCTGTTTTCGCCAGCGGGTGCCCCTTTTTCATGTATTTGCTGGATACATCAGAACGATGTGTGAGGAGCATTTTTGCTTGGTCAGGCAACAGCCGAATCACTGAAAGTAATATATATCAACCTTCTAACTGAACGCGCCTGTCAAAAATTATGGTACAAACAACCGTATAATGCATGCATGGAGGAAGTTTCAGGCCCTAGCATTCAGCAAAAATCAAGCACACATCAGGTAGTTGAGTCACTATGTATTGTGCAGTCCTGTACACCTTGCGGGTGTGTGCAAAAATTAACAACGCTTGAGAACACCAGCGTTCACAGGGAATATCATTTTTATTGGTTTACAAACAAATGCTCGAAAGGCAGGAGTTAAAACACTTTCGTGAAGAGAAAATTCTAGCGATATTCTTACCAATGGGACTGCTTTTCAAAATATGCTTCTGTTGTTCGAAATATGCGCTTGAGACAGTCGTGAAACAGATGGTACGTTACCACATGACCTTGTTGGAGCTCTTAGATGTACACAATTTCAGGCGGAGCAAAGATTAGAGAGTATTTTTATGTTGTTCAAGCTTTGGATATGGTTTGGTCTCAACGCGACAATCAGTTAAGAATAAAATCTGTTTTGTTGTTTCCTCTGCCCGCCTGTTCGAACCCCAATCAAGTTCGTGGGCAAGCAGCGGAATCTCTGGTACACAGCCAGCCCAAACGGACTAGCACTAGCGCTTCCGGCTGGACTTTTGTTGATGCCGCCTCCCCACCGGCTCGTGCAAACAATTCACGCAGCTATCACATCAGTCCTTCTAAGATATACCACATGCTATTCTGAAGCGTTGAAAGAAAATGTATTTAAAATATTTCTGTTGTGATTTTTAACAAATCTGCATTTCGAACCGATTGCGTTCAATGCCACGTGCCACTTTAAACCTGCAGTTCTAGAAAATAACTACGTCTGGTAGAATCAACATGCCCGCCTTTTGTGCAGTAATATCAATGAATGTAAGAAGCGTAGAGTAATTTGTGATTAACTTTCTTATTACAATGCCCAACATTTCAATAAATCTGAGAGCTAGCGAAATGTGTAAAAACATTCGTACTCAAAACGAATACAGATTCTATTAAAATATATAGTTGTGTGTAACTGTAGAAGGACAGCTTCAGATGTTGCAATTTCGAAACCATCAATGTGCACACGTATCAGAGTTTATCTTTTGTAATGGGTGACCGAATGTCAACCATACTGTTTCACTTTTTCATTTGCCGATACTTCATATTTGGAGCGAGAGCCCACTCTTCACATTTCTGTTGGTTGTGGACACATGATACAGCCATGATAATTTAAGTCAAATTGTCAAGAAATTGGCTAGAAACGGTGGCTACACAGCACTTAGCTGCGTTTCGCCACTGCAACCCACACGGAAAACAAGCAGGTGGGAAGGGTGCTGCGTGACCAGTCGAAAAAGTTTGTAGCTTGTCTTTCTATTTGAGACCATATGGAAGGATTCTTCTTGCGCATTTAGCGGAAGTGCTCATGCATTTTAATTTGACTGTGCTTCTTGAAGTTGCCCAGCCTACAAGCACGCCGAAGATGACATCAGTGGAGCAAATTCTGAAAACTTACGAGCATAAAATTGGAGAACCCTTAAGATTCACCTTTATGAGCTGATTGTGATAGCGATATTCTATCCTTATTGCGTACTTCAGACACTTAATACAAGGAGATGGTGTCTAAGAATCTATCCCAGTTTCAAGGACTGATGCTGCCATGGAAAATAAGATAAAAAGCTGATGAAGACGTAAAATGTCTGTGGAATACAGCAATCTTAGAGCACACGAGTCGTGACTGCATAGGCTGGACCCGATCCCTCGACCTCGGCCTCCATCCGGACACTCTCGACTTGATACAACGCTGTTTTGTGAACTGTAGCTTGGTGTCGCTCACATCAAATTCTTTTCGCCTTTTGAATTGGCATTGAAGACAGTGCTGCTTGTGATCACCGTGGCAACGATGGAGCGGTAGAGCATGTTCTGGGTCACACTCGTTACAGCGCAAACAGACTAGCGCTAGCAGCTGCGTTAGCCCGCCTTGGCGACAGATCCTTGTCGGAACAGTCAGTGCACGAATGCCGAAGCGGTCCGCTTCACACAAAGTGTCATTAGAAACCCTATTGAAGTTTTTGCGTGCCAGTTACCGATTGAATAGGCAATAGCATCTCCGCCCTCTTTTCTCTTTGCTATTCGCTTTCTTCCTCTTCCCCACTCCCACTCTCCTTATTGCATGGTAGCAAACCAAATACTACAATGCTGGTTGACCTTCTTGCTATTCTCTCTCTTTACCGCTTGAAATATTTTTGAACTTGCCATGCACCCACAACTTGGTCTTGAGGAAATAGGAGCCATCGTAACATGTCCAGCTTTTGTAGTGGCTGGCCAGATTTATATCATGAAGGCATGAAGGCATGTTGACTTGGAGTGATGATAGCCACACGTAACGACGTGTAGTACCAATGCATGCTTCTACAACAGATTATTACTGCAATATTACATGTTGCATTGTGAAGCATGTATACAGGACGCGTGCGTTAGTAAAGTACGAAAGTTAGTTTCAGTGCATTTTCAAGCAGAGGAAGTTATTTTCAGTTTAGTCCCAAGCATAAGCGCGGCTGTGTGGTAGAACACCCTTTTAGCTTTGAATGGGCGGCTTACTTTCAGTGTAATCGCGAGCACGCGTGCGGGTACGTATCAAATTTTCTTGGTAGCCACCGTACTTATGCAGCTCACGATGTTGAAACCAGCCAATAATCATCAACTTCGCATATGGCATGGTAATTTTGATATATTGCGTCATTTACGTCATTTATAAAAAGAGGGGAGAAAGTTTCCAACCTGACTGTGAGAACTCATTATAAATTCCTGGCCGCGCACTACGCTCTAATGCTCAGTTTGCGGATTCTGAGGAGCCTCGACTACCTATTGGCAGCATTTCATGACATTGCTGAAAAGGTGTTGCAGGGCCCTCGTCAGTTAGTTTTGCAGCATTCTGTCCTTTATTCATGTCGGTCTTTTTTTTTACGAAAGTTAGCAGTGGAAACGAACACACTTAAACAATTACTACAAGCACATGTTTTTCTTGTTTACCACTCCTTGCAGACGCCTATAGCTTTAGATTTACTCTTCTCAGCAGGCAGTTTCTAAGTATAATGTGTTGAAACACCACAAATGACAGCAATTTCTATAACAGCGCCTACTGTTGGTCACATGATGATTTTATTGTGGCCTCTAAGGGGCATCTTAGTTTGTTCTTGTGTTTAACTAAACCTATAGCCAAATATATAAATGAAATGATGCTACCTTTCAGCTTGCTCGCAATAATTCGATATAGCTCTCAAGACAAGCAACAATGAGAGCATTATGCCCATTCTGATCATACTTCCAGTTATAGTGAATTTTTCGGCATTGATAGAAAAATGGACAGTCGTAAGCACGCGGTAAATGTGTATTTTTAGGATGCCAGAGAATTTCAGGTCTTCTAATCAAAACATGAAGTATGCTCAACGCTCCTACGTGCGAAAGGCCTACAAGAGCAGCCGCAACTTGGAGCCACCTTTTCACGAAATGCCTGTTTATTGCGTTAACTTCTTGCTGTAGTTGGCAGCATGCAGAACGAGGCAATAAATTTGGAGTGGTTACTGCATGCTCCACTCATCAGATCTCATTATCAGAATGACATCGTAAGACGCCACTGATTAACCTCATTTTCGAGGAAGGCAACCTTACAACCACGAAGACAAAACTGTGCAGTATCAGCAGTCTGTCACGATTATTATTTAGTACACGCGATGTGCGAATATCTGATGCACAGCTAATACTAAAGATTAGATTCATACGTGTTAGGATAACAGGTAAATGAAGTGCGTTCAATATACCACGGTAATATGTTCACTGGACTCTGAGCAGTAAAGTTAGACCCAGTTACTGCAATAACTGTAGTTTGGCCCATTTCCTCTAATAATTTTGTGTAATCGGCATTGTTTCAGACAAGCAGGCCGACAATTCTTGGTGGATTAAGTTTATAAGGGTTACCTACGTATAGTCGTTTGTAGCCACCGACTACAATGTTTATTCCAGAAACTACGAAATGCATGTATAGTAACATTTGCATTTTTGGCCTGTGTAACATTGCCACAAGGAACACGGATGACGCCTGGAGGATTGGCCCATGGGTCTACGATGCACGTAAAGAGGAAGCGACAGCGTTTGTTGCGTCACACGGCGACTACATGGGGGCCTCGGAGGAGCCTGCCCGAGACGGCTAAGGAAAAAACAAAGGCTGCGACGCTTCTCGACTCTTCTTGCGGTGAGATCAAAGCCATCGCGGGTGATAGATACCCTGGGCGAGTAACAAGAGCCGTATCGTCGGAGTACTTCAACTAGGGGGAAGCGAGGGCTTAGAGTGTCGAGGGATAGCAACTCGCAAACACGCCGGTCAAGGCCTGACTGACTGCGTCAGCCAATCGCATGCTTCCGCTACTACGTCGTCGATTCCAGTGGTCGGAAAGGTTTTTTCGAGTTATTAGAAGTACTCTTCAAGTCTTTGTCGTTCCCTTTCTTCAAATTAGGATGATGTTAGAATTCTTCTGAGATTCTAGTATCATCCCCGTCAGGAGACACTTCGTAAACAGGGTGTCCAGTTTTTCTAACATCATCTGTCCTCCGTCTTTCAGTAGATCTGTTGTTACCTGATCTTCACCAGCAGCTTTGCCTCTTCACACTCCTTCCAAGCCTTTGCTGACTTCTTCTGTAATTACTGGTGGGACATCATCTGCGGTAACTAGATGAATAAGAATGGGGTGGAGCGCATTCAGCAAGCACTCTCAAATCATGAATAGATTACCACTATCCCAGAAGAGCAAGGTATAACAGCTGCATCTTACCGGTACTTACCTACAGAGCATAACCCTGAAAGATTACAAAGAGAGTTCCAGATAAGTTAAGGACGACGCAGCGAGTAATAGAATAGAAAAATGATAGGTGTTACCCTAAAGGACAAGAAGAGAGCAGAGTGTATTAGGGAACAAACGGGTGTTAAAGACATCATAGGCGAAATAAAAAAATGGCAGCATATCCACGGAGTGAATGATGGGGAGTGGGGTGAAGCATTCGTCCGTCCATTCGTTCTTGCTTCCGTCAGTTCCTGCGTACGTCTGTGTAACCACCCATGCGTCCATCCACCCGTCCGTGCGTGCGTCTGTTCGTACGTCCGTCCCTGCGTTTGTCCATGCATCCGCGCCTACGTCCGTTCATGCGTCCATCCATGCATCTGTCTGTGTGTCCGTTCGTCCATCTATTGAGCACTCCAAGTACCACCATCTCGCATCTCTTCATCATATATTCTCCATATAGAAGCACCGCCATTCAGCGGACATTTCAAGGACTAAATGGGAGGTGGCACACGCACACTTTCTTACGGCTTGCGCTTCGGCTTGCACTTCCCACCTTTAACCACCTCGAGTTCATCGTATATACTAGTTCACTGTATTCATGGTACTGCGGCCCAACGCTCGCTAAACCTTTCTAAAACCAAGGAGGTTACGCCCAGCGAGTATAACGTACCAACCTTTTCCTGTCAGATAGTGCTCAATGTACATGCCAATGGCTGCTAATGGGAAATGAGAGACAGGAGAATTCGAATTTTACTTTCTTACGGCTTGCGCTTCGTATCTACTTCCCACCTTTAACCACCTCGAGTTCAATCATGGTATATACTAGTTCATTGTATTCATAGCACTGCGGCCCAACGCTTGCTAAACCTTTCTAAAACCAATGACGTTACACCCAGCGAGTATGACGTAGCAACCCTTTCTTGTCAGATCGTGCTCAATGTACATGCCAATAGCTGCTAATAAGGATCGCAGCATGCGCGTTACCTAAAGGCCGAATGCTCCTGTCTCTCATTCCCCCTCAGCAGCCATTAACATGTGCATTGAGCAATATCTTTTATTGTTCAACAACGCACGGAAGAAATCTCTCACTGGAACCACCTTGGAGGTCAAAATCGTAAGGACCGCTATTTCGGGTATGTGCCACTGATGGTTACGTACTACGAGGGACGCACAAGCCACGCCATAAGGAGCTTCGCCCCTAAATGAAATGGTCATGCGCAAGGCACGTAGCGCGAAAGCTGATAACCTCTGGTCATTAAGGATAGCAGACTGGATACCCAGAAAACTTATGTGGGTGAAGGGAGAACAGAACGTTAGGTGGGCAGATGAGATTAAGAAGTTTGCAGGTATAAAGTGACAGCAGCAAGCACAGGACCGAGTTGACTGGAGGATTATGGGACAGGCCTTTGTCCTGCAGTGGATGTAGTCACGACTATGATGAAGATAGGCTTTACAACACATGTTCCCCATGTGGTGTTAAAGCGCAGCACAGTGCAGGAGTGCAGAGACACTTAAAATGCTGAAGCGACTGCAAATGACCGAGATCACACAAATCTGGCAGGCAGTGATGAATTGCGCGGAGAATAGGAGGCCGAGTCGTAGGACGCCTTTTCTTGTTATCTAGTGTGTGTTAGCTGGCAATGAATGAACCACCTACCTTTTACAGTCATGTAAACACACTAGTTAAGGAGCCGTGGATGCTGTTTCAATAAAGATAGTCAACCTGCTCACCTTGGCTATAAAAAAGCTGCACCGAAGCTCCACCCTTTTCACTAAGAGATGCATCGCTGGCAAGGGGGCGTGCAATGACATACAAGTGGTGATGGCACCAAGGGCTTTCAACATTTTGTGACGTCATTTAATTAAACAGCGAATGGTAGGAGACCTAACTGCCACAATATTTTTTAACTGTAAACATGAAATAACTTTCGTGTTGAGGCTGAGAGAGCCACATGGTTAACATAGCAAAACTCAGACAGTTATATTTGGCCTATGTAAGGAAATACACTAACTAACATTTGCCATGGCTCAGTCTGCAGATAGGAGCCAGCTGATGAAAGCACAGTATGTTCGATACAGTTTCTACAGAAGAAAGGTGCATCGTACTGGAAATATCACAGTGGTGCAGCTATGAGTCTAAAAAACGCCACGTCAGCAGGAGCCGGTTAGTTTAGCAATTGACATAGCCACATTCAGCCGCCTCGCGAGTTGTAACCATTGTCCTGGAAGAAGGACATCTCCTCTCCAGAACATTCCTCTCCATGTGGTAGGTACCTGTAGTAATTTTACGTAACGTTGAGCACTAGCCTTTTGAAACTTAACTGCTTAGGACTAACACAAGACTATTACAGAGATAGAATCGCTTACTGGGATGTTAGAGAGTCATAGATCCATTTATTAGTTTAAGTATGACATTTCACGTCATATTTCTTTTCAGGCGCGGATGCATGTTACCGGCCAAAATTGAAGCAAGATTATTAACGTGATAGCATCAAAGAGCTAGTTTCGCAGAAATGCCGATGTTGGATTCGCTGTCGGTGTCGTTTATTAAGAGTGAGAAATCATTATGTTCTGTGTGACTAGAATCAAAATGTAAACATATTTAAAAAAAACTCTGGGTCTGAGCGAGGATGAAATCCGGGTCGTTCGTGTGGCGAGCAAGTGTCCTATCGCAAAGCCACGCGTCTCTTTTAGGGGCGAAGCTTCTTAAAGCCGCACCCGTTCGTCCCTCGTCGTAAAACGTAACATGTCTTACGCTTTGAACTGCAGGGTGGTACCGGTGGGAGATTTCTTCCGTGCGTTGTTGAACAATAAACAATTCGCAGTGTGCGCATAAACTAAAAGCCGAAATCTCCTGTCTCTCCTTCCCCGTTAGCAGCCATTGGCATGTACATTGAGCACTGTCTGGCAAGAAAAGGTTCTACGTTTTCATCGCTGGGCGTAACCTCCTTGGTTTTAGAAAGGTTTAGCGAGCGTTGGGCCGCAGTGCCACGAATACAGTGAACTAGTATACACCATGAACTCGACGTGGTTAATTGTGGGAAGTAGACACGAAGCGCAAGCCGTAAGAAAGTGTGTGTGTGCCACCTCTCGTTTAGTCCTTGGAATGTCCGCTGAATGGCGGTCCTTCTATATGCGGAATATATGATGAAATGATGCGAGATCGTGGTACTTGGAGTGTTGACTAGATGGACGAACGGACACACAGACAGATGCATGGACGGACACACCGATGGCTGCACGGAAGGATGGACGCATGGACAGACGCAGGGGCGGATGCATGGACGAGCGCAGGGACGGACGCACGGATGAACGTGCGGACGCACGAACAGACGCACGCACAGACGGGCGGATGGACGCATGGACGGTCACACATACAGACGCACGGACGGACGAAGGCAAGAACGAATGAACGGACGGATGCTTTGCCCCACTCTCCATCATTCACCCGTGGATATGCCGTCATTTTTTTTCTTACATGGTACTTAATACAAATGCGGATTATTATACGCACGGCGTAAAACATACCCAAGGCCGCTTTGACAAATTTACAATAGGCAATACCAAATAAATTCTATACAACACTGTGTTTAAAAGGATAATTGAGCAACGCTCTTCAAGAACTCTGTATACCAGTCTGGCTTGAACTGCAGTTTTTGATAAAGGTCTTTTAGCTGCACACTCACTTCTACAAAGTGGAATCGATAAGACACCACTGCATCCGCATGCCTGTCTAGCGTGTGAGGTTTTCATAAACCATGCATACCGAGCATGTCGAGTGGCATATCGTTGCATTTGGGTGGTACAATATAACGGATGCTCTAAGAATTTAAATTCAGTGTTTTTTAAAGCCCCTTGCAAATCCTCCCCCAAACAGATGACACCCTTACAACTCTTTAAGCAGTGTTCTGTTGTTTGTGGAACTTTACAGAGGCAGAAATTAATTGAGGATACAAACATGAATTAGGTGTTCAACCAAATTTTTACAGGTACTGTTTCTGTAGGCACTTTATAGAAAAATGTCTTGGTTATTGATGAAATAGGCATTTTTATTACACGTAGCAGCACGTCATCACCAGACAAGCCTACATATAGCGAGTGACACAATGGGGTCATATACAATACGTCTTACTACAGATCCTTTCTTTAGCGACAGAACAAATATTCATTGGGAAATCGGGCTGTCAGAAAACGAACGATTTTATATATATTACGCACAAATTCCTGAAAGTAACGGGGCGATGCGAAATTATAGATAGCACTACATTTCGAAAAACATCCGCGGAGCAAGTAGCTATAGCTATAGCTATGCTCGACAGCAAACGGGAATTCATCTATGCCGGCCATCAAAGCATTCGAACGTGGAGTCATCTCCGACCAGGCGTTACGTTTCCTGCGCAAAGCGGACCCGAGTGCCCTGAAGCACCACACTGTCATCTGGTTCCCCACTCATCTCAGCCAGGTGCCGGGTGCCCTATCCAACCTCAACGAGATCGCCCATGATGCAGCGCGCGCACTTGCCGACCACACTGCCACAGGGCAACCCCATATTGCTGGGTTAGATACTAATCAGGAGGCACCAATTACGTACAAGAAATTACAAAGCACTTTTACCTAGAACGCCGCATTTTTCCACCCCCACGTCCGAAAC
This sequence comes from Rhipicephalus microplus, assembly GCF_013339725.1. Taxonomy (NCBI): domain Eukaryota; kingdom Metazoa; phylum Arthropoda; class Arachnida; order Ixodida; family Ixodidae; genus Rhipicephalus; species Rhipicephalus microplus. The sequence goes on from NC_051174.1 coordinate 42,984,970, forward strand.
TTGACCGACCGAAGGGATTAACCCTACGCCTATTACAGACACACACGTACCCAAACCTTGCCACGCTTCACGTTTATTATCCCGATGCATACCCCAGCGACTCATGCCCATCATGTGGACACACAGCGACACTCGCACACTTGCTCTGGGAATGTAGAACACCTCCTCCCGACTCTACCTCAAGCAAGTGGGAGAGGTCCTTCTGGAGCTCACTTCTCGCCGACCAGCAATGGGCTGTCCAGCATGCCCACGAAGCGGCCGCCAGGTACTCCCATGTCGGTCCCTACGTGGGAGACGCCCGCTACGTGCTAAGCGCGTCCTGCCGGATTGAAATAAAGTTTTTTTTTATTCCATTCCATTCCGCGAAATGTTTTAAAAGAATGTTCGAAGCAGTGGATAAGCACACGCCGTCACGAAAATAGGAGAAACGCCATACCAGTTGTCTATAAAAAGGTGCATCAAGCCAAGAGCACCTCTGCAAACTGGTCTAAAAACATTGTCTTGCCTTATTGTTTGATAGGTTGATGACCAAACGAAAGTAGAAAATATGCGGTGAAACTTCTATATGTAAACGCTTGAACCACAAATTGTTCGGAAAGCGTGGGCATTGAAATCTTGGAAATACAATGAAAAAAAGTTGCACCTTTGCCGCAAAGGCGAAGGAATGAACGCGATAACAAGCAAATGAAAGGTAACGCGCAGAATGGTAAGCAGATCGAAACGTGCCCCACGTTTCTCCCGCACAAATGACGCAAAAAAACGTACTCACAGGTACAAGTGAACGCGAATAAGCGTCCTGGTTGTTACTTCGCTGTGTCTGAAGAACGCACCCTTTTCGCAAACGGAGGCTGTGCAACAATTGCCATGACCTTTGTCCGCCCCGTAACTACATCAGAATCGTTCCAGTGATATCTAACGCGTACCAAGAGAGAGAGAGAGAGAGAGAGTATTCTTTATTTATTTATTTATCGTGAATACATTGAAAGGCTGTGGACAAAAGCTGCATACAAGCAGCTTGACAGGCCCGTCAGACCAATTCAAACATCAGCAGCAGACGGCAGATATGCATGCTGTAGAAATTTACAGTAATAGACACAACACACCAAAGTATCACAATTCTATTGCGATAACAAAAATATGCAAGTAAAAAATATATGCACGCTAACAACCAAACAAAGAAACGATATTGTATTCGAAAAACATGGGAACGCCACAAACAAGAAAAAGAGAAACGACGAGGCAATACTGAAACATACAAAAGTGCAAATAGTGTCAATTTACAAAAAAAAAGTTGCACCGGTAAAAGAGAGACTGATAATAAAAAGTATACATATGAGCTACTGCACACAACAGAACAGGAATAAGCGCTTCAAAAAAAAAATGGTTACACCAATCAGGGTATCACCCACACTGAGATGCATATGCACTAAAATGTCACACATAGGAAAACCAACGGCTAGTAATTGAAGGCCCGAAAAATTGGTTGCATAATGCATTAAAACGGTACACACAGGAAAAAAAGTAATGTTTGTTGTTGAAGGCGCGAAAAATTTGAGTAGCAAAGAGAAGGAGTAAAAAGAAGGTCTGTAACGAAGGTCCGCAAGGCAGAATCGATAGACACTTGGCGATAACAAAATGGGCCACGAAAAAAAAAAACCTTACCAGGATGACGCTATCAATCTACGCACTTCCTTTTTGGAAGTACGCGTCATATCTATGTTTCTTGCTTCCAGTTTGTTCGGTAAGCGCGGCAAAGTATTAGATAATGTTTGCAGACCGAATGATGTACGAAAGGTGGGCGCGTGCCATCGTTCAGTGTTTCTGCAAGTGTATACAGGCGCATTCGGGCAAAGGCAGGCCAGCTCAGATAAATTTTTGCAATATTTCGCTAGTTCTTTCTTGAAGCTAAGAGCTAATCTTACATTATAAAGATCGAAAATTTTGGTAATGCAGTATTTCTGAAATAAATGACCAGTGTGGGCCGAGAAGCTCAAATTCCAAATGGAACGCAAGGATTTTTTTTTTTTTGCAGTAAATTGAGTCTATTTTTATTAGCAAGCGTAGTAGTTCCCCAAGCTAGGTGAGCGTAATTCAGATAAGATTCAAACAAAGATTTATAAAGCAGTAACTTAACTTTAGGTGGAATCAAGTGGCGGTGTTTGCTAAGAATTCCTGCAATGCGAGACAATTTTATCATTACAGAATGAACGTGGTCATCCCAAGTAAGGTGACTACTGAAGTGCACTCCTAATACCTTCAGGCATTCCACGATTTCTATTTAGTCAGAACCAAATTTAACATACTGCGGAACAATGATTTGTTTATTTCGGGGTCGAAACAGTATAGCTTTAGACTTGTTTGCGTTTATTTTTAATCGATTAGTAATTGACCAGCATTGAATAGACTGCAAGACAGCGTTAGTTTCCCTTCCGATCTGGTCAGACGAGTCCAACGAAAAAAGTATGGTCATATCATCGGCATACAAAATGCACTTACCTTGTTGACATAAGCTTAAAATATCATTAATATATAAATTAAACAACAAAGGTCCTAATATACTCCCCTGTGGAACTCCAGCTATTATACGCTTAACAGATGATTTGTGGGTATCAATACAAACATACTGTGTGCGACTGGCTAAGTAAGAGGCGAGTAAAGAGTGAACACAACCGCGGAAGCCATACCTATCAAGTATGTATGTTGTGATTAATGCAATCGAATGCCTGAGGAAAATCTATGAACACGCCTAGAACAACTTTCTTTTCTGCAAAGGACGAATAATCCTCCCCACCGTGAAAAAAGAGCACGCGAGAGATCGCCCACTCTACTCCCCATCTCTCCGCGGGCCAAAGTACCCGCGAGAGATGAGAGCCGCCGCGCGCTCATTGCGCCATCTTGTTGATAATGCTAAAAGCAGAATAGCCCCCCCCCCCTCCCGAGATGCGCGCCAACAGCGGTAAGTGGTAAATGCAAATAGCTTGCCTTTTGAACGTAGGAGGACGTACCTCTAGGTGTCTCAGTGGTTAACGCCTTGCATTCATGACGCGAAAGTCCTATGTTCGATTCCGCGCACCGGAGTCTTCTTTTCTGATTTTTTTTTGTGATTTCATACATATAGATACGTATACATATACGATGCATGACATCCACGCCGACACCAATGTGGGCGGCGAAATAAAGTGGAGAGTGTTCATATAATTGCTATCACCATAAGACTTCCTCTGCTTGGAAATGCAGCAAGAGTAACTTTCATGTTTTGCCCAGACACGCGTGTCCTCTATTCAAGCTTCACAATGCAACATGAAATAATGCATTAATAATGCGTGGTGCAAGCTTACATTGTGATCTAGCGTCAGAACATACGATTGTCATGAACTCAAGGTTTATAGCAGGTCACCCACTACACAACACACGTTACTGTGCCTTTTTCTTTAAGGCCACGTAGTGGGTGCATAGCAAGTTTGATAAGATTTGACTAGCACAATTGCCCATGGTTCGAAGCACACTACTGGTTACACAGAATGCCACCGTATGCGAAAGTTTCCCAGACACAAGCCATTTTGAACTCAGTAAGCACTAGGCACAGAATATACCACTATCGCGTTCGAATCTTAAAAGCGAAGCTTGGGGGTCCCCAATTCCTTTTTCTCATGATCATTTTCCCGTTTCCTGGTATATCTATTATAGCGAAATAATGACAATAGAACTGGTAAAAGCTATGCACTTATGCATAATATTTATATTTTGAAACGGGTGTCTTTTAGGGTACATAGTGCAAGAGTGTGTTTGCATTTCGCCGCTATATGTAACCCCAGCCACCGAAACATGACTTCGAAGATGCGTCATCGAAATTGTCAGAGAGACACCCTAGTGACTAGGTTACCACAGTCATTCCGGCAATGCTACCGGGGTGACTGCAAGAAAGAATATTTTATTACATCTCGAATATTTTATTACTGGCTGTGAGACAGCTGGGCCTCATGCAGACCAAGTGAAGTTCTATATGTGACCACATAGTGAGGACGACAACATTAGGTGACGAAGACGGGCGTTCAATTGGGCGCATTTGGAACAGTCACGACTGACCTTTTTGTATGCATCGTCTTCTGTTTTTCCATCGCCTTAGTTCTGATTGCTGACGAACATTGAACTAATCTAAGCATTTCCCAATACTCGTATCAGCCATGACAGGCTACTGTTTGCACCATGGTTTTTGCATACATCAGCTAGATATCGGGCCTTATAAGATTTTTTAACCCAAATCATTTGCTTACATTCATCTTGATGGCCAGTGCATCTGTAGTCTATGTTCCCTTGTCTATGTGTTTACCCTCGTAGCTTAGCAGTGAAAAAGAGACAGAGAGACAGAAATACAGGAAATTCAGGGAGCTTAATGAAGGTCACCAAGTTGGCTACACTACACAGTGGCAGAGAGAAACGGGAGGAAAAGAAGAGAGAAAAAAGAAACATTCAGAGGAGGACTAGTACTCTTGCATAGCGGCAGCGTTCAATACGCAAGTCAAGAGGGTAGTAAACTGCAAACTGTCAAAAACACGGCTGATCCCTCTGTTTAACGATCGGCATAACACGAAAGAGAAACGCATCTTCACACAGGTAGTTAATTGGGCGATTCTTGTGCGTTGTTTCGCCCCAAGGGTGAAGTAATTAAAGCTACAGCAACAAATTGCGACGTCACGCCGCTTGAAACTTGCAGTGCACCTCAAGCAGGAAGCACGCACAAAATGAGCACACATAAGATGAGCACGGAAAAACAACTGTCACTGCTCAAGGCTTATTGCACGCTGCTCACACATAACGAAAGATGCACAAAACGAAGGCACACATTTACGCCTAGACGAGCGCCAAAAAATCTCACAAATCTTACTTCATCGTGTGAGCGGCACGTTTTTGCTAAAGGTGGCGGCGGCAGTGAGCGAAGTGACTTTCTGGCTCTATTTATCTGCTGTAACTTGAAGGCTAACTTGCGGTGGAAGCACAGAAGGTGCAAAGTGCCTGAATTTTGAGATAAGAGCGTGTTCGACTGACCGACCACGCCTGAGAACATCTGTACGGACTTCGACCTCCCCATATATATGGAGGCGTGCGCGAACCGCAAGGCGTGGGGTGACGCGGGGCTTCAACCTTTAGAGCACACGCGCAACATCCGACCCTCATGACAACTGGGTAGTGATAGCGAAAACGCGCTCAAGTTGCTGAGCTGTAAGGAGCTGAGCTGTGTTTTACATACATCGTAAACCGCCAGCGGTTCACGGTGTGAATAAATGGCTTGCTTTTACTAGTATAAGCAACGTGCGCGTAGTGTTCTAGTGGCGTCGGAGGGTTGTGCTCAACACCTCGCTACGGATCTTTTCCTTCTCGTTTTTGTTTTCTGCAATTGGTCAATATAGATTTTACAACGTCATACCCGTGATGAAAATACTTCAGCAGAGCCATGGTAGACCCTAGTATAAAGCAGTTTCGCGCTAATAATATGGTTGAACCTCGGCTGTCTTAGACGAAGTAGACAGCATTCTATCATGTCACTGTGGCAGAACACGCCTTTCTGCGTCCCCACGTGGTCAGTGAGCACGTTAAACCTCGTGTGCTAGAGCTAAACTTGACAGGTGATTGATCGATTGATTCAAACAATTTATTTTCATACAAAATGGAGGTTCAGTTTTTAGGGGCTCCACATTAGGTTGACTCTCTAATCCGCGACTCAATTGTAACAGCCGCCAGCTTAGCTCTCCGTGTCAGGGTATTTCGGGCTTAAAGGTCCAACCAACTGAGCAGGGTTGTTTATTACTCTTCTCGAGTTCGGTTAGAGTTGGGGGAAAAGCTGACGAGGACGCGCATGCATTTTCGTCGTCAACAACATTCACCAATGATGAAAAAGTGTTTACTGCTTTATTTCAGCAAACAAGACTTGCAATGAGGTACTCGAACAGCAAGTGCACGACGCCGGCTGCCGGCTGCTTGGACGCCTGCCGGACCGTTGGCTGCTCCGCTTTGACTCGGTCGGTGGCAGCAACGAGTCCGTGCCGGTGCTGGCCCTCGTGTTTGGTCTGGCCGACTCAACCACCCACATTGAGAGCAGCATGTGCTGGTCCGAGCTGACCGCAGCGCTGGCAATGCAGGGCATGGCCAAGGTGGCGCTGCCGGCGTCCACAGCGCGTGTATTCTTCGCCGCCAAGGCCAAGATCAAGGCAGAAGTGAGCAAAGCTATTAGGAGAGTGCTCTGGTGAAAGCTCGTGCGACTGTGGCGTTATGTTAGATTGCACACAAAAAACCTCAGCGACGAAACAAATTTGTAGGCCTTGTTATCAGCTGTGCATTGTCACATAACTCTACACAGCAGATCAATTTGGCAGAAGTGATATACGCCCATCTGGGAACAACCAGATGAATACCCATGCCTTGAGGGTCTCTAATCTGTAAAACAGTCCGCAAGTTCGATTTCTACTGGCCTTCTCATAAAAGCAGTATTGAAAATCAACGAAGTACAGTAGCGATCAAAAAAGCCCCTCCTCTCAAGTAGTCTAGAAAATGTTGGAAGCTTGGCAGCTACTACAAACTCATAGCGGACCGGTGTTGTAATAGCTGCGCCTTTTTTCTTTGGCTAAGTCACAATGACGCTTCATTCTAAGCTTCCAGAAAGGGCTACAATAAAAGGAAATAACATCTACAGGCAAACAAAACAGCACAAAATGTAAAGGGCCACTGTGGGATAAGTACGCAAAGCACTACGAGAGATTCATCATATCGATGAATTCATGTTTACTTATTCTTTTATCTACAAGGTGATATACTACTGCTATGTATCTGCAAGGCAAAAAAATAGTTTATTCATATATAGACGCATGTTTACCCGATATGTAACATTGCTTTTTTAACAAAATCTGTACCATAAGTCACCTAAAATCTATCGACGACAGCGCGTAACAGCATGGAAGGCTATAATTTTTTACGGCTTTTGAATTTACTTGTTGCCACGAGCTAAGCTCACATTGATATATAAATGCTTGCAGACATAGTACGCAAAGTTGATACATCATAGTATTAACACGATAGCGTTAAAGAGCTCGTTTCGCCGAAGTTCCGACGTCGGCATCATTGGTTTTCGAGCAAAATGTGCAGCAAAGGCGATGCAATGAACGTGATAGCAACAAATTAAAAGGTCGCACGCAGAATGGCAAGCAGATCGATATGTTCCCCGCGTTTATCACGCACAAATGACGCAAGAAACGTACTCTCAGGTACAGATACATGCCAATAATCGTATAAGTTGTTACTTCGCTCTGTCTGAAAAGCATGCCCTTTTCGCAAATGGAGACTGCAACGACTTCAGTGACCTTTGTGTGCCCGGTAACTACAACATAATGGTTCCGGTGAAAGCCCAAAGCCAGCCAAGACGGACGATTGCCCCCATCGCGAAATAAGCGGGCGTGTTGGCGTCCACCCTGCTCCCTCTCCGAGAGGCAAAGTACGCGTAGAAGATTAGAGCGCGCGCCGCCACTTCGTGACAATATGGCGACGCACGCCCATTCCACCTTCTTGCTGGTAATGGCGAAAACACGATAGTTCTCCCCGAGATGCCCGTGAGTAGCGGTAATTGGTAGATATAATTAGCTTGCCTTTTGAAGGTTAAAAGGGGTGCTTCTTCGTGGCTCAGTGGTCAACGCCTTGCACTTGCACCTCAGAGGTCCCATGTTCGATAACGCATGCGAGAGTCTTTTTCTAAATTATTTTTCTATCTTGTGTTTTTTATATATAGATACGGGTAAATATATGGTGAATGATAGTGACGCCAAAGGACGACGACATCGACGCCGGCGCAAAATCCAGCCGCAAGTGTCCATGTATTTGCTATCACAAGAAATATTATCATGTTGTGGGTGACGTCCAATTGAGAAAGATGCAAATAAAATAAATAATGAAAAATTGCTGGTTCGAGTGAAGTTCGCACCGAGGCCGTTTGTATGGAAAGCAGGTGTTCTACCACGCGTCCGTGCGTCTACTGCAAAGTGCTGTTAAAATAAATTCTTCTGCTTTGAAATGCAGTGAAAATAACGTTCATGCTTTATAAACACAGGCGTCCTGCACACAATCTTAACAATACAACATGTATTTTCGCAGTAATTTTGCGTAGTAGAAGCGTTCACTGCCATCACACTTCAGAACATATGATTAACGACATCGTTGTTTAAAGCCCGCCACTCATTACAACAGGGAAAGAGAAAAAACTTCAATAAATTTTCCGGTGGAGTACTACACGCGCCGTAATGCGTGTGCTTTTTGTAATGGGTGGATGACCAACCTCCACTCGGGGGCGCATAGTCGTCCACCCATTCCAAAAGGCACACAAGTTACTGCACGTATTCCTTGAAGACCTTGTGGTGGATGCATGGCAAGTTCGAACGCATTTCACACACATAATTTTAGTGGTTTGAAAACATGCTAACCATTACACAGAATGCATATACATGCGGTAGCTTCACTGACACAAGCCACTTTCACCTTTATCGATTGCACTGCAGTAGTCCAAAATGCTAACTTCTCGAGTAACATAATGAGATAAAAAGTATGTGCTAAGTAGTGTAAGTACGCTCTTGAGACGGGATATCGCTGTCCCGTACAACTTCCTATAAGGTGAAGCTTAAGGATCCCCTAATTCTTTTTTCTGGTGTTCATGAATACATTTTGTTCAAAAGTTGTATTTTTGTGAAGCCTGAAATACTCCTTGGAGCCAATAAAATAATTCTTAGAAAAGTAGCACAGAAGTTTGGAAGACAGTGCGAGTCGAGATATTCGGAGGCAATTTTTTAATGAAGGCTTAATTCGGGCTACTTGGCTCAAAGTTTCTAAAAGCATTGATCGACCTTGGCGGGTAACGCATAAAGACAACCACATGACAGCCCAAGCTAACAGTTGTGGTTTGGTCGTGTTTTTTTTTTGTGCGTGTTTGAGTGTATGTCTAGACCTCCACAGTGACCTCTTTTTGCTTGGAGTCGGCGCTGAGGAGGCCGTGCCCACAAAGCATGGAATGTAGTTGCCTTATTCAGCTGGGTTGATTATAGAGGCTGCTGGCTTCCCTCGATTGGCTATGACTGCCATTACTGAATTACTTTTGCAAAAGCTTAAACGTGAAACAAGGGAAGCGATGACTGTATACTACCCAGACCTCAAGGGTTACGTCACAAGTTGTGCCGTATATTCATGAGCTCTTGCACAATTTCAAGTAAGTCCCGGGCAGCCATGGTGTACCGATGGTGTTCTTGGCAACCAAACCGATGGTGTTCTTGGAAACCGGGAAAAGCGGCAAATTGTGCAAACGTACTTCCGATAGCAAGAAGCGCCGCTGCGAGAAGATGCATGAGAGGCCGTTTGTGAAAGTTGCATGGGTGTCGTGTACTCGATACCCTTATCCTGCGGCAAAATGAACATCGGCCAGACCGAAGATGTATTTATGACCGGTTAAGGGAACACGCCCAAAAGTTAACAAAACAATATGACAAGTACGCGCACCTACTTGCACGTGTCATTTTGTGTGTTTAATGTCGATGCCTGCATGTGCCCTATGTATATATTCAAGCCATAGTGCTGTGAATAAACCAGTTGGAAGTGAGCACTGTGCTTGTTAGATGTCTGGGTGTGTGTGTTCGTGAATGTGTCGTGTGTTTTCACTCATTAGTTTTTTTTAATGTTCTACCAACTAGCCCAACAACAAGTTCCTTTAGTGATGGGATGTACTTGTTGGATCGACGTATCCAATTCATGACGTTATCTTGCGAAGTGCCGTAGTAAAGTCATATAGTTTATTGTGGTTATGATGTCACAATTTCTCTTGAAAGCGTCACAAAAGTTCCTTTGTGTTTTTGTGGTCATTTTGTCGCGCCACTTGAAGTTATTCGCACAAATTTTAGTCATATGAGGCATCATCATGACAGTGAATGCGATGATATCATTTTCACGCCATAACGGAACCATGCTGAACAGGTATAACCATTGCTCGGAGTATAGGTGCCGCGCGTGTTATCAGTTTGTAGACAGATGCCGTCACTTCACGCAGGTGTGCCATCTACAGTTTAGCTGTGAGATATCATAGGGCACACGTTGGCTTTCCAAGGTGTATTTGATGAGAATTCCACTATTTTACTAAGGCAACTGTAAAACCTAGTTTGTTAACAGAAAAGTTAGGAAACGGCTGAGGAGGACCAACGTACGTTGCAAGTTCTTTTGTAAAAATAATTTGGCTGCGCTCCCAACACGTGCGCTTCACGCATCGAGTGCCGTTGCAGAAATTAGCTGTGATGTTTAGAGCTCCGTCTTCTATGTGCGTCACATATTTGCTCAAGAAACGCTAGCGGTAGTCTTCGTCTCCTTCAACGGTGATTGATAATTCGCACAATTGGGAAAGTATTACTCAAAGCCAGATGGTTGGGCACGTGCACTATTTACCGTTTTCTTTCTATTTTTTATTATTTTTGTTTTTAGTAAGAATTATGCCAGTTTTAAGCATTCTTAATGAACAAGGCCGGTATACAAATGACCATATGACGATCACGTGCACAATATATATAAAAATGATTTCAGGCACCACAATGGTCTAACGCACATTGGAAGCGGCGTTTCAAACGTCGCAAAAGAATCTGCTCTCTACTTTAGTGACCACGGTTACCGTGGTGAGCATAACCTGAACGCTAACAGACGCGGTGACGCAGAGCCTGAAAGTAGTTCTTATAAGCAGGTCCGGACAGAGTTCATAAAAGAGCATAAGTTGACAATAAGCATGCCATGTCATGGTATGGAGAGCAATAAGTAGATTTATTCTGAGCGCTCAAGTCTTCAAGTTTTTTTTTTTAAAGTATCACTCAGTCTTGTATATCCAAGACACAGTTCATCAGCTCCATAATATGTAGAGACAAAGCTCACTGCACTTCATGATAAAGATTTTGCGCCCACACCACTTGCTGGATCGACGTTTTCCATTCATAACGTTATCTTGCGAAGTGCCCTATTGAAGTTATATAGTTTGATGTGCTGATGACGTCACAACTTTTTTTGATGACGTCACAAAAGCTCTATTGCGTGTTTTTGTAGTCATTTTGTCGACCCACTTGAAATTATTCGCACAAATTTTAGTCATATACGGCACCATCATGACAGTGACGCAGACTCGAGTTGATCCTTCAGTTCATGTAGTCCTTTGTTTAATTTATATAACGTTCTGTATGTTCATCCCCATGAGACAACGAAAGAGAAAGTAGGAGCATGGTATATCTCTATATTTAAGGCATGTGCGTCGCTCACCAATTCGTAGCTCTGAATGACAACGAAATGGACATGTGAGACAAATTATGATAGTACAACGTTTTTGTGGAAACTTTCGTCATTTTTATTTGAAGGGGTATACCATGTGATTCTCCTCATGCGCAGTGATCGTTAGGAGCTGTAGCGACTCTGTATTTTGTAGTTTTTTTTTATTGAATAAAATTTCCTCGATAGTCTGCGCTGGTCCTTGTGAACCTTTCGCTTGTGTCTTCGTGCTGCGTGCGCAAAATTTTCAGTATGCAGCTAAACTAGCTAGCCTGCCTTTTATTTTTATTACTGCTCTTCGTTGAAGTGTTTTTTCTTACTGTTTTTTCTTTACGTACAGCTATCATGGCCGGGACCTGAGGTGGATGATCTCAACGTGGGAAACTGGGAGCTTATCGACAGCTCTCATGACGAAGTGGAAACTACAAAGGAAGCCGACTTCCTTCTGCAGGTATGAAAGAGACATTTCCTGCAGCTTCTCTTTCTAGGTTCCGCCTAAAGTTCGCTGGTTCCTTTAGGCCTCCTACATATTTTTTACACGTAACTGTAAAATAAACATTGCGATCTTTAGAATCACGTATCTACGCATTTTTTATTAGAAAACACATTACCCAATATTTACGTGCCGATGTTGCTTCTCAAGTATGCGCGATATTTGCTTTTTATTGACAATGTTCACAGCTATAAACGAAGCCACGAGATCAAGAGAGGTGGGCGTTGAGAAGGTGCTTAAACTTTCGCCGGTGGCTGATTGTTTGACAGACAGCCAACAGATGGACAGAGACTGAAATGTCGGCTTTTCAGTATCCCAAGTAAAACTATCGTCTTCAAAAATTACTTCTAAAATGGCATGGCAGTGCGCGCACCCTCCATATAAAACAAAATTTAGTGGATTCACAAAGAGATATCATGACTCCCATTCACTTGCGATGATGACTATGATAATGACTGTAATGCGTCATAATTTATTAGCCCTATTCGACTATATTAAAACTTCATTTACACTTCGAGTGGCACATTCTGTCACTACAGTAAAAGGGTCAATCCACATCGCTGCGCCCATGAAAAATATTACTGGAAGTATGGTATAATACTCCTATTAGTAGGTAATACTGAAGGTACCCCAGCGCCTGTAAAGGTATAATTTGTGGCACGTTGTGCTGAAGTGTTATCACAAGCTATATCCAGCCATGTTTTACTGTCCTGTAGTTATAAATACCTATTTTTCTTAACGGTTTGTGGCATACTGATATACAAAATGCCTAGCACTGTAGAAGGACAGAAAGCTGGGTAAGTTTGTGACAGTGCTTGAACATATTTTAACTCAGTGCACGACTACGTGGACACAAGAGAAAGGACAAACCGCTGCGCTGACTCGCAACTGAATATTTATTGGACAACATGAACGAAAAAAAAAAAGAAAACTTCAAACTATGCGCCTATACGACCACCCACGTGACCTGCCGTTCTTTTTTATTAGTGTGGTGAAGTGGGTGCAAACGTTGAAGTGTTCTTTCTTTTTGTTCATCTTAACCAATAAAAAAGTCATTTGCGAATCAGCGCTTCGGTTTGTCCCTTTTTCCTCTTGTGTCCGCGTAGTCGTTCGCTGAGTTAAAATATGTTCAAGCCTAGCCCTCGTTCATGCAAGATGGGAGCTCGAAGATGAAAAATTCGTGAACGCGGCGTGTCACCGAGTCAGATGCTTCGACAAGCGCACTTATAATCTTCAAGGCTGGAACCATAGCAGGATTTATTAAAACTGGTGCGCATGTCGAAAAGTCGGCTGCCGCGACAATGCTTGTTCACGAACTTTTTTTTTCTAGAACTTGCGTTATTTTCAGGCGAATGTTTCCAGAACACCAAGAGGAGAGGAGGTGGGGTGACTTATCGCGACTACTTCGACTATAGTCGTTTCTCTTTTTATATAGTGTCAAATTTATAACATCAACGCCACCAATATTATACTCCTGTCCCGGAAGCTATTCACATTGTTAGGGGTCAATCTGGCCCTGTAGCAGGGCTGCGTAAGCTAAGTAACATAAAGTCTATGAAAATACATGCACAAAAGCTACCAGCATCCTCGTGGTATTGTACAATCTTCAATAAATGAAGACTTGAAAATTTTTCCGACTTCATATACTCTTTCCAAAGACGTGCAAAAGCAATGAAGCTTCTAATAAATTGATATTTTACCACTTAACTAGCTACTGCCATGTTTTAAGACAATGGTGCATCAAAGTGCTTTTTGCACAAGCGAGAAGTAGCAAATAGTTGAAGAAATGCAAATGTACCAGATTATTCGCTTAAATTTATATTTCATTGGTACAAGCGTAGAAAACAAAACTAAAAGTACATTCCCCAATTATTACCTTGTCTGAACAAGCTAAGTCGATGAAAGGCGCATAACAACCACAGCACAATTCCGTTCTTACTATGAAAACCGTAACTGCACATAATCTTTGAAGCATACACTCTGTGCTGGAACACATGCATGGTCAACCTCAATGCCAAAGTACAGTTGGCTGTTCTGCTTTCTCTGTAAGTGTGCAGTCCCCGCGCTGGTGTGAATGTACTATTGTAAAGTAAAGCAGTCCTAATAACAGTAAGGTACGTAAACACCATAAATGAGTCAGGTGGTATCTATGGCCACACGAAGATGCTTTTTGTCGAAATATTGACCAACGGGCTCTGAGAAAACTTGGCAGTCGGCAATTTTTTCCAACTGCTTACCAATTTTCTTCCAGGTGACTCGTGAAGCGGCCCTTACAGCAATCGAACGTCAGCTACCTCGCCTCCTGCTGAGGGCTTTGAAGCCCCGAACCCCGACGATACTGTAGTAATACAGCCGAAGTTTGGGTGTAACGAGCCCTGCATGATGCTACATACATGGCTGGATCACATTCAGGAATTGTAACACTTCACTGACTTTGCGCAGCACAATTAGACATTAGTCAGTAAGTGTCCTCTACTCTGCATACATCACCATTTCAGTGAACATGATCTATGTAATAAGGCAGTTTTCACATAGATGTTTTTGACCGTTAGTGAATACCGGAAGCACAGATTGTTTTCTTATTACATCTATTGACAGAAACTCAAACGTTACTTTTTGGGGAATACCTTTTTTAGTGCATTTAAAAATAATTGAGACGTGCATGACAAAAAGACACCGTTGTAGAGAAACAAAGAGTATCAAGAGAACGAGGATTGCCAAAAAAGCGACTGCCGAGAAGTCTACAGAAGTGTTCATTTTTTTCGAAAGTGTAAATTGAGCGAAGGCATTCCTCAAACGCAGTGAGAGCTGATCAAAAATGTTTTTGCCCTCTCTGGTGAAGAAGGTGGCGATGCTTCTAAACATGCAGTTCGAAATAAATGCAGGGAGATATCTACTCACAAGAAAAGCCCTGACAAAGCAAGATTGTTCGTCATTTTCATTTGATGCTTGCGATGTTTGCCAACTTATACAACCGTGTAACTTGCTCTGTCAATGAGGATATAGAAATCTAGATGCATCCACGCCACAAAATGGTGGCACGTTTTCCTCGAGTAGCAGTGTTTTAAAACTGAATCTCCATATACTATTAGCATACGCTGTTACTGTATTTGAACATTCTCTTCTCATATTTATCATCATTGCTTAGTGTACTTGAATACATGCATGAATTTCACTGGGACAAATGTTTCCACAGCTGCATGCTACGTTCTGGTTTGCTGCTCTGTGTCAGTTGCTAAGAGGTGTCCCACCTCTTCTCCTCACCCCGCCAAAGAAAATTCTGGCTACGCCCTGCTCTGTGCTTATATACCACGCTACTTTATGTACTGCGACTTGCTTCCCGATTACGTACAGCAAGTAAATGCACCAGAAGACTCAGCTGGGATTGCTGTTTGATATCCCTCAGTAAAATACCATTCGCTTTCTCTGCACTACGTATTCTACTGCTTTAGTGATAAACTTTTCGAACATACGTGTACTAGAAAGGAATCTAGCTTAAATATTGCTTCTTGAGCCCCTGGTAGTGGTGTTCATTCATAGCCATGAACCCGTTTTAGTAACCTCCATCAAGGGTCCTTCGCAAATGAACCTCGTGGAGAATATCGTCTGTGCATATCACAAAGGCTCGAAAAATAATCAATGCATTTGCTTAGCATTTTATTGTGATATTTGCGTACTAGCGTCAACGCGTGCTATGCAATCAAACACACCAATACACTTGGTGTTTTAGGCTCTCTGACAAGGTTGAATGTCCGAAGCAACAAAACACAAGAACGCATCACAAACTATTTTTGTGAGAGGAAAAACTTTCCAGACACGGCGTGAAGCCAACTTCGTACGAAGCGCCCTCTGTTCTGATACCAGCTCTACGCGAACGGGAGTAAGCATAGATGTCTTGCAAACCTATTTTCCTTCAGTACATATTAAACGCGAAAATACATGCAAGTGTAATCTAATCATGCTAAGGCCCTCATGCCTGCTATTATGTACAGCTGTTCTGACAGTAAAAGCCACCATGGTGGTTAAGCTAGGTGAAAACAGGAAGGCGTGTCAGACACCATATACCGTTGCCACTGCTCCGTCAAGAAGCCGGCATTTCACATGCTTTATTCGAAGAGCGCCTTTCTGACGCATCTGCTACCATCCTCCGACGTAACGCGACGTGTGGAGATTGTTGGGTTGGTAACAGGATGTATCATCCACTTTTCTTGAAGTGGCATGCATCAAGAGCCTCAGAGCTGCGCACTTAAGAGATTCAAAACATTGTTAATTGCGGTTCTTTTTTTTTGCATGATACGAACAATATCTAAATATGCATCATCCGTAGCTACTCTCTACATGTGCATCATCTTTGAGATTACGATGGTGTACAACTGGCTTGGAGGTGCTATATATAATAAGCCATACAATTGTGCGTGACATGGTTTTCTTCACAGTGAGAAATCATTATTGTATCACGAATATTGCCGGATTTGTAAGGAACATGCACAGTTGCTACTAAATGGCGGAGTTCATATATGGAAGGTTACTACTTGCAAGTCAGATTTCAACAGGCGTATGGAGCCTCTTACCTCAGAGCTGTGAGTGTATTTTCGCACCACAATGTGAGGCTATTATGCTGTGTATGAAATTGTGTTTTCTGTATTTTTGCTGTTTGACCAATACAACCTTTCCTGAAGTGCATTGCATAGTACTTCGTCTTTCTGTTCAACTCATCATCTTAATATTTCTGAATTGTGCATAATCAATGCAGTAATGCCTGAATATTTACGAAATGACAATCTTGCACTCTCCATTGATTTTCATGAGCTATTAAAGTCTGATAATTTCGTACTCGCCTGTCTTTGTTTTGTTTTTTTCGACCATTCACTTATAGTCAAGTGCGTTTTACCAAACACTAAAACACTGAAAAATAAAAACCTGCACATTATAATACTTGTGACAGCTGAGATTCGGCTGAAAGTTGCTTGAAACCGCCCTGCTATCAATTTTTTCTAAGGATAATGGATAATGAATGAGCCATGTCTAGATGCGACGTGGTACGACCTGCAAATCGAAACCCACTGACTTCCTCTGATTTACAACGTCCTGAAAAGACCATGCGAGGTTAGTTTATTGTTGGAACCCTAAACGTCAGCGTGCTTTGGCCATTTCTCAAATTTTACAGGCACCTCTCCGCAAAGATACTCGCACTTACTCAAAGGCTGGCTGCAGGGATAATCCTTGTTTACCCATTTCTGATTTTTAGAACTTTCCATGCGTGCATCTCATTGTTCAATATCACTTCCCATCACGATGTCCAATCCACAAATAGTTTGTATAAATGCTTCGTCCTCAAAGGTAAGTGTATTGAAGCAGTGTAACACACAAGTGCTAGGGGCGCCTATAAAATAAATACTTGTAGATTGCCTCAGTAAAACTGGCATGCTCACCACGAAAGCAGGTGCGTCTTCTCTCCACCTCCCTAGTAGGTCCGTGTAAGAAACTACATGGTGTGCCTCGACGTATCTGCTGTCGCTCCTTTTGAAGAAGGAGTGACAGCGGATACGTCGAGGCACACGAATGCGTTCATTTCAAAACGTCGGGAAAGCAGCCTGTTTTTTTTTGTTTCCTTTTTTTGAAATCCATAAAGCATGAAATCTTCCTTTTTCATCTTTTACGACTCGCAGTCGCAGGGTTCTTTGTTGCAGCTTAGCTGCTGACGAAAAATGTTTATTTTTCAAAAAATAATGTTCACTAGTCAGGCACTCCAGCATAAGTTGACGCCTGTACTTAGGTTCCAGAATCATTTTTTTTTTTTTGTAGAATAGCCACAGGATTTGGCTTGGCCGCAGCACTAACCCGAAAGATCTCCTGCAGACACGATGTATATTCAGCAACGTTCTGTACAATCGTTCAGGAGAACATCATTATATCTATGGAAGCAGTCTACACTGGTAGAGCCCTGTTGGGAAAGTCGTAGTGCTGCCGTGATGATCTTCACAACTTGTTCGCATGTCTTGACAGCCCAGAGTCGATTATCGTGAGCAATAATTCCGGCAATTGCGGGATTACTTCGGTCGTGATAAGTTCATTCATGATCTGCAATCAATCATTCAAACTCTTAACGCAGCCAGCAACAGCCATATCTATTTTGGTCTGGCACAAGAAAGAAAAAATACGAGTACTGATCAACACAATTAAAATAGTCTCTACAGAAAACAAAACAATGTAGATTAATCAAAACAATGCAAATAAAAATTCAGGCCAACAGGGCAAATATACACTAACATAATGCGAATATCTAAAAATACTGAATAAAATGGCACACAACAATGCGGAAGGTAGGCTGAAGTGCTAACTTGAAAATGTTATCTGGAATGCGCGGTACCATGCATGGTAAAACACCACAAAGCCTTGAGTGAAGTAAGGATTTATAGCTATGAAAAACATGTACTTAAAAAAATAACAATTGTGGAGCTCACCTATACTGGCTAATGAAATATATTTTACCCTTCCGACTCGCTCAAACTGAGATTCACCAAAATTTTTTTGAACCGAGCTAACTTGGGCTGAGATTGACAGAATTTTTTCTCAGCCGGACTCACTAAGACTGAGATTCAACAAAGTATTACACCCTTGGAACCACTAAGGCTCAGGTGCATGACTCTATCTAGTGTCCATGAGTCTCAGTGAGATTACTCATGAGTAAGTTTTTGTACTCATTTGACGGTGGGCAGTAGAGCCTAAAGGCAGACAGCCATAAGAATCGGTCTAATTGTCTGATGCAGAACCCCAAAAATACTACCACCGAGAAGTTGCGGGCAGAATATTGTACCAGGTAGAAGCTTCAAAAAAAAAACAGTGCGATTTCATCGGCAGTAAACTGATGGCGATGATGGTAATACAACTGGGTTAGTACTCCGTCAAGTTCAAGAAAAGGATGCTTATAAAGCTTGTGCAGAAACTAAGGCCCCATTATAAACATTTAATCACTATTACATTGGATTTACTTTTATCATTTAAATCAAAGCCATTTTGTTCCTCGTAGTTGTACAATTTTGTACACTGCATTCATGCTATTTTAGATATCAGATATTAGTCCCATGAACTCGAGAAAACTCGTGGTTCTCCGTTAGACGGAAGACAATTTTCAGGAAGCTGATCAGGACGTCATAGCCTCCTAAAATGACCTACAAGGCATCGTAACGCCAAGCGGCTTATTACTTCGAGCATGTGGTAGAGAAGATGTCCATCGCGCAACACGAGAAGGATAATGATGAATTCATGAACTGAAAGCAGCAATTTTTCTTTAAAAGTACCCTGTTAATATCTGCAGACATGTACTGCAAACATATCAAATGGTTTACAAAGGAAATGGCGACTAAGCATCGAAGCTTGTGCGTGTTGGTTAATTATTGAAAGGAACACAGTGCAAAAGAAGATGAACACAAGAAATGACGTTGTTGTCCCCATCTTTTTTAAGCTATGTTCCTTCCAAAATTGTGAATGAGGCCGACGCTTACGCGGTAATGTTAGCACTGCAAACGAATTCATTTTAAAGTACAAAATTATTTCTGTTTCATTACAATGTTAACGTAATACTGGAGGTGAGAAAGGACTCCTAACCTGAAGTTACTTCCATTCTCTTTCTTTATGCTCAGAAATGCTTAAAACAGATATAAACTTTACAAGCAGCTAGCGGCTCATCATAGGAACAGTGGAGGCCTACAGAGCAAGAAAAGACCGGCTTACTAAGCCACCTTCACTGTTGCTACATAAAAAAAATCGTTGCCTTGGGTATTTGATTGTCCTAGAAAAGGTGTTTTTTTTTTGTTTCTTGCGTGCTTTTCTTCAACGTTTGTGATGACACGCATGCGTCATTTGATGCACTGTGTTTATAGGTTATCCTCTTTGATTAAACCGTTTCAGTTGTAAGAGCTTTTTTTCTTTTGTCTTCCTTCTTCTATCCGGCTACCGTTCGTTGAATTAATTTTGTACGCTGCATTCAAACCTACTAGCCCTGTTGTGAACCCTTTTCCATTGCTTGTGTTTACAGCAAGTTAAAACTGTCCCCAAGAATGATTACATATATGTAGCCATTACGCAAGACCCTCCACTAATGTAAGGATCTCAGCCTTCCAATTCAGTTCAGCTAATTCTGCTACGTCATGCTACGTTGAGTTTGTACTGATTTCAAGTTAGCGTGCTTCATTGGTATTCACGTGTCATCACTACTCTAACTAGTACCACATGAAATTATTGGCTAACGCGATAAGCAAGTTTTGTGGGTTACATTGCGAAAGCTTGGTTTATCAGCGTTCTAGAGAGCACCACTAGCGGTCGCTGCAATGTCGTTCACAAACCTGTCTCATCTGGGTGGTCTCTTCAGGCATTTCATCTGTTGCCTTTTCGCACAAAACGCCGCAGCTGGACAAGCTAGCGTGGTCCACACGAGGTCCAGGCCACGAGATCTGCGCAAAGTGCGCGACACACAGAAAACTCTGAAGGTGAAAGTCAGTCGTGCTAGAGCGACATCGCCGTAAAGGCGTTAGCCCAGTGTTTTACCTCCAACCCAGCATAAATGTTTTGGCCACTTAGATGCTTTCTGTCCGAGGAATTCAGAAATTCGTGGGTATTTCTTCTGGGCTTTCCACTAGATGCAGGATCCCGTTTTTTTTTCCGTTTTTTTCGTAATTCTTAACAATCGAATCTCAAGGAATGGCCTTGATTGCGTGACGGCGTAGTTACACAAGTGGCAACCAATGTCGTATAGTGGTGGTTAGTGTCGGTTTACTATTGGCATCACTGGGCAAAACTTGCTGCTTCTTTGACAAGTTTTCACTAGTGTTAGGTAACGTCACGTTACCTTGACTAACGTTTGTTGTCCGCTCTTAAAACAAATAACACCAGCTTCATTCTATTTGATTTTCCTAATTGAGCACCACTTAGCCAGCGCAAGATGAAAATTAGAACCAGAAAAAGCGAATAAAAATATATCTGTCTCGTAATATGTTGAAGTCAGCACGCTCTCTCATGTATACAGGCAATGCTATAATGCGGGTTGCGGCTTTTAATTAACAACATTTTTTAAAGGGGCCCTGCGACACCTTTTGCGTGTGTCGTTATCATCGCCTCTTCCAGAACTGTGTAACGCACTTATATAACTGCTCAAGTAGCAAACACACAGGGAATGCTGTTATATTTTCGTTACGATGAAGAAAACACTTTCCTTTCAGAGTAAAACAACACACAAGGGCTATTTTTGTGGCCAAAGTGAAGTTCCACCACGTGGGAGTGACGACATTAGCCAGACGTTTTGATGTTCATGATGCGAAAAAATGCATATAATCTACATATAGTTCCCACAAGGTCACACTTATATGCGCTGAACATTGCTGAAACACTGTTTTATATTTTCTCATATATAAAAAATATTCAATTTCTAAATATCAAATGTTGACGATTACTGCCAGGTGCGCAGCACAACGAACACAGTAATGGGACACTTCCGGTATGCCTATTAAAGGCCCGCAGCAATTAGAACCTTCTGTTGACGTCACTAATACATTGAAGACCAATACAAAACGTTTCACTTGCTCATCTTTTGAACTTTGAACTAATAAAGTTTTGAACTTCGAATACTAATAACTTTCGTTCTTGTGCATTAATTCTTATTATTACTTTCTGCGCTCATCTCAGTACGCAACGCTCTACACTCACTCCAGTCCTGAAGAACGCAGTAAAGAAAATGTTGCGAGGTCACTTGAAATACGGATAATTATTATTGTTCGAGGTTATCCTCATTATCCAATGCCAATCTATAGCAGCCAGCCATACCCAAAACTATGCTGGCTCGTCAGCAGATATTACTGGGATACAATATCACTTCACTGAAACAAGCTATAAGAAAATGGAATGGCAGATAAAAGTAAAGTGAATAGAATCAAATTATAACAAAATAAATATAGCGTGTACAAAATAAAATAACATCAATAAAAAACATGAACGAAAGTTGTTATACATGACAATAACTGTTATCAAGATAACTTACCTGCGACCTCAAATATAAAAAATGGACGTAACAACGACATTCGCAAAGAACAAAACCAATCATCAAATATGCACCACTGCAAGTGAATACACCGACAAGGTTATCCGCCTTGTGTGCAGCTGCTTTGAGCTGTACAGGTGGTGCCTCCAACAGCGAATGGTGTAACTAATACGCGCGGCTCATGGGAGCATTGCGCACAGCGCCTGCTACTGGCCGTTGTTTTCTTGCAATTTATTTTTGATTCAGGCTTCATATTGACACTGCGGGCGATGCTCCACTAGACAGCTAGGACGTTTGTTAAGTTGGTTGTTATATTTTACTTGCTTGAAAATGTCAGGCCTTGTTTTTATGGCCACATGCGCGCAATGTGATTCATGTGCTTCTAACGCGTATCAATTAGGTTTTTTGCATGACCTGTTAACACAAAAGAAATAAAAGATGTTTTAATTTAAAAAGGAATTTGTGTTTCATTGAATTTATTTATTTATTTATTTATTTATTTATTTGAATTGAGTTCATAGAAAACACGAAGAAAGAGTGAACAGGGAGAGAACAGGCTGACAACTGCCATCTATAGGGTCACAAAGCCTGCCTGCTCCTTCGGGAAGGGGAGGCAGAATGGAAATGGGGGAAGAAAGAAGGAGAGAGAAGAGAAAAGTTTTTAAAAAGAGGGGAAAACACGCACACGCAAGAAAAATTAAATAGTCGCATGGAAAACGTCTATAAAGGTAATGATCTGACATTCCACTGCAGCACGAAGGGGCGGGGCTTTCAACTGTTCATACTGTTTTAGTGAAAGTCGTCGAGAACTAAGACGAGCGCCTCCAAAAGCTGTTCTGCGCTTAGTGCTGCTGGTGTCTGGCAACCGGCAATCAGTGATCTAATGACATTGATCAGCATCTTAAATGAATTTATGAGCTGGGCATCACCTTCGACAGAGTCCGTTTTGTTTGCAATCTTAGGCGGGGCCTAAGTATAGAAGCTGGTTCCGACGCTTTGGGAGAAGCGATCTTTTCAGAGACGGCCTCGGACATTTTCTGTGGAAGCACCGGCCACGATGTTGCCGAGAGGGAGAAGTTACGCTTCTGCTCTTCCCTCTGAGGCACGTTTTTAGTTTTATACCTCGAAAGTGTAGGTACATCAGTTTTGCCTTTTACAGCGGGTAAACGCACACTGCTGTTGAGAGCCTTCTCTCCCGATGCTTTATCTTTGGCTCTTTTTTTTTTCAGAATCTTCAATTTTTTTTCAGGGTGGGACATTCTTCGTCCGTTGCCAAGTGCTCGCCGTTACACTTAGGGCACTGAGATGTCAAGCTGTCACAAAATTTTGCGTTGTGCTTTCTGCCATATTTGGCACAGACCAAAACACTCGTGCAGAAGCTCTGCACATGTCCCAGCTTCTGTCATTTAGGACACTATCAGGGCATTGGGTCGAACTAGGTATCGCACTAAACCAGCCTTTATGGGACTAAAAAGCTTTTCACATTCGGAAACAATCTTTACACACTTTAACTATCCTAGTCCGCGGACGCTAATGATTTTGCATGGAGGCGTGCAAACAATAAGGCTCTTCAAAACGTTCTCTTGAAGTTCCAAGTCGACGTCACATATAACACCAGCTGGTACATTCGTGCCCTGGGGTAAAAAAGCCAGCGTGTTGACACCACAGACATGCAAAATACCAAATAGGGTTTGCACCGTCTTCTGATCTGTTGTGTCAAGAGCTATGATATTCTTCCACGGGTTTACACGAACCTCTTGAACAAGACCAAGGGCCAAGTTGAAGAAAAAGTCATGTAGCTTCTGCTTCGAGATAGCATTGAGGCTTACCGCCACGTCAACAGGCACGTAGGCTGCAGTCCTGATCTTGATGTTGTTGTATATGACAGTGTCCTCACATGAGGACGATGTCGAAGACTACCGTCTTGGACGATGATGCTTAGCAGGTATGAATGCTTTGAGTTGTGCGATGTAGCATTAGACTCAGAATCGGGACTTCCCGATGCCACTGAAAAGCTGAGGTGCTTTTTTGCGGCGGGAGGTCGGTCCCTGCTGAGACGCTTCCACTACCATGTCTTCCATAGCAAGCTTCACTGGCAAGGCATCCCAGCAAAGCAGAAGTCTTAAGCACCACTAGAGACGGCGCTGGCTGTTGCTGATGCACATGTAAGCAGAAACTCCATGAAAAAGTACAACAATGCGCATAACGGTTGTATGCCTGCTTAAAAAACGCAGAAAATGTACATTTTTACCATCATCCAGCACATAACTATAAATAAATATGCCAGAAAACAGAAAACTAACCTCTATAGCTTTGTAACAGGCATCCCACATTCTCATAATAATCAGCGAAAGTACTAAAGCAAATGACCAACGAGCATTGACACAGTTCTTTTCTTTATTTGATAGACCGTTTAAAATTTTCAGAAACCTCAAATTCCAATACAGCCACATATTTTTGCAATTTTAACCACTTTGATTACTGAAGCCAAAATAATCCTCTATCAAACGCATTTTAAATTAGGCGCGATGTTACTGAGCTTCATATAGGAAATGTACACACATGTATAATGACATCGTATCCTCGGTTTTCCTTTGGTGCGTGAAAGTCGCCATGACATGTAGACAATTCTTCTGTGAATCTCATATATTTTGTTTCAGATGGTTTATATGCTGCACTCACCCGAAATTTTCAATACATCGAATTGTATTATGTCAGTAAATAAATATGCGTCACTGCTTTAACACAGGTGGCTACTTTTGGCTACTCTTACTACTTCTCGCTGATGTTGGATACTTCTTCGCTGCATTTAAAAACATATTTTTTTAGCAATTTCTACCCCTGACACATGTAATCCTGCCTTTAAAGTAGAATAGCGTTCCAAAAAGTGCTGTTGAACTTCACGCGGACTCTTCTTTGAAGTTCCGCAAGCATTTCGTTTATTCGGAGTTTGTAGTCACTACCACCTTTATAGGACACCATGTCACCGAACTCGCGAAGGAGGTACTGACTTCTGCGTAAGTTTTACCATTGGTTTCGAAACTAAATGTTTTTCCTGTGGTCACTTAGACATATCCCCCGCCCACTTATTCGTCATGTCTCTGACGTCGTGGCTACATCTCTTCTACGTGACTGATCGCAAGACGCGTTGATACAGAACAATGACTACTTAACTCACCTTTACCGCAATTTTGACGCCTCTGGATAGAAAGATGCCTTCGCTGACTGCGGGCGATTCCGCAACGCCGACGAAAATGGATTCGATTTCCATTTGCACCGAGCAGCGCTCAATACGCATGCGGCGGACTTCCGGCATAAACAGACTCGCCGACAGGAGCCTGGACTCGTTGCGCCCGTGGGTTGAGTTGGGCTCTACACGGAACCCCCACTGACCGGGTGCGGATAAGCGTCGCCTCAAACGGTGGCTGGCCAAGCGAACTTGTCGCTTCAGGTCTTGGTTGCACGCATCACCCTGTGAGGAGTAGGTGTGCTTCTTCGCCTTCGCGGCTGAAGAACGACCCATCTGTGGAATGATAAAAAAAAATAATCGCCTATGACACCTTTTGTTTGTCACGAAAGCAGGGAAGTTTGGGAAAGTGTCTCTTTTCATTTCACACCCTTAATGAGACTCGACAGACAAACAAAGTAACAAAGGTATACGGAATGTTAATCTTAGTTAATGTTAGTAATTGTTAGTAATGTTAATGTTAGTAATGTTAATTTAGTTAATGTTAGTAATTGTTAGTACTGTTAGTAATATAATGTTAGTAATTGTAGTATCAATGACGAAAAATCGAAGTGTAGGAGAAGGCAGCTAGCCGCTGGCCAGAATACCGGCAATCCACGGATAACATGAGTAATGAACTACCAGCTTGAGATACGGTAGCACATAATTATATATAATCTGCAGATCTAGAGGACGAGAAGAACACTTCAGCCGTACCAGAATCGGTAGGGTCTCGGGCTCGTTGTTGGTAAGCTCAGTTGGTAGAACGTCTGATTCGGTCCCTGCTGGTGGCATGTCGTCCTTTAGTTCACTCTATTTTCTTCGCCATTTTAACGCAATTAGTGCAGAGTAGTTAAAGACAATACAGTTGAAGTCTTCTATACCTTCATTGGCTTGATTACCTGTTAGAGTAAAGCTTGTTCGGTTTGTGCTGTTTAGCTTCCCCATTGAATCAAGCCACAAGGAACTCCGTGGTGAAGAGCTGCTTATGATGCCGACCGTCTAAGGTGCTTGAGTCTGCACTCACCTCGCACGGCATACGAGCCTCAAGGACTGACTCCGGCTTTCACCAAAGTGGGAGCATGGTGGCCGGGATTGATCCCGAGTCTTTCATGCCAGTAGTAAAGCACCGTAATCACCAAGCCACTGAGGATGATAACCAGACCTTTCGACTGACATTTCATAAAACTGATGGGTAATTTCTTTTCAGACTTTTCGCAGCGTTTGGATGTTGCGTAGTACTTCCCGTTTTGTACATTTCTTCATTTCTAATATTTGTAACTTTTTGTTTTTCATTGATGATTGCTATGTGCAGTTTCACGTGTCAAAACTACCATATGGTTGTGAGAGACGCTGTAGTGGAAGGCTCCGAAAATTTCAACTACATGTGTTTCTTTAACGTGTGCCTAAATATGAACACACGGGCCTACAGCATTTTCGCCTCCATCGAGAATGCAGCCGCCACAGCCGGGATTTGATCCAGTGACCTACGGGTCAGTAACCGAGTACCTTAGCCACTAGAACACCGT
Organism: Rhipicephalus microplus; assembly: GCF_013339725.1. NCBI lineage: Eukaryota > Metazoa > Arthropoda > Arachnida > Ixodida > Ixodidae > Rhipicephalus > Rhipicephalus microplus. The sequence continues at coordinate 43,011,567 of NC_051174.1, forward strand.
TGCGGACTTTTTCGTTTCTCAACTACAATCATCCTATTTATTATTGTTTAATTTGCTTCTGCTACTTTATTTCTTTCGACATAGGATCATTCTTTTTTTTTCCAGTTTGGGCAAAGAAAGGTGCCAAACGCAACGCATGTTTATAAGCTTGGCACAAAATGAAAACATCAAATCTTTCGAACATGTTCGTTTGCTAAAAAAAAAACTGAAATTTAGTCAGGTCTACCTTCACTACGTGCTCAGTAGGGTGGCGCCTTGATTGCCTGGCTAGCTTTTTTATAGATGTTCTTTTTTATACAGAAGTCAGTTATCGTGTGAGCGATAAGCTGAATTAGTTTATTCTATTATTTTTTGTACTCTTTGAACAATTGTCGTTTTATTACTCTCACTTTAGCTTACTGTCATTGTACAACTTGTTCCAGCTCTTCCGTATTGCAAAGAGAAAATGATTTGACAGTGGTGTCAATTATATTCAAAAACAAAAGTTGATAAGACAGCGTGAACTAAGGTAAACTAGTTTGAAGTGATTTGCATACTTTATCCATATATTCTGATTTTATAACAAGAATATCTGCAGTGAATGTTTATTAGGGAAATCAGGAGTTATAAAATCAGATGGAAGAAAGTTTCACTATCGTTGGTTATCTAGGGAACACTGCATTGCCATCAGAATGGTTACAAAATCATTATTCAACATGAAACAACTAGGTTAAAGAAGGCTTTGTGTACTTGTAAAAAGAAATTACTACATAAGCTCCAAAGCAGAGCCTTAATATATTCAGGGATGCCAGATATGTATTGGAACACCATAATTTTTAGGATTCTGAACCGGCTGAATTATGCGCAAGAAACAAAGCACATTAGAGCAATACAAAATAGAGTGGCCAGTGGTACGTTCTAAGATTATGGAACATAAAGGGGCCGGCAGAAAATTTGGAAATCATCATGTTAACGACCGCATAAAACGAACGCCTCACAAAAAGTAAGAAACAGTTCGGACATGATGCAGAAACTCGATAATTCGCTGCGAAATTCAACAGCACACGAAATAGAGCGGGCCACAACGCACGCGGGATAACTTGAAGGTATCTCCATTGCCTCAGGATATGCACCCTGAGCGCCACAGGGCGGGCGGGTGCATATCCTTAGGCAATAGAGTTTAGGCCGGCTGCAAGGCAGAAAGAAGCTGGGCCTCCCTCTGGGTTTGTGTTTAATTGCGCAGCATTTTTTAGCGAACTTCGGCGACTTTGAGCGTATCTATCTATCTATCTATCTATCTATCTATCTATCTATCTATCTATCTATCTATCTATCTATCTATCTATCTATCTATCTATCTATCTATCTATCTATCTTGTTATCTATCTATCTATCTATCTAGCCGCCTACGATTTTAAATTCTCCTGGCTGTTTGGATAATGATATCAATACCAAACTTGGTATCGCATAACATGACTGTATAACGAGCATATTTTGCTATTATAACATGAAAATAATGACATGTATGTCATGAATGTCATTATTTACATTTCATGGTCTTGTTCCTCTTGCGGTGGTCTCGTTGACATGACATGTTGCAAAACTGGTATGGTATGACATGATTGCATGGCAAACACAAGCGACAGACCCTAACGTGAAAAGCAGGACATGCATGTCATGTAAGTCATGAGTCATGACTACACGCCACGCTCATGATGCGCTCGAAGCCATCTCGCTAGCTTCACCTATACCAAATTCGGCTTTACGTGATGTGAATGGATGACGAAGGTATATAAATGGTGCAAACGTGATAATCATGAGATGCGTGTCATGGGACATTGTGACTGCAAGCCACACGCATGGCGCCCTCGCCGCCGTTTCGCTAGCTTCACATACACCAAATTTATTATTACGGGACCTGAATGAACGACAAAAGGATGTGACAAGTGCGAGCATGATAATTATGTGATGCGTGTCATGTAAAAACATGACTACATGCTACGCTCATGATGCACTCGCGGCCGTCTCGCTAGTTTCACAAGTACCAAATTCAGTATTACGTGACGTGAAAAGATCACATGCAAATGACATGTCCAAACATGATAATCATGACATGCGAGTCATGTAAAACATGACTACATGCTGCACTCATGATGCGCTCGGGGCCGTTTCACTAGATTCGTATATGCCAAATTTGGTATTACGTCAAGTGAATAGATGACAGAGGTATGTGACTGGTGCAAACATAATAACTATCAGATGCGTGTCAAGTAAGAGCATGACTACACGCCACACTCGAGGCGCCAATACACTTAGACGTGACCCGGTGCGCGTGTGCTCCAGCGTTCGTTTCATCGTGACATGCCAGCGATGCCACGCCAAGCGCCGATCTGCCTGGCTTATACTCGCAGGCACGCGCCACACTGCGTTGCTTTGACGCATGCGCGTTTGAGCACGGCCGGTGTCCCTTCGTCACGAAGCTAGGCAGACGTGGTGCATTCTGGGTGACGTGGTTGGTGCGAAATGAGACATGTCGCTTTTCGCACCGGTTGCCGCCAGGCTGCGCCGACCGACGCTGGTCGGGTCTGACGTGTGTCTATAAAGGGTTCACGCTTTGCTAGCGTACCGTCGCTGCATCCAGCGTGCGCTAGTCAACGTTGCGTCGCAGTATATTGGGCCCTTCTTGATAGCCTCCCCACCGTTTCGCTAGCTTCACATATTCCAAGTTTGGTATTACGGGAAATGAATGGACGACGAAGGTATGCGACTGGTGCAAACATGATAATCATGAGGTGCATGTCATGTAACAACATGACCACATGCCATGCTCATGATGCACTCGCGGTCGTTTTTCTAGCTTCACAAATACGAAGTTGGCATTGCATGACGTCAATAGACGGCGAAGTTAAATGACACGTCCGAACATGATAATTACGATATGCGTGTCGTGTAAAACATGACTACATGCTATGCTCATAGCACGCTCGTGGCCGTTTAGCTAGCTCTACATAAACCAAATTTGGTATCAGGTGGCGGGAATAGATCATCAAGGCAAGTGACGCGCCGAAATATAATAATTATGACTTGAAAGTTATGTAGAGCTTAATTTACCTCCGCCTCGTAACGTTGTTCTGATTTTAAACTGAGATATAAACCTTCCTCATTCGTGCTTCGCATATGATCGATTCCCACTGTACGAGGGATGTGCCAATTTTTTATTGCTATCTTTCTCTTTTTTAATGCAAAACATTTCTTAGCGAACATCAGCAAAATTGAGCGTGTCTATCAATCTATCTAGCAACCTAGGACTTTTAGCTCTCCTGGTCGTTTCGATATTGGTATCGTCACCAAACTTGGTATGGCATAACATGACTGTATGAAGAACTTATTCGACTAGTCATAACATGAAAATCATGACGTGTATGTCATAAATGTCATGATTTACTTCTTATGGTCCTGCAGCTCTTGTGGTAGTTTTGTTCACATGCCACGTTGCAAAACTGGTATGGCATGACATGATTGCATGGAAAAGAGAAGCAGGAGACCCTAACACGAAAATCGTTACATCCGTGTCATGTAACAACATGAATGCATGCTACGCTTATGATACGCTCGCGAATGTTTCGCTAGCGTTCCATATATCAAATTTGCTATTACATTACGTCGATGTAGGACGAAGGTATGTGACTGGTGCGAACATGATAATCATGAGATCCGTGCAATGTAACAACATTACTACATGCCACGCTCATGATGCGCTGGCTGCCATTTCGCTAGCTTCACATATACCAAACTCGGTAGTATGCGACGCGAACACATGATAGAGATAAATGACACATCAAAACATGATAATCAAGGACATGCGAGTCATCTAACAACATGACTACATGCCCCACTCATGATGTGCTCGCGGCTGTTTCGCTAGCTTCTATATGCAAACGTGGGTACTATGTGACGTCAATGAATGACGAAGGTATGTGACTGGTGCAAATATGATAACTATGAGAGGCGTGTCATGTGAAAACATTACTACATGACACAGTCAAGGCACCAATACACTTCGACTTCACGCGGTGCGCGTGCGTGCCGCCGTTCATTTCGTCGCGTCACGCCGGCGTAGCGACACCATAGGGCGGTCCTGCCATATACTCGCAGGCGCACATCGCGCTGGGTTGCTTGGACGCATGCTCGTTTCAGGCAATCCGGCGTCCCTCCGTCGCAAAAAGAGGGAGACACAGTGTTGTCTGGGTGTACGCTTTGGCGTGAACTGCAGCATGTCGCATTTTGCGCCAGTTGCCGTCGAACAGCGTCGACGGACGCTGGTCGCTCCTGGCGTCATACTATACAGTGCTCGCGCTTTGCTAACGTAGCGTCGCTGTGCCCAGCATGCGCGTGCGTTAAGGCTACATAGGAATATATTGTGCCCTTCATGATGCGCTCGCGACCGTTTTTTTTTTTTTTTGCTCCACATATACCAAATGTGGTGTTACGTGACATCAATGGATGATGAACTATATGACTGGTGCAAACATGATAATCCTGACACGCCTGTTATGCAAGAACATGACAACAAACCACGCTCATGGCGTTCTCTCAGCCGTTTCGCTAGCTCCGCATATACTAAACTTGGTGTCACGTCACGTGCACAGACGACGAAAACGACACATCCAAACATGATAATCGTGACACGGAAGTCATGTACGGCATCATTCACTTCCACCTCGTAACGTTGTGCTCATTTTAATGTGATATATCAACATTTCTCATTCGTGCTTCGCATATCATAAATTCCCACGGTACGTGGCATCTGCATTTTTTTCCATTGAGATAGCAAATATATGAATACAGTCGGCTGGAGTTGGCGGCGTCATCCACCGCATATGTATACGTTTCAATATGTATGAAGACGCAAGAAAGAAAAAAAATCCAGAAAGAAGACTCTGGCGCGATGGATCTAACGTGGGACCTCCGCGTCGTGAATGCGAGGCGTTAACCACTGAGCCACCGAGGGGTACCTCCTTCAACGTTCAAACGGCAAGCTATTTATATACCACGATAGTCACTCAGTAATTTTTACTGGTAACAAAACTTCGGGCCAAATTGGTATAGGGACAGAGCCTTCCACCAGGGGTGCCTTTGCAGACGAAGGGCTTTCATCGCAGAGGCTCAAACGGCGTGTTGCGGGTGTGTGAAGAGGTTTCCTTGGTGGAGACTTTACGAACATATTTCTGTGGGGTTCTATGGGCAGGTCATCAATCACGAACAGGCAGCGTACTCGCGCCTGTTCGTAGCGACAAAAAATGTCTGTTAGGTTACGGCAGTGGTCTATTCCTTTAAATTGTGGCGATATCGGCGTGCAGCCTCGTCCCGCACGCTGACAGAAAACACTACTTGATCATGTCTTTAAGTAGCTTTTTTATTTAGCTCGAGGATGTAGCCGACAATAGCGCAAGAACCGCGACCAACATTGCCATTGCCACCCCGCGGTGGTGTAGTGGTTCAGGTACTCGGCTGCTGACCCGCAGGTCGCGGGAAGGAATCCCGGCTGTCGCGGCTGCGTTTCCGGGTGCACGTTAAAGAATCCGAAGTGGTCGAAATTTCCGGAGCCTGTCACTACGGCGTCTCTTATAATCTTATGGTGGTTTTGGGACGTTAAACCCCACATATCAATCAACATTGCCATTACTCACACGCGCGTACGTATTGTCGAGGACGTTCATGCGGGCCCTCTGCGCACCATTTGCCCCACTAGAATCCTGCGAAGACTCCCGAGGCCGCTTCACCAGCTGCCTGTGTAGCAACTGCCGAGGTGTCGTCTTTTTTTTTTTTTTTTTTTTTGACAGGTAAGCCGGGAGACCTTCAAATATTCGCGACATTGCGCTGGCCTTCAGCTTCGCTCTTCGGCGCGGAAAGCTAACAACGGTACTTTCTATAACGCATTCGTCTTCACGAATAATGTCCTCGTTACAGAAATGTCTTTCACATACCCGAACGTTCAGTTAGCTGAACGAGAATGTGGCGGTTTATTCACGTGGTATCGACCGCTTCCACTGCTTACGGTTTTACGGTGTCACTGGGAAACACGAACAGACACCTTTTCAACAGTTCCTTTGTAGCCAGAGCGACAGTGCGCACACAGCATGTCTTTGGCATCGTTCGTGAAGCTGTTGCTAACTGTCCGTCGCCTACGAAAACAGTCACAAACACAGGCAGCACCACACACACGCGTAAAACGACACCAACAAAGCCAACACAGAACGCCATCCGTTCGGTCGCCTCGACGAGCGTCTTCGTTGCCGGAGCGAGCTTGCGGCGCATAGGATGTCTTCTGCATTCTTCGTCACGCAGCCGATAACTATTCGTTACGTTTGAAAACGACAAGACGCGAACAAAGCACCGCGCACATGCGATAAAGCACGACGCACACAAGAGCAACACACCTCGCCCGGCCGTCTTCTAGCTGAGAGGCACCGCAGTGGCCTCGACGAGTACCACGCGGGCCCCCCTTAACACTCGTGGCACCACTCCGCGGTCCAAGTGTGCGACACCCAAAGTGACGGGGAAGTTTCGTGACCAGTAAAAAGTATTGAGGGACTATGATACCACTTACCGCTGTTGGCGGGCATCTCGGAGCGGGGGGAGGAGGGTAGAATTATTGTGTTTTCAGCATAATTAGCAAGATGGCGCATTGAGCGCGTTGTGACTCTCATCTCTCACGCGTACTTTGACCCGCACAGAAAAGTGAAGTAGAGTGGACGATCTCACTCGCGTCCTTAGCTCCCGGTAAGGAGGATCATGCGTCTTGGTTGTTGTTAGGCTTGCACAGGAACGATTCTGTTGTAGTTACGGGGTGCACAAAGGTCACTGCAATCGTTGCGCAGCCTCCGTTTGCGAAAACGGCGCGCTTTTCAGACACAGCGAAGTAACAATTGCGACGCTTATTCGCGTTCATCTGAAGCTGTGAGTACGTTTTGTGCGTCATTTGTGCGTGAGAAATGCGGAGCACGTTTTGATCTGCTTGCCATTCTGCGCACGACCTTCCAATTTGTAGCTATCGCGTTCATTGCTTCGGCCTTGCGGCAAAGCTGTGACTTTTTTTCGCTCTCTTTCACCAATGATTAACGTCTTCGTATTTCTCAAGAATGAAATTCATCAAGGACCACGGTGTATCAATGATGTACACCATTATTAAGCCAAAAGGTAAGAAAGTCAACGAAAGTACGGAGAATATTGTGTATTGTGGTGAAAGCACTATTATTTAAGTGTGAAAAAACAAAAGTACAAGAAAACTTGCTGCGGGCAAGCACTGAACCCTAAAACTTTAGCCTAACACTTACGGTACTCTGATAAGGGCCGCTGTAGCGCAATTGGTACATGCAGAGCATCGTACGCGTTATTCGAGGGTTGCATGTACAAGGCAGTGATCACATCCCACTTAAAACAACACATATTTCTCTGTATTTTTTTTTGCTTCACTGTGTGCTTCATTTTCTTTTTATTGTAGTAACTAAAGAGCACGAGTAGGGGATATTCGAAAGTTTGAAAGAAAAGACGCTCTCAACTACGTGATTAGGAAACCGTGCGTTTCACCCGATGCCACCCGCTATTGTATTCTGCCGTTAGTGTGGTGGACAAAAGATGGCGCATGTCGTAATAGCCTGAGGCAGCGTACTGTGGTGCAAGTGGTCGTAGGTTCACATCTTCAGTGCCACGCTTCAAAAAAGTTGTTTTCAATTACCTCTATTTGTCACTGTTAAAAACATATGCATAAATATACGTGTACGGGACATAAGAGTGGCGGAAAAACTAAGCTGAAAGCGTCCTCATAATTATAGCAGTAATAATATCTTGATTCAACGCAACTTATCTAATGTGTCCATTCCATGACAGTTTCTTTCTAATGTCATATTTCTTTCTTTGTTCGTTGTAGTAGCATTTTGTTGTTGCAAGCAATTGGTGGAGAGAAAATCTGCGTGTCATTGATAGCGCAACTGATGAAAATTTTATGGAAGAAATATATTACTTTCACAAGCGGTATGTTATTGACATCAATACGAATAGCGAGGTATCAAGCAATTAAATCAAGCCTTCTTATTTGGTATTCCATTTTTTTAACACAGCATTCCCATAAAAACTCATTTTTCGTCGTGCTTCATGAGCTGATCTAAAAAACATAGTCAGTGGAAAGCAACACATCCAGGTAATTTACATTGCGCTTTTATTTCTGTGAGAAGAAATTCTATATATTGTAACGCGGACTGAAAGAGCGAGGAAGAAGGAGACATCGGACGCTCTCGAGCAATGGTGATTCGGCAGTGACGGTAGAGCGCTGACATTTTTTTTTTCAGTGTAAATAAACCCATCACATCCGTAACAGATTTGGTGGAGCGGTGCGGGGTGACTTGCCATCCTGGACCCCGCAGCAGAAGTTCTTCGAAGAAGCAGACGCTTAGCTGGCCTACCCCCGGACAATATCAGCATGAACGACGACCCAGCAATCCCATTGACGCACTACGCTGCTGCATCGACCAGTTCCACCGACATGGCACAAGGTGGCCGTCGACCTCGACAACCAGACTACTGGGCACCCGAGCCACGAATTTTCTCAGGTTAAACTGATGAAGACGTGAACGCTTGGCTAAAACACTTCGACAGAGAGAGCGGCTACTACGAATGGGGCGCACCGGCAAAGCTCGTGAACGTAGTAGTCTTCCTAGCCGGGACAGCCTTGCTTAGGTTTAAGAAACCTGAACATGTCCACCCCACTTGGGATATATCTGTTAAGGAACTGAAGGCCTGCTTTGGGGACACAAGTTCCATGAAAAAGAAAGCTGAGCAAACGCTGTCACGTAGGGCTCAGTTGCCCGGCGAGACGTGCACAACCTACATTGAAGAAGTATTGAAGCTTTGCGGGATTGTCAACGCAAATATGTCTGACGAAGACAAAGTCGGTTATTTGTTAAAAGGCATCACCGAGGACGTGTACAATTTTTCGATAACAAAAGAAAACTTGAACACTCCTTTGATTTTCAGGCAGCAGTGTCGCGCATTCGAGGCGTTGAAGACCCGGAGAATTCTATCCAAGTTCGGGCGCTTGGACAATGTTCCCACTGTCGCAAGTATGGACGTCGCCACCTGCGAAGACATTCCCCTCCTCGTACGTCGGGTAGTTCCAGAAGAGCTCGTACGACTACAAGCAGGTGACGTTCACCACCAATGCTCGTTCGCCACGTGCCCCGAACCACCTCCCTACTGGATGCGAGAGCGCCACGTCTAAAACCAACCACGCACACAAACTGCAGATTTTACCCCACGGCTTCCATTTTCCTGACGGGTCGTGGCCACCACCGGATGTCATCATCTCGACGTGCCACTGCGGACCTCCGACCGTCGTCAACCAGGCCTCTACCAGAAGAATACTACGCGTAATCACAAAACGTTCCTGAGAAGCACGGCCCGTCTCCACGTACTTCTGCCACCTCTGCTCCTGCTAATGTAAGTAGACAAATCCCCGTTTGCTACACATGTGGTCTCCCATGGCATATTTTGCGCTTCTGTCCCAGACGGCCGCCTGCACCGCCACGTTTTTCGACGTATCCGGCTCGTATGTATGAAACGCCTGTGCCGCCACGGGTGGGCTCGGTGGCTACGCCACGGAACAGTCATCTAACCCGCTCCTGTTTGCTATGCAGGTGTGCGTGATGCTTGCCATTCACGCACTTGCCTCCGCCTCACTGGACACAGTGCCCCACAGACAAGCAGCCTGCGAGCCTTTGTGGCTCGATATCAGCGCGGATACGCCTACCCAATGCGGTTTCAACATCGATGTGCTGGCCTGTCAAGCGGCGCCCCCACGCGAGGAACTATGGATACGGCAGCCACTAGTAGCCCTATCGCCATCAGCATCACCAACAGCTATAAAACTGGAGCATCCCCGCGCGGCATGCTGTGGGCTCGGTGGCTGCGCCACGGAACAGTCATCTAACCCGCTCCTGTTTGCTATGCAGGTTGGTAGAAAAAGCTCTTTGTTTTCAAAAAAATCAAGTAATTACTGTCTCGTCCAGCTGCTGAGCCTGCAGTACTGTGTATGCTTTGCTTTTGAATGTATCGATGCCATTCACTGTTTATTACTGCTACTGTCAGGGGACATAGAAACCAATCCAGGGCCTACTGACCCTGTAATTCTGGCTGAGCTGAAAAAAATATCTACCGGGCAGTCAGCACTCCTTTCCGAAGTGCAAGACTTAAAAGTACAGCTGCATACTACGGGAAAAACCATTCGTGACCTAAATGATAGAATAGCACAGTTGGAGGAGCACTACAAAACCCTTTCATCTGTGCGATCAGAACTAGTGACATTGCAGGCCAGTACGGCTGCAACCAGCCGTCACATTGAAACCTTAGAGGCTCGACTTGAGGACGCTGAAAATCGCTCGCGACGCAACAACCTGCTATTCCACGGACTTCCAGATACTAACCACTCTGAAAATTTCTTGGAATCGGAAGGATTAATTATGAACCTCTGCAGTGAGCACTTAAACATAAAAATTGATCCGAAGGAAATTGAAAGGGCACATCGGCTCGGCCGCTACAAGGCTGGCCTGCAGTGTCCTATCATAGTAAAATTTACATCTTCTAAAACTAAAGAAGCGATCTTGTCTAACGGCAAAAAACTAAAAGGTACTACTTACGCAATCAGGCAGGACTTCTCACGCTCGGTTCAAAATGCACGAAAACACCTAATAGCCCTTCGCTAGAAACAAGTCAACCGCTTTTTCATGCCCTTACAAAACGTTGTTTCTTGGTTCAAAGAAGTATGCCTTCGATGAAGTATCGCAAAAAGTCAAAGAAATCCCATAGCAAACCAGGCAGCATCGCGAACTGCCACACCGCCCCCGTAATAACGCCCGAGCAAATGTTACTACTTCTGTGGTCTACACTAACGTGCGCAGCTTCCTTTCAAAACGCGAGGAAATATGTAGTCTTGTCTCGTCATCTAGCAGCAATATAGTCGTGCTCTCCGAAACGTGGCTTTCTGGTGACGTCACACACGACGAAATCCTGACCGATCTTCCGAACTTCAACGTTTTTCGTAACGATCGTAAGGGCGCCCGTGGGGGAGGTGTTCTGATCGCCACTAGTAAGCTATTTTCGTGCTCAGTCATCGACATTGCGACTGACTTAGAAATACTATGGCTTCTCATTCGTTCTACACCACTAACTTTGCTACTTGGACTGTGCTATCGGCCCCCGCAAAGCAACCCAGACTTTCCACAGAAATTTAACCACATATTGAATCATCTCATGTTGAAACACCCCAACGCGCGCGTCCTAATATTCGGCGACTTTAACTATCCTGACATCGATTGGCAAAATCTGGCAGCTTTGTCAGGAAGAAGCGCGGAATCAAAAGAATTCGTCAATGTCTGCCTAAACTTTAACCTCACACAGCTGGTGTTGGAGCCAACCCGCGTGACAAATAGCTCAGCGAACATATTGGACTTGATATTAACAACACATCCCGAAACGCTATCTTCGCTTACATATTTGCGCGAAATCAGCGACCATAAGGTTATACACTCAGTCTTCAATTTCAGTCACTCGCCCAGCCTGATTCAATCCAAGACTATCAATCTATATGATAAAGGGAATTACGAGGCAATCAACAACGAACTGCAACGTTTTTTACCAGACTTTGAAGCTCGCCATTCAAGCAGAACAGTCGAAGACAACTGGACAATCTTCAAAAACAAAATAGGGGAGCTAGCTAGAAAATTCATACCTACAACTACATTTCGTACGTCTTCCCAGAAACCATGGTTCTCAAAAACCTTGAAAAGACTATAAAATAAGAAAAAACGGTTATTTCGCGCTGCCAAGTTAAAACAGAGTGCTCACAACTGGGAAAAATACTATGCGGCTGAAAAAACATACTTGCTCGCCTTACGCAGCGGCAGGCGCTCGTTTTTTCACACAGATTTACCCAAGATACTTACTAATGACCCCAGAAAGTTTTGGAAAATAATTAATCCACAGGAAACGCGCAGCATTACACTGAAAAGTGAAGTGGGTGACGTTATCGGTAATTTTGAGAGCGCTGAGCTATTCAATACTGCTTTTTCATCTGTGTTTACCCACGAAACCCCTATACTATTCCCTGTGTTACCAATTTGTGTACCGTCTTCTATGTCGCGTATAACATTTATGCCAGACGGTATAATGTCTGTCATTGAAAAATTGAAACTGTCCTCTTCAGCAGGTGTGGATGGAATCAATTCGAAAATTCTTAAAAACACTAAATGTATTTCTTCAGTGATTATGTCGCTAATATTCTCACAGTCACTTCACACCGGCCACTTACCAGCCGACTGGAGGACGGGGAATGTCACTCCGGTTTTCAAATCAGGTAACAAAGACAGCCCTCTAAACTATCGCCCCATTTCTTTAACAAGCGTACCCTGTAAAATCATGGAGCACGTCATCTTTTCCCAAATCATTCATTTTCTTGACGGCAATAACTTCTTCCACCCCGCACAGCATGGTTTTTGCAAAGGTTATTCTTGCGAAACCCAATTAGCCCTTTTTGTTCAGGATTTGCATGCCAATCTTGACATTAATCTGCAGACAGACGCCATCTTTTTAGATTTCTCGAAAGCATTCGATACGGTACCCCATAAGCGGCTCTTAATGAAACTTAGATCCTTAAATATACATCATGACATAGTAAATTGGATTGAGGAATTTCTAACTAACCGCTCGCAGTTTGTCTCCATCGATGAAGTACACTCTAGTCCCGTTCCAGTAGCGTCAGGTGTCCCCCAAGGCTCCGTACTCGGGCCCCTTCTCTTCCTGATTTACATAAACGACCTAGCTTCATGTGTCTACTCTTGTATCCGTTTGTTCGCCGACGACTGCGTAATATATCAACCAATTATCAACCCCACTGATCAAGCCGCTGTCCAAGATGACCTAAACCACGTGCGAGAATGGTGTGACCTGTGGCTCATGAAACTTAATCCCAACAAATGCAAGATCGTTTCATTTCACCGCCGACACAACCCCTTTCTGTTCCCTTATGTAATTGCTAGCGTTACCCTCGAACACGTGCAGTCATACAAGTATCTCGGTGTCACCATATGTAATGATCTAAACTGGTGCACGCATATTACTAACATTATATCATCAGCGAACATATCTCTGGGTTTCCTGAAACGTCACCTCCGGCACGCACCTAAAATTGTCAAGCTACAGGCCTACAAGTCCCTCATCAGATCCAAATTAGAATACGCATCCGCAGTCTGGAGCCCACACCAAGCCTATCTGATCGACCCACTCGAGGCAGTTCAAAACCGTGCCATCAGGTTCATTCATTCTTCATATTCCTACAATACAAGTGTAACATCACTCAAAAAAGAATCGGCTATTTTAAACCTTGACATTCGCCGCCGCATCTCTAGTCTCAGCCTTTTTCATAAGTTTTTTTACAGCACCCTTCGTCATCCCTTCATCGCCCCACCGGCCCGCATATCTCACCGCACGTGTCATTTGCTTCAAGTTGCCCGGCCGAGGATTAAGACGACCACCTTTTCTATGTCCTTCTTTGTTCGGACAGCAAAAGACTGGAATGACCTTCCCCATGATGTCGTCACCACTGAATGCTCACCATCATTTTTTGATCGATTCTGTGTCCACTTTTCGTGATAAAAATTTGTGGCAACAAAAAAAAAATTTATATGTTAACCCACCCCTTATGTAATACCCCCTCGAGGGGTCTTTAAGGAAAATAAAGTTATGTTATGTTATGTTTTTCGACGCACCCGCCTCGCATGCACGAAACCTGGACCTCTCACCCGGCTGGCCACCGTCCCCGACAGCAATGGCCTAACGAAATTCGCAGCGAGTCCCCCGCCTCCGAGCGAAGCCTGACGCCACCTCCGACACGGTCCCGCCGGTCACCGTCTCCGCGTCGTCGGTCACCTTCCCCGCATCAGCTGGGAAACTAACTGGTGCGACCGATGGAGGTGCGGTCGCGGGACGGACAGTTTCGCCGATTCCTCCTTCTGCTGTGATGTTGATGAACAAAGTGCGCGTGTGTATAGACGGTGTAGATGCTCTTGCTGTTGTAGACACTGGTGCTGCTGTTTCAGTTATGAGCCTTCGTTTCAAACATCATTTCTTGGGTCACAAAGTTATGTTCGCGTGGAATCGTAAAGAAACTTTTCGTGGAGTTGGAGGCGAAGCGTTATGCCCTGTTGGTATTTGTTCAGTTGTACTCATGATTGGTGGACAAAATTTCCGAGATGAATTCACTGTACTGGCTCGCGCAACTCATGACGTAATTTTAGGAATAGACCTCCTTCATAAATGTGGCGCTACGCTTGACTGTGGAACTGGTGAGATTCTTCTACAGAGTACGTTGTCCGCTGCAATAGTTGATGATTTTCCGACTCTGCCCATCGATGCTCTTTCGTTGTCTGAAGATGTGATGATCCCTGGTCAGACAGCAGTGTTTGTACCCGTATGCTCTGCTCATGTCCGCTCAGGACCCTGCACTGGACTTGTGGAGCCTGATCATGCAAACGCCATCAAGAAGAATGTGCTGGTCCCACGGTCTGTCCTTACAGCCATCGACGGACATGCTTGCTTGTGGGCGCTCAACGCAGCCTCAGAGCCTGTTGTTCTACCAGCCGGATTCAAACTAGGAACGTTCGAGGAGCAGGCTACGATTGACGTCAGAATGGTCTCAGAGTCTCCAGCCAGCAGTCAGACTGCGCCCAACTACTCAGCCGAGATGAAACGTATGATCAATAAGTCGTTGCCTTTTTACGAGCAGAATTTCCTTGAGGAGGCACTTACACGCTACGCGGGAGTCTTTGATTTCGCTCAAAACAAGCGTTGTTCCTTGTTGCCCGAATCCCGTATGCACCACCGCATCAACACGGGAGATGCTACACCGATACGCCATAAACCCTATCGCGTATCCCCGTCAGAGAGGCAAGTGATCGCCGATCAGGTTAACGACATGCTGCAGAAAGGCGTTATTCAAGAGTCAAGCAGTCCCTGGACAGCTCCTGTTATATTGGTAAAAAAGAAAGAGAACTCTTCGCGATTTTGTGTAGAATACCGCCGTTTCAACGCCGTCACAAAGAAAGACGTGTATCCGCTACCACGCATCGACGATGCTGTTGATTGTCTGCACTCGGCCGCATACTTTTCGTCCGTCGACCTAAGGTCTGTATACTGGCAAATACCAATGCATCCCTCTGACAAAGAGAAGACTGCTTTTGTCACGCCTGATGGGTTATTTGAATTCAACGTTATGCCGTTTGGCTTATGCAATGCCCCAGCAACCTTCGAGCGATTCATGGACTCCATCCTTCGCGGCCTCAAATGGGAGATATGTATGTTTTAACTCGATGATGTAATTATTTTTGGCAAGACATTCCACGAGCACAACCATAGGCTTAGCGTTGTTCTAGATTGCGTCAAACAAGCTGGTCTCGTTTTAAACGCAAAGAAGTGTCATTTTGGTGAGCGTCAAGCCCTTGTGCTTGGATATCTAGTCGACAGGGACGGTATACGACCAGACACGCACAAAATCAGTGCTGTCCGAGACTTCAAGCAACCGACGTCAGTAAAGGATCTCCGTAGCTTCGTGGGCCTCTGTTCTTATTTTTGTCAGTTTATCAAAGACTTCGCCTAGCTGGCTCATCCCCTGACAGAGTTGCTCCGCAAAAACGCCCCATTCCGATGGACCGTTGAGTGTGAGGCTGCTTTCGAGCAGCTGAAGTGTTTGCTTACTTCCGGGCCCCTCTTGCGCCATCTCGACTCGGAGGCACCCACGGAACTGCATACAGATGCTAGTGGTATCGGTCTTGGTGCCGTGCTAGTTCAATATCACGACAGCCACCAGCACGTCGTGGTGTATGCAAGTCGTACTTTGACTAAGGCGGAGAGGAACCATACGGTCACCGAACTGGAATGTCTTGCAGTTGTTTTCGCCGTCCAAAAGTTCAGACCTTATTTGTACGGCCGGCAGTCCAAGATCGTCACCGATCTTCATTCGCTTTGTTGGCTTGTCGGACTACGTGACCCAGCTGGTCGGTTGGCTCGCTGGGCCTTACGGCTTCAAGAATATAATTATTCTGTGACCTACAAGAGCGGTCGATGTCACGCAGATGCCGACTGCTCATCTCGTCTTCCATCTCCGACTATGGATGCTGATGATGATGATTTTGACAACTACCTGGCCGCAATGTCATCCAACTTCCGAAGTTTGGACGTCTTCCGTCACGAACAACAGCGTGACCCTTCACTGAAACCAATGATTGATGTGGCTCGTAGCTCTAAACGCACCACGCCATTCGTGATTCATGACGCTCTACTATATCGCAAGAATCACTCCAGCCATGGCTCCACACTAGTCCTTGTCATGCCAGAATGCCTGCGTCTTGCAGTATTCCAAGCCATGCACGATGACATCACGTCTGGGCACCTTGGATTTGCCCCGAACGCTTCACCGTATCCGACAACGTTTTTACTGGCCTCGACTCTGGAAGACCACCAAGCACTACGTCGCGAGTTGTGATGTTTGCCAACGCCACAAACAACCTACCGCACCATTAGCCGGCCCACAGCAGCCGGTTAAGCCACCGACATCACCATTCGAAAAAGTCGGCATAGATTTACTGGGCCCTTTCCCCAAGTCTACCACCGGCCGCCGCTGGATTATTGTGTGCGTAGATTACCTGACGCGGTATACTGAAACGATGGCAGTTGCTTCAGCCATATCATCTGATGTGTCATGGTTTCTTCTACACTCGATCATACTTCGTCACGGGGCCCCTCGTGTGGTGATAAGTGATCGCGGCCGACAGTTTATCGCTGACGTTGTCGAAGAGTTGCTACGGCTTTGTGGGTGTCAGTATCGCCATTCCACGCCATACCACCCTCAGACCAACGGCCTCACTGAGTGCACAAATCGTACCATCATCAACATGCTTTCAATGTACGTCGCAGTAGATCACAAGAACTGGGATGCCGTATTACCTTTTGTTACATACGCCTTTAATACCGCGAAACACGAAGTCTTTCGCGGTATTCGCCTTTCGCGGTATACGCCTTTCTTTCTTCTCTATGCTCGTTATCCCCAAAGTTTCCTTGACACCATACTTCCTTTTTCGACGAACGAAAACGCCAGTGTCGCGCGGATTTTGTGTCGCGCCGAAGAAGCTCGCCGACTTGCTCGGCTCCGAACTCTTTCCGCCCACGCTCGCGCGAAAGACCGTTACGACGCAAAACACCTGCCCGTGACTTTCGCTACAAGTGATTTGGTCTGGCTGTGGACGCCCGTTCGAAAGAAGGGACTTTGCCAGAAGTTTCTTTCCAAGTACTCAGGACCATTCGTCATTACTCAGTGCCTAAGTGACATCACTTACGCTGTTGCGAAAGTGACAGCTCAGAACCGGCGTTCGCGCAAGACGCAAATTGTGCACATTGCCCGATTGAAGCCCTACAACAACCGATCGCTTCTACTCGCTCGGTGAGCTTCGTCTGGCCCGGAGGGAAATGTACCGCGGACTGAAAGAGCGAGGAAGAAGAAGACATCGGACGCTCTCGTGCAATGGTGATTCGGCAGTGACGGTAGAGCGCTGACATTTTTTTCAGTGTAAATAAACCCATCACATCTGTAACAATATATCCGAATTTTCAAACACTTTGAATGCATAGTTGTCAACAGACTTGTTTAGCCTATTCACTAAAGAGCAAATTTTTCAACTCTCGCACTACGTTCAAAGCACCTATACATAGTCAGGTTCCTAGTCATCACCTGTTGGAGCAGCGAACGTCGACCGACGCGTTTGATTACCACACAGGTGATGGCGAAAGAACACCGCTTGTAACCATCTGATGAGGACTAACTGGACACTACCGCGGCCATTAGATCCACATGAACCAAAGCCCCCAGTGAAATATGGCTGCCCCCTGACCAGTTATGTAATTTTTCGATAAATGTCACTTGAAGCAAGGTAATATTGCACATTTTGAACACCTTGTGTGAACTATGCAGGTGCGTACATTACTGAAAACGCCTGATATGCTTCTTCACCGAGAAAACATGTCCGCACCACCCACAGGTTGCAGTCTATCTCGAATATATCAAGTGGCCATCCTTCGTCTGTAGCCTGTATGTTCTGAACTTACACTGGCATTTACCTTGATTCATATGTGCGGTTTAACGTCCCAAAACCATTACATGATTCTGAAAGACACTGTAGTGGGGGACTCCGGAAATTTCGACCGCCTGGGGTTCTTTACGTGCACGCTTATCTGAGAACACTGGCATTCGCCTTAGATTTGTATCCCGTAGATTGCATAACTTTGTATTCGGGATTATTCGGGACCACTTCTGAGATATATGCTCAAATTATCAATGTTGCGGCCTTCCTGAGTAGTCATGTACGCTGCCGAAATCTCACCGAACGTAGATTATCAGCTGGCTTGAACTTTTTTTTCTCAATAGCTTACGCGAGTTGTGGCCGTTGTTTATCTATCAGTTTATCACGCACTTCAAATGTTAATGCAAGGCAAACAAAGCAAATATGAGATTATCTTGTTGAAAACAAACATGCCTTGGTAGTGTTTGTAAACATATATTTGGTTTTTTTAATGAACATAAAGTACAAACAGATATGCAGCATAGTTTTAGCAATGGCCGCTTGACAATTACGCAGCTCCTTGAGATCATACATACATTCACTAGCACTACAAACAAGGGAAAACAAACAGATGCCATATTGATGAATTTTAGCAAACATTTGATAAGGTCTCTCATGTTAAACTTCTTCATGTGCTACACGCTGTGTTAAAAAAATGACAAAAATTGTGAAACCCTGAAGCTTTGCCTTTAAAAGTTGAACGCAATAGTGAAATCCGGCCCCTAGTGCGCCCTTCTACCGCTAAGTGCATACTGAATATTATGTTGTGTTACATACACACACACACACACACACGCACACGCGCAAGCAGTAGATCGTACCAGCGTGCGTGCGCGCGAATAGTACATACATGTTATTATGTAAAGCAAGAGGCGCATGGCCTCGAAGATACACGCCGCACGCTCACTATTTCAGAGGCCATAAGGAGTATCACAATGCCTCACAGATAGCAGCACATTATCTAGCGTGTGCTGTTTGCTTGATCAACGCCTTTGGAAAAGCATGATATGTTTTGCGCTGGATGGACATGGTTGTCCATTTTTAGAGCTCTTTGAAAGTTAGTGCGTGTTTTTAGCGGCGATGGCTGCACTATGCCGGCCTTTTTCGACGTAGTTTGAGGCCTCCCAAATGCGCTTAAAAGTCGCCGAATAGGCTCGTTTTCGTCGAGACACCTGTCGAACTAGATGCGTTACAGAGGTCCTGAAACACTTTTTCAAGTAATCAAGAAATGAGTTCAGTAGGAGGGCTCATTGCCTCACGAATTCAACGCCACAAAATGTTTAAGAATCCGTTCATTACGTGTGGAGCTACAAACGTTTCTGGCCTGGTGCAATTGCATTCTCTCTTTTCTCGTCCCGACGAAAGCGCTGGAAGCTAAGCTGGGAGGGGTGGCCGTGAAACTGCATCATCCATACCTCGAGACTTTTAGCAATTTTCTTCTTTTTTTTTTCGAATGCGCAGCTTTTCAGTGTGATCGCGCGTGCACGCATGGGCAAGTAGCGGCCTCCCGCGGCGATCTCTCTAATGAGCTTTTTCGCTCACGGACAATTTTTCGTTCACAGCCAACGGGGCCAATGCCGACAGCGTAATTTCTTGACACGAGCTCTCTAACTCTATCGCGTTAAAATGATAGGATGGATTGCAGCCTACCTAACTGGCCACCGTCAGTTCGTTGATATGGATGGAACACTGTCAGATATAGTTCCTGTCAAGTCTGGCGTCCCACAGAGATTCGTTCGAAGACCAGTTTTATTTTTGTTATCATCATCATCATCATCATCATCAGCCTGACTGCGCCCACTGCAGGACAAAGGCCTCTCCCATGTTTCGCCAGTTAACCCGGTCCTGTGCTTGCTGCTGCCAATTTATACCCGCAAACTTCTTAATCTCATCTGCCCACCTAACCTTCTGTCTCCCCCTAACCCGCTTGCCTTCTCTGGGAATCCAGTTAGTTACCCTTAGCGACCAGCGGTTATCCTGTCTACGCGCTACATGCATGGCTTATGTCCATTTCCTCTTCTTGATTTCAGCTATGATATCCTTAACCCCCGTTTGTTCCCTAATCTTCTCGGCTCTCTTCTTGTCTCTTAAGGTTACACCTACCATTTTTCTTTCCATTGCTCGCTGCGTCGTCCTCAATTTAAGCTGGACCCTCTTTGTAAGTCGTCAGGTTTCTGCTCCGTAGCTAAGTACCGGCAATATAGAGCTGTTATATACCTTCCTCTTGAGGGATAGTGGCAATCTACCTGTCATACTTTTAGAGTGCGTGCCAAGTGTGCTCCACCCCATTCTTATTCTTCTATTTACTACAATCTCGTGGTTCGGCTCCGCGGTTATTACCTGCCCTAAGTAGACATAGTCTTTTACAACTTGAAGTGCACGATTACCTATCTCGAAGCACTGCTCTTTTCCGAGGCTGTTGTACATTACTTTCGTTTTCTGCAGATTCATTTTAAGACCCGCCTTTCTGCTCTCCTTGTCTAACTCCGTAATCATGAGTTGCAATTCGTCCCCTGAGTTACTCAGCAATGCAATGTCATCGGCGAAGCGCAGACTACTAACGTACTCTACATTAACTCTTATCCCTAACTGTTCCCATTCTAGGCTTTTGAAAACCTCCTGTAAGCACGCGGTAAATAGCATTGGGGAGATCGTGTCCCCCTGCCTTACACCCTTCTTGATTGGTATTCTGTTGCTTTCTTTATGAAGCACTATGGTAGCAGTTGATCCCCTGTAGATTTCTTCCAGGATGTTTATATATACTTCATCAACGCCCTGATTACGCAGTGTCTGCATGACGGCTGATATTTCTACTGAATCAAACGCCTTTTCGTAACCAAGGAATGAGTTCAGTAGGAGGGCTTATTGCCTCACGAATTCAACACCGCAAGAATTTTTAGAATCCGTTCATTACGAGTGCAGTTACAAACGTTTCTGGCCTGGTGCAATTTCATTCTCTCTTCTCTCGTCTCGACGAAAGCGCTGCAAGCTAAGCAGGGAGGGGTGGCCGGAAAACTGCGTCATCCACACCTCGAGAGCTTTAGCAATTTTTTCTTCTTTTTTCTTCGAATGTGCAGCTTCTAAGTGTGATCGCGCGTACACGCATGGGCAAGTAGCGGCCTCCCGCGGCGATCTCTCTAACGAGCTTTTTCGCTCACGGACAATTTTTTGTTCACAGCCAACGGGGCCGACGCCGACAGCGTAATTTCTGTGACACGAGCTCTCTAACTCTATCGCGTTAAAATGATAGGATGGATTGCAGCCTACCTAACCTATTAATAAATGTCCGGCTTTACACGGGCGACTGCGTGCTACATAAGGAAATAACAGCTCAGGAAGACTAGGTTAGCTTAAACAGAGATTTTAATAAAATAGTTCATTGGTGTAAGCAATGGCAAGTTTGCATTAAGAAAAAAATGTGTACATGCGGGTGATATTAAAAGGAAACCACTAATCTATTGCATGGCATGGACGATCTTTCCTTATCAGATGTCACTCAATATAAATACTTAGGCCTCACATACCGAGTGATCTCTCGAGGTCAAAACACCTTGACAAAGTGCTAGGAAACCTTCCTAGCACTTACTCCTTCTCCTGCAAGTTGCAGGAGTAAGTTGTTCTTCTAAAGGCGTGTATTAAAATTGTCCACACCAGCAGTATGTTTGTTGGCGTGTAAAACAATCGTCCGTCCTGTTTTAAAGTACGCCGTCATTTTATGGGATCTGTTCACTAAAACCAACACAGAAAAATTAGAAAGCTTACAGAAAAAAACAGTTAGATTCATTTACAATACGTTTGGCCGCACATCAGTCACTAACCCCGTATCTCAAAGCGGCCTACCTGTTATAAGTAATCGTCTAAACGTCTTTTTTTTAGTTGATAAAAGGTCAGTACAAGATAGATACGTCACATCTTGCATATACGAAGGATTACGCTATCAGGCACACACTCACTAGCCGTTATTTCATTCACTACAGGTGTCAACTGTTACAAGTACTCTTTCTTACCAAGAATGATTGTCGATTGTAAGAAACTGCCTTATAGAACTGCTACGCAAGACTCACTGTCACTATTTGAGTCGCAACTTCAATAGTAATCAGTTCCCTTGTCTAGGTGAGATGTTTCATGTTCTTTTTTTCTATCTTTACTTATGCTAAAGGAATTTTCTGCTCGATTTGGAATATGTTAGAATAACGTCGCTTGTTTCTTTTTTTATCTGTTTTTCGAAAGCGCATTATTTTTATGTTGAGTTGACCTGTTATGTTCCACGCTGCCCAGAACTTGAAAAAAAAATCACAGTATCCTAAATAAAATAAATACATAAAAACGATATATTTTGTGACAGTGAATACCAGCTTAATGATCGTTCTCGCTACTTCCCAAATAGATGTGGCGGCTGACGTATACGCGACAGCTCCTTGCGTATTGTGGCCGTGTGTTCACTACGCTGTTCTTGTGCTCTCCGTGATACGATATTCTGTTCCATCATTGCTTACGGTGCAATGCCAGACGACCTTAAAGCATCTAAACCATGGCCTCTAGGGCATGATGGGTGTCACTCACCGCCTTGGGAAGCAGCCGCTAGTGTCGCAACCAACAGGCACAGGGCGAAAGAGACAGATCGCATGCTGAAAGCTCAATCGTGTAAGTACTCTAAAAAGGTTTTCTCAGTGTTTTTCGCTTGTTATATACACCTCAGATAAACATCGCGCTCACCGATATCACTGTTAGCTCTCCAAAAAAAATCTAGCTGATTTCTTCGAGGCCACCAAGGAAGTGCAAACTTAGTACTGTGATAAACTATTTGCAGTATTTCTAACAGATCTATTTCACTGTAAGCACATTTCTGCAGCAGAGAAGCAGATTCTCACAGACATCATACAGGAATGAATACTTCGGAGAACGTGTCTGCCGTTTAGCGTCCAGTGATAGTATCCTCACATGAAGTTTCGCACAAAAGGGCGATCTAATAGCCGTCGCTTAAGGAAAACGATAGCGCTATCAGATTGAGCTTGGTCCATTTTAAAACACATAGGAAATGTACACACCAGTAGTTTATGCTATGCAATAAATATTGAGTAGAAATGTGTGGCTATAAACCTAGTAGGCTTGCATGAACTGAATTCAATGACTCGACAGTCATGGATGAACATATTTGTAATTGAAAAGTTGAAATTAAGCCATCCTACATAGAGCAGTTCCCTGTTGCAGAAAAGTTATATTCCATGTTGAGGCTGGCACACGACTTCTAGTCGAACCGCACATGTCGCAGATTTATCATACGCGTATCAGCCAGAGGGGGGGGGGGGGGGGGTGGCCGGAGCTTGCGAGCGCCCCCACTGAGAAAAGTTGTGGGGTGCTGAGCCCCCCTCCCCCCTCTTTCCACAGTGGTCTCTCTTGGCTGCACGCTGGGGAAACCAACAAGTAAGGCGTAGTTATCCTTTGCAACAGTAATCAATCAATTATGTTCTTTCTGGAGAATGAAATTGTTACGAGGCTATTTTACATGTGACAACATAGCGAAATCTTGCCAACGTAACCGCTTTAATTATTTGCCTCGTAGGCTCTTATATATGTATTGTACCGGTGCACATCGGCGCCGGCTCTGTGCCAGCGAAAGAAAAGACGACGACGTTTGTGTTGCGCTCTTGTATATTTCTAATTTAATTTTGCCTTTTTCTATACTGTAAAAACCATCAGCTAACAAATTAAGAGTATTTAGTCAGAACTACCCGGTTCTTGGCCAATCCCCTAGCGGGGGTGTGTGCCACAGTTTCTAGGCACTTCCTTCCTTCCTTCTTACCTTCCTTCCTTCTTTCCTTCCTTCCTTCCTTCAAATCAAATCAAATCAAATCATTTATTTTCCCAGAAAGAAACAGGTTCTGGAGAGGTTCACAGGCTAAAAGCTGTTTATGGACAGCTTGACGAGGCCAGTTAACCCTATACAAGGCAGGTGGGACAATGACAAAGATGTGTGTATTAATAAAGACCATAAGCTAACATAACAATACGAAATACGGTGTAATAAAAACATATATATACATTCTTACGATACATCCTGATACCAACATAGCACAGAAGATTACGTGGACGCGAGCAAAAAGAAAAAAAAACAAAGAAAGAAAACTAAAGAAAAATCCAGCAACCATAACACCATTATTGCCAAAAAATAAAATAATAAAAATAAATAAATAATGAAAATATCAGGGAAGATGTATACAAATTTGCTCCTTGTGTATGTGCTGCATCATACAATGTACATCACATGTCAGACACACAAAACTATACAGACAGACTTATATCATATAACCTAATCGGTACAGCATGGATGCACACACTGAAAGAAAAATGAAATATTACTATCGTACAGACAGCACATTTTACAAAGTGAAAAAGTTAGCCTATATTTGCAAAAAAGGATCGTAGTTCTTTTAATGAGAAACTGTTTACATGACTGTATTTATTGAGAATCATTGGTAAATTGTTTGCAATGTTTCCTTCCTTCCTTCCTTCTTTCTTTCCTTCCTTCCTTCCTTCCTTTCTTCCTTCTTTCTTTCCTTCCTTCCTTTCTTCTTTCCTTCCTTCCTTACTTCCGTCCATCTATCCGTCCTTCCTTCCTTCCTTCCATCCTTCATTCCTTCCATCCTTCCTTCGTACCGTCCTTCCTTGCTTCCTTCCTTCCTTCCATCCTTCCTTCCTTTTTCTTTTTATTCCTTCTTTCCTGCCTTCTTTCTTTCTTTCCTTCCTTCCTTCCTTTGTTCCTTCTTTCCTTCCTTCCTTCCTTCCTTCCATCATTCCTTTCTTCCTTCCTTCCTTCCATCCTTCCTGTCTTCCTTCCTTCTTTCCTTCCTTTCATCCTTCCTTCCTTCCTTCCTTCGTTTCTTCCTTTCTTCCTTTTTTCTTCCTTCCTTTCTTCGGCCTTCTGTTTTCTATGCTGCCGCTGTCTGGCTTGCCCTGGCGAGTTTCTTGCTGAAACTCCTCCGAGGAACACGCTTGTTACATTTGGTAAAGCGCTGCTTCGTCGTTCCCCTTTTCGTGCGGGAGCTCCGCAACCGGACTTTAGCATCTGCCTCTGAAATGGTCGAGGACGCCGCTCCTTCCCAAGGACCACTTACGGTCATGTGTGCTGGGACGTTTCGTCAGCATGACCCTCCAATGTTCAGCGTGTTAGCGGTCCCAACAAATGGGATGACCCTGCTAAGTTGACACGCGCCAGCTTTTACCTGACTCGTGTGGCGAAGCTATGGTACTACAACCATGAACTGAACTCACCATTTGGTCGGCATTCAAGCAAATCATCGCTTTGTTCTTCGGTCGGCCTGGCTTTCGCAAGCTTCACGCCGAACATCGCCTCTGTGGCAGAGCCCAATTGAACAGCGAGACATTTACGAGTTATATTGAGGACGTTATCGATGTCTGTAAGCGCGTGAATGCGTCTATGGTGGAGTCTTACTAAATAAGACACATACTAAAAGGCATAAATGACGATGCATTTCATATGCTGGTAGCCAAGTGCCCTTATACATTCGTGAGGAAAAAGCTCGTCAGTTCTCTGTTGGCCCATCTGTCACCTAGAAGCCCATGGCACTGGAGAACTCGCTCCATCGTGTCATTGAGGCTCAAGTTGCTGAGGCGGTTCCACCTCCTGTAATACCAACGCAGCTTGCGACGCCTTTTACCTATGCTAAGGCCGTTACCCATTTCTATGCTCGACCGACACCAACACCATTCGCCCCAGTCACCAAATTCTACTCGCCACCACGCTCTGTTCACTCAGTACGCCCTGTTCTCGTGCAACCCCTCTCGCCACCCGGACCACCTCACATCTCTTGGCATACTCCAAACAACAGGCCCATCTGCTACGCCTGCGGCATTCCTGGCCATGTTGCGCGTCACTGTTGTCGTCAGCGCAGTGTTTATGACAATGATTACAACCCCAACCTCGACTACATGCCACAGCAGCCACGATACCCTGTTTCCGCCAACTCATCGGGCGCTTATTCACGCCATGCCATTTCCCCTTCACGTCGATCTCCACCTCCCCGGCGCCGCTCTATTTCATCTATGCTCCGCCGTAACAACCCCACGCAAGAGGAGAACTAAGAACCTCAGTTCCTGAGGTACGAACTGCACCCTCGTCGAAAATTTCAATGCCTCATCAAACTAGATCACGGTTATTATTGGTGGTAACGCGACGAACGCTCTTGTCGACACAGGAGCGGCCGTTTCTCTTTTAGGTGAACGTTTGTGCCGCAAACTGCAGAAAATGACGATACCCGTTTCTGATCTTTCATTACGGACAGAGAGCTCGCTGCACGTTAAGCCTGTAGTGGCGTGCACGGCTCGTCTTTTTATAAATGACGCATTCTACGTTGTGAAATTCGTTGTTCTACCACATGCATACCATGACATGATCCTTGGTTGGGACTTCCTTTCTACACATGATGCGGTCATTGACTGCACTGGAGCTTGACTAACTTTGTCCCCTTTCAGTACCACAGTCGTCGACGTCCCCATCCCGGTGCCTAAATTGGTTGTCGCTGCTGACGCTATTATTTCTCTGTTCTTTGCCGGCCTGGTGTCCGTTTCCTCTGACTCTGTTTGTGTTTTGATCACCCTGTTTACACCGTCTGAAGACTGCACGTCGATGGAACCTCATACTCCCGTCTGTCGTAATTATCCTTGTGAATGATGCCGGTGAGGTCTACGCGTGCAATTCCTTGCCTTGCTCAGCAGCTGTTACGCGGCGAATGTGTTCGGAATTTAGACAGTTTTGACGCCATCCTCCCTTTGAATTCAACGTGCGATAAGACACCGTTGACGATAAATGCCGTCACTTCCGCCGCGGCTACCACCTCCCCTGTCCAAGACATCCTCCTGCGTAGCATCAATAATGCGCTTACGCCAGTTTAGCACACAAAGGTTGTTCAACTGCTTGAACGCTTTCATGCCTCTTTCGACGTTGGCCAGCCATTATTAGGGCGCACGTCTGCAGGGGTTCATAGTATTGACACCGGTCGTAATGCTTTAACGGGACAGCGTCCCCTCAGTGTATCGCAGGCTGAACGCCAAGTTACTAGCGACAACGGGGATGACATGCTGCAACATGGCTTGATTCACGAATCGAACAGTTCCGGGACCTCTCCTGTCGTGCTGGTGCGGGAAAAGGACGGCTCAATAATATTTTGCGTTGACTACTGCTCCCTAAACGAGAATATTGGGAAGGATATTTATCCCCTACCCGCATGAACGACGCCCTGGGCTGTCTTCAAGGAGCTGAATATTTCTCATCACTGTATCTGTGCTCAGGCTACTGGCAAGTGCCCATGGCTGAAGCCGACCGTCCGAAAAGAGCGTTCGTCATCCTGATGGTTTATAAGAGTTTAACAAGATCCCTTTCGGCCTTTGCAACGCACCTGCAACCTCCGAGAGGGTGATGGACACCATTTTCAAAGGCCTCAAATGGCAGACCTGTTTATGCTACTTAGATGTCATAGTGGTTTTGTCTGCGGATTTGTCATCTCATATCGCTTGCCTTGAATAAGTTCTCGAGTGCCTCACTAGCGCCAGCTTGCAGTTAAAACTAATGAAATATCCTTTTGGCGCCAGTCAGCTTACCATCCTAGGCCACGTCGTCTCCATAGATGGAATTTCGCCAGATCAAGCCACAATTCAAGCGGTTGCCGAATATCCCGAACCAATCACTTTAAATGAACTCCGAAGCTTTATTGGGCTGTGTTAATATTTTCGGCGCTTCATCCGAAATTCCACCTCCGTTATATTGTCACAATGCAGAAACAGCAGCAGTCGAATCCAGGAAACTCACTTTAATTGTATTAGAATACTGGCAAACTGATCGGGAGAGAACCTCGTCTTCTTCACTCGCTGTGCGTGTTCTTCGTTGTCCTCTTCGCGCTGCATATTCAATGTGGCATTTGCCCCCCTCAAGAGAGCAGCGTCCCGATGCTCTTCTACAAAAGACGGTGTAGTAGATGTATGGTGTAAGTCAGTCCGAAAAGTAGGGCTTCATTCGCACAACATGCACGATTTCTGGTTTTTGCTGGTGAGTTGTCGAGGGGTTGTCAGGAACGACCACGTAATTAACGTCACTCAGGCGTTGTAAAACTGTGTAGGGGCCAAAATACTTCTTCAGCAATTTTTCAGACAGTCCCCGGCGGCGGATAGGACTCCATACCCAAACTTTGTCGCCGGCCCGATAGACGACATGTCGGTGTCGCAGATTATAACGTTGGGCGTCATAATTTTGCTGCTGGGTGATTCGGACACGCGCAAGCTGCCTCGCTTCTTCTGCTCGTTGGGTAAAAGATGCAGCGTCCAAATCGATGTCATTGCAGTCGTGCAGTAACATGGCGTCAAGCATCGTCGTCACTTCACGGCCATGAAGGAGACTGAACGGCGTTCTTCGTGTAGTTTCTTGCTGCGCTGTATTATAGGCGAACGTGATGTACGGTAGAATGTCGTCCCAGTTCTTGTGATCCACGTCAACGTACATACTCAACATGTCGGCAATAGTCTTGTTGAGGCGTTCTGTTAAGCCGTTGGTTTGTGGATGATAGGAAGTGGTTTTCCGATGGGCGGTTCCACTGAGCTCAAGCACTGTCTTCAGGAGCGTGGCCGTGAAAGCGGCACCTCGATCCGTTATTATGATTGTTGGAGCACCGTGCCTCAGGACGATATTTTCTACGAAGAATCGTGCGGTTTCAACGGCGGTGCCACTTGACAAAGCCTTTGTTTCGGCATAGCGCGTAAGATAATCAGTGGCGACTATTACCCACTTGTTGCCAGCATGGGAAGTCGGATATGGTCCAAGGAGATCCATTCCAATTTGGGCAAAAGGTGCCGTGGGCACTTGAATTGGTTGTAATAGCCCAGCTGGTTTTAACGGTGGCGATTTTCGTCGTTGGCAATCGAGGCACGTGCGCACGTAATGCTTCACAATAGCTGGAAGTCTTGGCCAGTAGTATTTCTGTTGGATTCTGGCCAATGTGCGTGTGTATCCGAGATGACCAGACGTTGGCTCATCGTGGCAAGCACAAAGTATCTCCTCACGAAGTGACGTCGGAACGACAAGTAGGTGGGTACTTCCTCTGGGAGAAAAGTTCTTCTTATAGAGAACACCACTACGTAAGCAGAATGACGGCAGGCTCCTTGCAAATCTTCTAGGGACGGTTGTTGTCCGGCCATTCAAAAATTCAATAAGAGGAAGCAACTCACTGTCTTCTTTCTGCTTGCACAAAATCGTAGTGGTGTCAACAACTCCTACAAACGCCATACTGTCATCTTCTGTGTCCTCTTCGCGCTTTATCGGTGACCTTGATAAGCAATCGGCGTCGGCGTGCTGCCGTCCGGACTTATACACGACCGTCATATCAAACTCTTGGAGGCGTAAGCTCCACCGTGCGAGCCGACCAGACGGGTCTTTCAAGTTGGTCAGCCAGCAGAGGGAATGATGGTCGCTGACTACGTGGAAGGAACGGCCATAGAGGTACGGACGAAACTTCATAACCGCCCATACGACAGCAAGACACTCTTTTTCCGTTGTGGAGTAGTTGGACTCGGCGCGGGAAAGCGTCCTACTAGCATATGCGATCACACGCTCGGCTGAGTCTTGCCACTGGACGAGTACAGCGCCTAAACCCACGTTGCTGGCATCTGTATGGACCATGGTAGGAGCATCCTCATCAAAGTGAGCAAGCACAGGCGGAGTCTGCAGGCGTTGTCGGAGATCGTCAAATGCCACCTGTTGATCGTCGCCCCATGTGAACGAAACGTCTTCTCTTGTGAGTCGTGTTAACGGCGAGGCTATGTTGGAGAAATTGGCAATAAACCTTCGGTAGTATGCGCATAGGCCAAGGAAACGCCTGACTGCTTTCTTGTCTTTTGGTACCGGAAATTTTCTGACGGCCGCAATCTTATCGGGATCAGGTCGAACACCTTCATGGCTCACCACATGGCCTAAAAATTTAAGCTCCTTGAAACCAAAATGACACTTCTCGGGTTTCAGTGTCAGGCCGGCAGACCTTATTGCCCTAAATACCGATAGCAGCCTGCTCAGGTGTTCCTCAAATGTTTTTGAAAAAACAATGACGTCGTCCAGATAGACCAGACATGTCTGCCACTTAAGGCCTGACAGAACGGTATCCATCAGTCTCTGAAATGTAGCGGGGGCTGAGCACAATCCGAATGGCAAGACTTTAAATTCATAAAGCCCGTCAGGCGTTACAAAAGCCGTTTTTTCTCTATCTCGCTCGTCGACCTCTATTTGCCAATACCCACTTTTGAGGTCCATCGACGAAAAGTAGCGTGCATACCTCAGCCTGTCGAGTGAATCATCGATGCGCGGTAATGGGTACACGTCTTTCTTTGTCACACGGTTCAGCTTGCGGTAGTCGACACAAAATCGCAAGCTTCCGTCTTTCTTTTTAACCGGCACTACCGGCGATGCCCAAGGACTTCTTGACGGCTGGATGACGTCATCATCGAGCATTTTCTTCACTTGTTCCTGGATTGCTTCACGCTCTTTCGGTGCTACGCGGTATGGGTTCTGTCGTATTGGCCTTGCCGTCTCCTCCGTTATTATCCGATGCTTCGTCAGTGGCGTTTGACTGACCCTCGAGGTCGATGAAAAACAGTCTTTGAACTGGTGAAGAAGATCTACTAGACGCTGTCTCTGCGCTGGTGACAAATCCGAGCTTACGTCAATAGGTGGTGAGGCTGACGTGGCTTGCGGCTCGTCCTGTTGTACTACACAGCACTCGCGGATTTCGGTGATCTCGTCGAAGTAGGCGACTGTAGTGCCTTGTGTAATGTGTCGTCGCTCGTTGGTAAAATTCGTCAACAGAACCTCTGCTTCACCGCACACAACGTTGACGATACTTCTGGCAATTGCAACACCGCGAGAGAGTAGGAGCGTCAATACTTGTTCAGCGATTCCTTCTCCAGTATTCTGCTCGCTGCACGTGACTGGAACAAGGCGGCACGATAACGGAGGTATGGTCACATCGTCAATGACTCGTAGGGATTTTCGGTGTAGCGCCGCGCTTTGATCCGCTGAAAAGGTCAGTACACCGTCCGGAATATTGATGATGGCACCATATTCACGCAAGAAATCCATCCCCAAGATTGCCTGCTTGCAACACTCAGAAAGGATAACAAAAGTTGCGACGAAGGATGCATCCCCTATCTTCATTCTTGCGGTGCACTTTCCGGTAGGTGTGAGTAGCTGCCCTCGAGCTCCTCTAATCTGCGGTCCTGTCCATTCCATTCTAACCTTCCTGAGCGTGTCTGCCAGACTCTCACTCATTATCGAGAAGTCCGCGCCAGTGTCGACCAATGCCATGACGTCATGTCCGTCAATCGTAATTGCAACTTCGGCAGTAACAACCCCATCTTTCGTCGATTCATTGAAAATGTGTCTCTCTTCGCTCGGGAGTAATGGGGGATTTTCAGCACTTCGACGATTCGCAACCTTCCCCCCTAAGGTCGCTGCTTTTAGTTTCCCCGGCGTGGACTAGGAGATCTCCCTCTTGGCATGTCAGTGGTGCTCCGTCTAGAGGATGGAGAAAAACGCCCAGGAGAGGGTGAGCGTGACCGAAACCCAGGAGGAACATCCCGCGGGGTCATGACACTCGTGTCGACGTCAGATGTTCCGTTGAAATGGCGCCGAGGAACCATAGAAGGAAATCCTTGGTACCCTGCGGCGCGATACGGGCAATACCGAACGATGTGGCCTGCTTCCCCACAGTGAAAGCACAGGGGCCTATGATCAGGGGTACGCCAGATGTCAGTTTTGCGAAGTGGTGGCCGCCTCGGCATCGAAGTTTCTCTGTAGTACCAAGGCGCTGTCGGCGGATGTTGCTGGTGGTACTGATGTGGTGTCGGCACGTTCGCTGGCTGTCGGCGGACTACGTCTGCATAGCTTGCCCTGGGACTGCTCGTGTTCGGCTCAGGAAGCGAGAGCGCTTGCCTGATCTCCTGGCGTACAACTTCCGTCACTGAGGCGATCGCGCAGTCATTCGGTTTGACGACGAGTTTCTTGACCTCTTCTTGTACGATTTCTCGTATTAGTTGGCGCAAAGAACCTTCGTCGGGTGTTGTTGCTGTGGTAGAGGCTGCCACGCTGATCGGTGCACTGTGGGTTGGGCGGTCATACTGGCGATAACGTAGATGCAGTGCGCGTTCGATAGATGTCGCCTCCTTGGAGAATTCATCCACACTCGTAGGCGGGTTTCGTACGAGACCAGCGAACAGCTGCTCCTTAATGCCCCGCATGAGGTGGCTAACCTTTTTGGTTTCGGGCATATTAGGATCTGCTCGACGAAATAGCCGCGCCATGTCCTCAACAAACATCGTAACGGATTCATTTGGTTTCTGAATCCGTGATTCGAGGAGACGCTGTGCGATTTCTCGTCTTTCAGTGCTCGCGAACGTGTCGAGAAACTTCTGCCGGAACTCGTCCCAAGACGACCACACGCGATTCGTGAACCACGTTCGGGCTCCGTCTTGAAGCGGAAAATAAACGTAGCCCAATTTCTGTGTGGTGTTCCAACCGTTAACATTCGCTGTGTGCTCGAATTCCTCGAGCCAGTCATGTGCATCCTCATATGCGTTTCCGTGGAAATCAACCGGAAGTCGAGGGTTCAAAACAGTCACCTGTGTCGTGCTGGGGCTGGACATGTTGGGGCCAGTGCTTCCAGGCGCCGTCATGCTTTCTTGCACAGTCACGCTTTCCGGCAATGGACCAAACTCCGGGCTGAGGCCTAACAGGCGCCGGCTGCTGCGGTGAACGGGGGTGTCGATGCGCGGAAGTCTTTCTTGACCAGATGCGGGGCTGTTGTCAGGCGTCCCGAACATGTACCCAGCGCCTCCACCAGTGTCACAATGCAGAAACAGCAGCAGTCGAATCCAGGAAACTCACTTTAATTGTATTAGAATACTGGCAAACTGATTGTTGTTGTTGTTGTTGTTGCCCCTTCGCACTGGCACATACCCACTATGGGGGATTGGCCATGAAATCTAGAAGTATCCTATATGAGATATATTAAAAGGTTTATCCTTAATGAAAAAACTAATGATGTAATAGAAAATAATAATTAACTAAAAAGGAATATTAAACTAAACAAATAATTGAAGATTGAATCAAGAAGAGAAAAGGTGAGGTAATACTACAGTGGAAGACAGAAATTTTGAGTAGACCAGACAATCGAGCTTATCTCACCCGGTCACAATCAAATGAATATGCAAATTTCATTCAAAATTAGACAAGTGTCTTCAGAAATATATTTAAGCAGGCATTATTATGACATGCGCTTTGATTCTCGAATGAAATTGCATACAGCATCGAATACGCTCCTGTGGCAATGTCCCAAGCTAAAGGCACCGAAACTTAGAACATTATCTGCAGTTAAATTTAAACCTACTGCTTGAAACGGAACAATTAAAAGTCTTTTCCTAATTAATGAATAGTTTTTACATGTTATAAAGTAATGCTCTATTGTTTCCGTTTCTTCACAGAATGGACACAGGGGGGATATCGCCAGACCAGCTCTGTGCAAGTAAAAGTTTAATGGAGGGACACGACATCGAAATTTGGTTAAAATAACTTCTAACTTTTTAGATTGACTCCACTGAGGTTTCCAGGGGTATCGGGAGAGAACCTCGTCTTCTTCACTCGCTGTGCGTGTTCTTCGTTGTCCTCTTCGCGCTGCATATTCAATGTGGCAATATTTCCCTTAACGCAGCTTCTCGCCGGCACCAACGACCTCTCAGCTTGAAATGCCTATTGTGATGAATAATTTACAATGCTCCAGCTACTTCTCACGTCTCCTCCAATTCCTCGCCAATATGATCCCAACGCGCCTACAGAAATACATATGCATGATAGCCGTGTCAGTCTTGGCGTGGTACTCGCTCAGCAAAAACCACACTTTAGCGAGTATGTTGTAGCATGCAGTCACCCGTCGCTAGGGGCAAGTTTTTTTTTTTATTTTTGAGAACTTTAGTCTTCATCTCACAGTGGCAACGTTAGCAGTAATATGTGTCAGAGATTATCTAGGTGTGCGGTAAAGTGCGTGATGAAATATTTGCCACGCTGGCTGGCTGTTTATCTCGGAGAAGCGAAGACACGTGGCGGCCTGTGCGAGGAACAGCGCCATCGTCTTCCAAAATCAGTGGTGTTGACTGTGGCGTGTAGCGTGCTTTGAAAGGCATCAACAATACCGGTTCACCTTTACGGACGATGAAACTGCGAGTATTGTGCGTGGTGTGTGCAGTGTGAAAACGCGATGCGCCCTGTTAGCGAAAACACTACACTCTAAGGCAAAACTACCCGAAAGGGGGTAACGGAGCTCAATAGGCACGCGCGACGAACGGATACACCATTGAGGAGGAACCACAGATGGTAGCGTGCCGCGTGCAAACCAGTCTCCAAACACGCTCCAAAGGCATGAACCACCCGGGGATTGGTGGTGGTGTTAGTGGTTAGAAGATGAGAAAAGGCACCTAATTTCTGCAACCCAGTCGGGAGCACGGCGCACTGCCTATCCCCCGGGAAATGCAGGCAGCGCGCAAAGCGTTGCCAAGGTCACTAGCCATCCTCCTCCTCTCCTGGCTGTCTTTCCCCGTATTTTGCTGGCGACGGGTCGCGTTGCGTCGCGCTCGGAGTGCTCGACCACGCCCACCTGGATTCGACGATCTAGGAATTACGACGTGGTGCTTGTGTGTACGCTTTGATGAGCGTGGGCTGCTGCTTTTGCGTTTTGCTGCACCCATGAAGTCTGGAGCAAGTCTCGACACGTCACCACGCCTCGCTGTATATCTCTGGCTTCTAGATAGTCACGACCAACACACTACAGCAACAGTTGGGAAGGCCAATATGGCGGCCGAGAAGACAACAGGCCTATCGGATATATACTTCAGTCCTACTCAGGGCAGAAAACAGCGCTGGATTCTCAGGCAAGTAGGTTATCATTCTTTATTTTACTCTACTTGTCACGTGTGCGATACGGATCGCGCTTGCCGGCAAGGGGCTTGGTCGTGTTGTATATCGCACGCACGAAATGCATCGCGAAGGTCAGCTTCGGTGTTTGCAGTTCGCCTGTGCTTTGCGACCGCCTGGAAATTGACCGCCATTGCCGTCGGCCTCCCGTACGCTCGCTCATCGAGTGCTTGCCTGTCTTCGCAGCCACGATGAGCTCCGGGCTGACGATAACAGGCTGAGACCTCGTCGCTCTGTTAGGAGCCATCGAAAACACGTTGTGGGTTCTCGTAAAGAGCTTGGTTGTAGTATGTCACGCGCTGTAAGTGCACCAGCACGGAATGGCGGGGCTTTCACTAGCGTCGGAACTCATTGAAAATTGGTCGCCATTACAGTTGGCTTTCTCGTCAGTCGGTCGCAAGCAGCTCGGCGTCATCAGTTGGCCGCGGCGGTGGACTCGCACTTGCGCGCTGTACTCGCTCGAGTTTGTGGAAAAGGGCCGCATTACCATCCATTTCTTCGGCGCTGGCTCCATACGAGCTCGGCGCTGTTCGTGGCGGTGGCCAAGCGTACGCTCGCTCTCCTGTTCGAAGTTCGCTGGTGGCAGACACTCCGCCTGCAGTGCCGTGTTTGGTCTCGCGTTCGCTTGCTCGAGCTGAACGACGTCGCTCGCTTAGGACTCGCCGACTTCCGTGTGGCCCGGTGATTTGCGGAGTTGTGGCTGTGGCAGCCACTCCTAAGCTGTTGCGTTACGGGGATCGAAATGAGTCTGACGATGTGTGACATCACGGTGAAATTATTAGCATGTCATATCTCAAGTATGTTTTTATTTCACCTTGCAAGTATTTCTCATATGCATTCGTATTCATCCTCTGTTACGTATGACTCACTATTTTACGTACTTATTGTGCAGCCGTGGGCACACACCGTGCTGAAGGCTGTGTGCGCTGACATCTGCGATGCCTGTCATCCATTTCTTTCGTCTGAGCAGCTTCAGAAGGACTGTGCGAGATGTGAAGGTAAAGTTATCGGTGTCTTATATTTTACACGCGTGTTTTATATTAACTTGCACGTACTTGTCGTACTTGTCATATGCCTGCATCTTCATCTTCTGTCACGCATGTCTAACTAGTTTTACTATCTTATTGCACATACAGCCGTGAGAACGCAACAGGCAGGAGGCTGCGTGCGCTGGCGTCTGCAATGCCTGTCATCTATCGCTTCCATTGCAGGAGCTGCTCAAGGAGTGAACAAGATGTGGCAACGTGACTGGACTTGTACACTTCACCATGAATTCACCTAAAAGAATGGAGAAACTTCATGTGTATGTAGAAAAATAAAAGATTTCGATGTCTCACTTTTGTCTTTCGTAGTGGCCTTGACTGCGAAAGAGTTACACATAGGTGGCTAACTGCTTTTTCGCGTGTTCTTTTCTGCGCTATTGGTTGCTCACTGCGCAGAAAAACAGGCGAAAAATTATTAGGCATGACGGAAAACAAACGAAAAAAATGTTTGAACTGGAGATAAAAAGTTAATCCGATTAGAGTATTTGAGTGGATCAACCGTTCTTCCGGCGAGGAGAAACTATGAAGACTAACGGTTGCCCGGTAAGGTGTAAATGTGGGGATTAACAGTTGCCCTATAAGGTCTAAATGTTAGTCATTTGAGGTAAATTGTGGAACTAACGGTTAATCACTTAGCTGTAAATGTGGGGACCAGGTGTTAGTCCCTTGAACTTGTCTCTGGGGACTAAGTGTTAGACCCGGTGTCATTAGTCTTTAAAAAAAAATAATGGTTGTGGCAGCCCCATTAGTCCCCAAAAGGACGAACCACACATCTTTTTAACACCATTTTGCCTTAGAATGTAGTATTCGGTGTGGGCTGGTTGCAGTAGCCGGTTGTCGATGAAACTTTACGATCTGACATTTTAGTCCAGGTAAAAATGCATTTGACGCGATCATCTGCGAGTGGGTACAGCTGAGCGTATGCG
Source organism: Rhipicephalus microplus (assembly GCF_013339725.1). Lineage (NCBI taxonomy): Eukaryota > Metazoa > Arthropoda > Arachnida > Ixodida > Ixodidae > Rhipicephalus > Rhipicephalus microplus. Next base: position 43,048,750 of record NC_051174.1, read on the forward strand.
CAGCGTGCAGAAAAATAAAAGTGTATAATCTCCGGGTGATATATACGACTACGCATGAGCTATAAGCAAGTTGTATCATTGCCGAATATGCATATACGCTTCACGACGGCTATAACTCATAATATTGAATACCTGATACGTGGGGAAACAGCGGAGATATTGGTTTCTTATCTACTTTGTACTATTATGGCTTCATCCTTATTAGGTGACAACGCGCATTAAAAGTTTGTGTATCAAGTCTAAAGAGCAATATAAATGCAGCAAGGTAGCTGTGCCAGATTATATCATATATTATTAAGTTGTCGAGTTTTACATCATGAATTTTCACTGGGTTATTGGAAACACAGTGGCAGATTTTCGCTTTCACTTTCACGAGAATATGTCAACCTCAGCCTAACACACGGCAAGAAGTGTTTTTTTTTTCATTCATCTCCTATCAAACTTTTGCGCAATGAGTGAGAATCTTATTCGTGACGTCACGCACAGCAGCTCAAAAACATGCTGCCACCAATGCTGTACCTAGTTTAAAACTGCGTGCCATGCCATGCATGGCACGCAGGCATCATGGCATGTTTGCACATGCCATGATGGAAGTTCAATAAGTATATATCTATGTCATGCAAATATTTCTGAAAGTGCCAGGCACCGTGCATATTCAAAACGTTCGCTTTCGAAAAAGATCAGATTTTTATGGCTGCCATTTACGGGGGTTAAGCCCACTGCGTGCGAGTCGTGTCTCTCAATACTCCAAATAACTGGTGGTTCAGTTCCTATCTTGCACGCCGAGAACAATATGTCCAACTAGGGCACCACCAATCTGGTTTATTGCCTGTGGTATCTGGGGTGCCCCAGGTTAGTGTCTTGGGGCCCCTCTTGTTCCTGGTGTTTATAAACGATCTGCCAAAAAATATTACTACCCAAATAAAAATGTTTGCTGACGGTTGCATACTATACAAAAATGTAGTCACCGAGCGACCAGGCCGAACTTAATCTTAACTTAGAGAGAATTAAAAACTGGTGAGATCAGTGGCAAATGCAGCTTAACCCGACAAAAACTGTTTTTATGTCCATTTCTAGGAAAAAAACATTCTTAGTTTGTCGTACAGTATTAACGGTCACGAACTTGCTCAGGCTAAGCAATATAAATAAATACCTGGGTCTCATATTTACACCCGACTTGCGTTGGAATCTTCATGTTGAGGAACTTTGTTCCAAAGCTAACAAGGTGTTATGGGGCCTGAGACGTAACCTCCACTGTGCCTCTCCCGAAGTTAAAATTTTAGCTTATAAAACTTTGCTAAGACCCATAATCGAATATGCTAAAGTAGTGTGGGATCCCTATACCTAAACTAACTGTTTGAAACTTGACAAAATACAGCGACTTGTTCTAGGTTTATATTTATTAAATACCGTAATTTCTCTTCACCTACCAAATTATGCAAACTTTCAGAGCACCTACCTCTACAAAAACACACCAGATATGAAAGGCTGAAATTCCTTTTTATGATAGCTCATAATCACTTTAAAATAAGCTACGATAGGTAGTGTGAAATCAAAACACAAGAAACGTCAAGACATAGACACAGGATGTACATACCGCCCCCAAAAGTTCATAATGACTGTTTCAGGTACAGCTTCTTCCCCAGGGCAATGCAGCAGTGGAATTCGTTACCAGATTCGGTTGTGAAAATGAAATCGCTTACTGACTTTTTAGAAGCAATAAAACATATAGTGCACTCTGATACCATGCGCTAAGATCGCGAATATGTGTGAATTACGTGCTTTGTAACTAGGCTATATTATTTATTATGTGTTTTATTATGCGTAAAGTATGATGTGTATTTCGGCAGTGATGCTCTTTTTTCTTATTTTTCACTAATTTTTCTGAAAACTATATGCTTAGCCATTAATATATTTGTTGTATGTGCCCTGAAATGATTTGTTTCAGTAGTGAAGGTTCTTTTCTTATGTTTCTCTTATGCACATTTCTGTTTTATATGAGTCAACTCCACTCCTGTAATAGCCCGCAAAGGGCTGACAGTGTCAATAAATGAAATGAAATGAAATAAAGTTTCGCCATCCATCCATCTACGACGAGCAAATTTCTACACTATACGAGCAGTGACCCCCTTCTTTCAAAAGATGGGACTTTCGAACATAGCAATCTAGAAAGTTCTGTCGAAAGAACGCAGACACACAGCTCTGCTATGCAGAAAGATGCCACCGGTGGAACTTTCTTGCCAACCAGCACTTGCTCCGACAGACAGTATGATGGGCGGGGTGCCCACAGTGACGTCCCGCTGTTTACAAACAGGGAGAGGTCTATTCAAGGAGAGCTCACTGTCCATTTTTCTTTTTTTGCAGCGCCAGCTACCGCTGGGTCCCACAACACTCGCGAGACTACAATGTGTCATTCACTGCCAGGAACAATCACCCGATTACCGTTCGCACAACTCCCTTCTGTCGTAGAACATCTTCGTCGCTGCTTGTCAATTGTGATATCCAGAAGGTGTTCAGAACTATTTTTTTTTCTCCAATGTGGCCGAACGCTTCGCACAATCCTCACTCCACCGGCTCTGTCTGCGCCATGTAGGTTTGTGGGGAACGGCCTCCGGGTGGCGAGGCTGCCTACATCACTCCTCGAACAGCCAATGAATGACGCTGAGTGATGAGCGGGAGCAATCGGGGAGCATCCACCGGGGCAAAAGCGATGTGCCGGGGCATTTCGGGAGCAACCACGGGAGCAAAATCAGGATATTGGCCCCGTTTTCCTCCGATTTCATTCGTCTGGCGCCCACCAGAGGAAAACGGTGGAAAACGACTATGATCCGGTACATTACGCTTTGAGTGACGTCCCCGGAGCAGAGCGGGAGCATCATCCCCCAATTCCTCCTAACTGGGTATATTTTTGTTTACAGTGTAGTAGGTGCTGGGCTGGAACCCAGAGGATTCTGGTTCTAAATCCTTAGTGTCTCTCGGGTTCTTGAATTTACTCAAAATGTTTTGTTATTTGACGCGATAATGGCTATGGACACCGGCGGTGGTGGTGGCGGAACGCTACGGCACACGCGACCCTTGTTGTGAACCCATAGCCGTTCTCGCTGTAAAAAAGTGCCTTCATCGTATTGAAGATCATGCCCTAAGACCTTAGCTACAGTGGCAGCTATAGTTGAAGCAGCCATTATTGAACGACCTTTTAAAGCAAGCTATTAGGTTACTGGAACCATTGCTACAACATATATACAAGTGTTAAATGCTTCCAGTTCACCTTTCTCAAAATTATACATATTTACGTTGGCCTGCATGACTGTGCGCTCTTTAAGCCGTTAAGAAGACCTGCTGTCGGTGAATAAATATTCCCCGTAACAGAACAAGGGTAATCATGTCTAGTTGTCTGTTATCTGTTATCAGCAACCACGTGAGGCCAAATAATAATCTAGCCACAAAAAACTTTCAATGGTTTCGCTTATTGTATACTTTCTTGGTGCATTGCTCACGTGTACAAATCACTCACGGATTGAAATACGATCATTTAGGGCTAATTAAAGCACGCAATTCAATTTCCAAGGCTTCTATTTTGGGTCATATCAGCGTATACTTTACTCGAACGCGTATACCGTAGCCAACATTATTTTTACAGACACATTCGTTGCGAAGAGATGTGGTCCTTTTGAGTGATTGCTTATGCGAGTGGTTCGGCTAGAAATACTAAATGTCGTGTTTTGATCCGTCTGTGTTGTACATTGCTTGCACGAATGTTTGCGGTGTTATTTCTTGAGTACACTAAATAAAGCTTACCTAAACATAATTTATGGAATTTGAGCGATTATCAGAAGAAGAAATGACAGGAAAGGCTACAATGCTCCCAATATCGAAATCAACAAACTGAAGATTATACATCGATTCAGTGTAGCGTTCTGTCGGAAACTGTAGCGTCTTGCGTAATGGCAATCAAGGGGTTCGCGTCTCGAGGCAAGCGAACAGGACACGTAGCGTTTGTACTGGAGCCGCGTGATAAGCATATGAAAGATACCATGCGAGAAAACTCGAGTGCTCGCAGTGTGTCGGAATGAGCATCGTTTTACGGCAGACAACGTAAACAGCCTTCTCCAGATTATAAAGGTGTTTGGTAAGACGCGTAAATGGCGAGTCCAATGGTGATTTCGAGTATGTTGCTATAGCGTAGAGGTATTCCAGTGGTTGTGTAAATTGTGTAAGAAATTATACACCAACATTGCTTTCTGTCGCTGGTTATTTGGAGGATACATGGCGGCCGCTGCAATGTCTTGTTCGTTGTGCGCAGTACAGTTTCTGCCGCCATCCACGATGGCTCATTTTTCGGCTCTAGCCTATTCGTTGCTTGGATGGAGGTGCATATTGAGATTTAGGGAGCTGCAGCCGCTGCAGCCACATCCTTCTTTCGATGAATCGATGGGATCTGGAAGTGGAAAACAAATGAATTAATCACCATTTTTAAATTATAAGCATTTCTTGGCGAGCTTCGGCGACTTTGAGCTGGCCTATCTTGCCACCTACGACTTGGTGCTCTCCGGCCAGTATTGTTTATAATATTTTTCCCAAATTTAGTATGGCATAGCATCGCTTTATGACGAACATAAATGACAAGTCATATCGTGAAAAACATGGCTTTGTCATGAACATCATGGTGTCCATTTCCTGACGCAAGCGAAACAGCCGCGAGCGCGCCATAAGCGTGGCATGTAAATTGCTTTGAACGTGATAATGATGTAATTATTTCATTTTACCATTCGTCTTTTAAGCTCGTTATTCAGGTTATTCACGCCATACCAACTTTGGTGTGCATAGAGAAAGCGAAACTGTGAAGAACACGAAATAGGCGTCGCGTGTAAATGGTGTTGTACACTTGATGGTTGTTATGCTTGTCATGTTACCACTTATAATTATGTGCGTTACGCAGTCACGTCATCACCCGCCAAATTTGGTTCTTGTCAAGCTAGCTTAACATCAACGAACGCAGCTTAAGTATGACATAAGTGCATAGGCGTGTCAGCCGGGGCAAGGGGGCAAGGGGTGCGCAAGCCCCCCACTGAGAAAAGTTGGAAAAGTCAGAGCCCCCCCCCCCCCCCACTTTCGACAATGGTCACTGTAGGCTGCACGCTGGGGAAACAACAGCTAAGACAAAACTCTCCTTCACCACTGTAACCACTCAATTATACTGTTATATATATTGTAATTATATAATATTGTGAATATATTGTAAATATATATATATGTATATATATATATATATATATATATATATATATATATATATATATATATATATATTTATATATATATATATATATATATATATTTATTCATTTATTTATTTATATATAATTACCAGAAAGCCCTCCCCTCCCCCACTCTTGGAAGAGTGTGTACGCCACTGCATATATGACATGGCATAGATCACATATATACGCCAAAGCTGGTATGGTAGGACGTGACTTTATTATGAACATAAATAGCACGTACAAACATGTAAACCATGACATGTTTGTTATGTACAGCAGATTTTCTCCATGCTGACTGCTTCGTTCTACGCCGATTCTCACAATGCCTGGAATCTATTGGTTGTTTGTTTTTTGTTTTTAACCGATGGGTATGGCGAGCCGGTTGTGCGAATATACCGAGGAGTCGGGCCCTCAGAAAGAAGTTTTATTCAGGGCGGGAAAGGGGCGGAAGCGGGGGGGGGGGGGGGGCGTTGTTATTTGCTGAAGGCCATGACTTAAAAAAAATAAATGGTTCCAATGTTTATTTTCGGTAAAACTTAGATCGAAATCTCGGCAAGAAGTGGGCGAGGCCGGCCAGAGCACACCCGGTCCGACAAATTTTCCTGCGCAATGTCAATTTTTCGACACCATTAAAAGCGCTCCGACCATGCGTCGGAACGTCGTTTCAGCGGATCTGGCGCAAAGAAACGACGTACATCAGTGGTAATGTCAGCGCGACGGCAAGTGGACATGTCCAGGCACCTGCTGGAATAGTATATACGAGGGGGGGGGGGGGGGAGTAAGGAGGCGAGAGTGCCGCATAGTTCGGTTGTTCTCAGTCAGCCAAAGTTTTCTGATAGCACCCCTCCCGCTTGACAGTGTTCTGTACGCTATGCCTCTAGAGTACTACGAGGTCCCCTCAGCACACAAAATAAAGGCTAGCTGACCAATACTGTCCCACGCCCTGCAAGCCTCGGGTGCACCGCTGTTTGACCAACACCCAGCGGGCACACGAGGGTGGTTATCATCACCCCACCCAAATTTTCGTCTGCCTCCACCTTTGTCCTCCTTGCTCCTCCCCACTCTCTTCTCGTTAATGGGGCACCTACTTCTTGTGGGTAAAAAAATTATGGTGCCTCCTTTCGTGCGATGACTACTAAGCACGTATGCTTGATTTCAGTAAGACGGTAAGTTGGGCCAGTTGGATAGGGTCCATCATGAACTTACCGACAGCGCAACACCAGAAAAAATACAGGACAGGGAAGGAGCCGTCTTTTCTTTCTCTTTTGCTCCTTCCCTGTCCTGTATTTTTTTCTGGTGTTGCGCTGTAAGTAAGTTCACGATGGATGCTTGATTTCATTTTTTATAGAGAAGCTTAATCACCAATGCGTTACACTTCATCATTATCTTGTGGAATCATTGTGGAATTATCTTGTGGAATCATCATTGTGGAATAATTGGCAATGAACGGGCCGATCGAGCTGCGCGTTCTGCCCATACGGAAAGCGATGAAATATCAATTCCGCTTTCCAGAACTGACGCTGCACGGAAACTCCGCATGCTTGCTCGCAAGCGCACCACGTCACAATGGAACGAGTCACATGTTTTCCGTGCACGGTTAGGTACTTTAGACCCAACTCTCAGTCTTCGAATTCCTCCGGAATTACGCCGACGAGACGCTACTATGCTGTGCAGATTATGGTTGGGCGTCACATTTACCAATGCGTACGCGTTCCGCATAGGAATGGCTGACTCTGCTGCATGCAACCATTGTGGCAGTGATGAAACAACTTGGCACATTCTGTGTGAATGCCCACAATACTGCTCGCAGAGACAGTCACTCTGCAATACACTGGATGAACTGGACAATCAGCCTCTTTCGGAACATAGACTCCTGCGCTGCCGACAGGACTTTATGTCGCAGAAGAAGGCTGTGAAGGCGCTCATGCGCTTCTTGCGTTCAACCGGCCTGTCCAAACGACTGTAATCGGAACTCCATGAATGTGTGCGCATGTGTTTTTTTTAATTTATTTTATATCTCTCTATAGCTATCCTCTTTCCGACCCTTTTCCCCACCCCCGTACAGGGTAGCAAACCAGTTCGTCTAGGTTAACCTCCCTGTCTCTTCCTTTTAATTATTTCTTTCTCTCTCTCTCTCTCTTCATCATTATCTTCCTTTTTCTTTTCTCTTACTCAAAGCTGATGTGGAGGCCACAGAATACTACTCATTGATTATTTCGCCAAGCGCCCACTTTCTTTTTATTGGGCTATCAAAACACGTCATCCTGCTTCCTACCGTCGAGATTTTCAAGCGTTTATTTTCCATATTTTTGGAGCTGAACGCCTAGAAGTTGTAAACCGAGAAGCAGACTCGGACAGCTTTTACACTCGCTCACCCGTGCTGGATTTGTAGTGCGCGCGAAAGAACAGCGCCGCTTCCCGTCAGTTCTCAGTACTCGTCAAAGACTTCTCTCTCGCTCATCCCCAGATGGCGCGACAATAGCGCACACGAAGGTTCTCTAACTTTAAGAATGAAAACTTGAGATCGGTGGCGTCTTGTCCTGGGCTTTGCGATCCTGAAGTGGTGGCATATGCAGTCTAGCATTCACGTTTACAGAATAACATTCATCGAGAGCGTAAAAAAAACTTATATTGAACGATTCGCGCATTAGCCGCTGATTTTCCATCAATGTGCTTTGCAAGAAGGAGAACACCAGTTTGGAACAGAACGAAAACACACTTACGAAACACCGCCCGTTAATTCGAACGACATCCTAAACAATGTTCGCATGGTTGTCGAGAACGTAATAAATTGTTAAACGTTCAAATTCAGCATAATGAGAGAGTGATTTGCCCGTACGTCTTTGCTGAAAGTCATCTCCGCGGTTATGAGTGTCTGTATTTTTATTGGCATTACAATCTTAATTACGACACGCGCATGCCTCAGCTTGCGCATGCCCCACTTGCACTCACTCCGAGAAAAGTTGTGGCTGCAGGTATACATCTGGGCGACTCGACGCGCTAACCGTTTCCTTCAAGTCCGGCCGAGGTGTTCAATAACAATTTAACAAGCCGCGGCATGGCAACTTAAGCCCAACTTCTGCGTCCAATCCGTGGTGCTCCCACGACTATCACGCCCATTTCACTGCTTATGCTCTCCTTGTTAACATCTAAAGCCACCAGAATGGTTTCTTTAATCATTGATCACGCACGTTAGGTGTCAAGGTACCACAAAGTGTCAACGCGAGTGCGTACACGTTAGAAGCTCTGCACTCACCGGAATTTCAGGCCCGGGCCTGGAAATTCTTCAAACTTGTCCGCTTGACTCAAGCCCGGCGACTCAAAAGCGGGACATGGGTCCGGCTCATACCCGAGAAAAAATTCGCCTACTCGGCTCGGCCCAGCCCGAACACAGATCGGGCCCGACAGAGGTCCGAGATACTAGTAATCTAGGTTAGTGTTGACCGGATATGGAATTGACAGCAAGGTGTTTCCAATAGCGAATGTCTACGCTTCGGGGCGCATGCCTCGCTAACAAATATACTTTAAATTATGGTAATTTCTGGAAAATATAGGCTTATAGTGGAAACAGAAGAATAAATATACTGGATGCAATGAATGTTCGTTTGGTAGTGGTACACTGCAGCTACTTCTGCAAATATATAGTATGCGGATGCAATCAAAGCTTCGACGGACAGCCATCTAGCGGGGAAGATTTAATGAATAAGAATTCTTGCTATTGCTGTGGTTTAGCACCCCAAAGCAATGAGTAGGAAGACGATGACACCAACAAGAAGAGAATGAAAATGCGTTGGCCTTGCGTGTTCTTTTCTGGCGCTCCCACATATAAAGTTTGGCCACTGATTCTGCTAGAACACGAATCGTTCGCTTATGCCTGGGGCAACCTAAATATGTTGTGAACAATATTCTATATAAGGAATCCCGCCTGCTTTCTCTTATCAAAAGATTTTATAATCTAACTGTTCGAACATTCCTGCAGATCTTTGCATCACCTCAGAGGAGGTCATAGGATATGTTCATTAGCCAGCAGGCCCCATTTTTCAACCACCAATGGCATAGATTACGGTGTCCTCAAGTTGATTCTACACAGAAACTTTTTGACTTCTTACGACTTCACCAGTGGGAAGTACTTGTACTCAACACTGTAGATGCAATTATGATTGAACTTGATTATATATATATATATATCTCAAGAATGCTTAAAGTTTATCGTATAAGTATCTAAATAGCAATTTGGAAGATTATTTAGCCAATATACAAAAAGGATCTTCGTGTCAGGTACCTTCGGATCCATCGAAACAGTCACCCTGCCAGATTAAATAACAATGGTTTGTCTAAATATGGCTTGATGGTAAAAGCTGTCATATGCACCTTTCACATCATTAAAAAGCGCAAGTGCTTGTAGTTTGCTAAATAACTGGTGTTATACTGATGACACCAAATCGATGACGTTGTCAATTGATTAACGACCTCGGACCACTACACGTGCCATGGCGTCCCGCGAGGTGGTGTGTTAAGCCCAGTTCTTTTCAACCTTGCCTTGCTTGGCCTGGCGGAAGCTCTCCCGAAAACAGTCGGTGTTTGATATACGCTGATGACATCTGTGTCTGGGCATCAGCATTGACACGCCCACAAGTTTGAGCAAGGATAAAGAGGGCAGCGTCGCGAGCGTCTGGCTATCTTCGCACACAAGGTCTAACAATCCCAAAATAAAAATGTGCACTGGTGGCTTTCACGCGCAAGACAAGTTATACAATAAGCATTAATGGTCAGCCCATTTTTTAGAAGCGTAGACATTGTTTTCTAAGTGTCATTGTTGACCGTGATCTTTCCTGGAGTTCTCACGTGACTCACTTGAAAGCGAAACTGCCATCTATTGCCCGCGTCCTGAAAGTCATCGCTGGAAGAAGATGAGGTCCGTCATTGAGTTCCGTGCTACGGTTATACCAAGCACTTTTAAAAACGACAGTCTTTCTTGGGGACCTTCGACGCAAAAATTTTGGTCTGTCTGTACACTTGTTTGTGTATCCACTCTTAAACGCACCGGGTACTTAAAATGACCGACCCCATTCACAGCGCCCACCAAAGTTGCTCAAGATTCAGTGTTCACACTTGCGCAATCTTCAATTAAAAAGAAATTATTGCGCATGTCTGGCGCGCCACAATACGTATATATTCTGCATTTGCGTCTTTTACTAGTAAAGGCATACATAGGTAATTTTAAGGAACATAGCGCTTATCACGCTGCGCTGACCATTCAATGCTTGCACGAACAGGCGAGTCTTTTCAATGCTTTGCTAAAACAAGACGGTGGTGGCACCTACCCGTCACCTTGCGGTCTACACCTTATCACCCCTTAGATGGGCGCGCGCACCCGTCTCAGAGCCACGCACTTCGTTTTCGAAAAAAAAAAACTGCCAGAGAGTGCTTTGGTCCCACGTGTGTTGTGACTTGATGCGCTCGTTCACCTCAGCTGCACGCTCGAGGCACTCTAACGCAGCGCCTCTAGAATACCATTCATCGATTTTCTTGCGCAGAACATCAGATAAACGTTTTGCTCACTCTCTCCACACTATCGACTCTCGACGACGTTTGCAGAATACACGCACATACGGGGCCATTTTTTTATTAGTGCACTGTGCTACATGCAGTGCTTCTTTGCTTTCTAAAACTTGCAAGCCAAACATTCGAGCACTTCAGAGCGTGCAAGCACAGGCACTACGTGTTTGTCGCGGCCTACCACGAACTACCTCAACCACTGGAACAGTTATAATGGCTCCGGATCATCCTGTTACAATCTACGTCACAACCGACGCGCTGGGAACATATATTCAGCCCATTTCACAGAGGGTATTTAGCCATTTGGCATTTCTACCAGAACAACGACCGCAGGCGTCGCTCTCGAAGGTCGTCAGCTCCCACTGTGCTTTTCTACCATCCGGTTTTATATCCATGGCGTGTTCCCCATACGCCTTGTGGAGCCTACGACAACCTGACGTGCTCCTTTCCGTCTCAGGAATAATAAATAGAAAAGTCCTTTCTACCTTGGCGTTGAAGCAATCAACTCTGGACCGTTTGTACACCTTCTATGCTTACAGAATCCACGTATACGTAGATGGCTTACCACCCAGACTAGCTCCACTGACGCCACAGTCATCCCATGGCGACACATCAACATCACTTACAAACTTTGTCACGTGAGCACAGAGACTATTTCAGAAATTGTCGCTCTGCGAGGTGCCATTGATTATTCCAAGCAACAGCCAGCTAATCAATGAGCAGTATTCTGCGACTCTAAGGCAGCTCTGCTATGTGTTTCGTCGGCACTTCGACGTGGGTCATATGAACAACTGGTGTGGGAGATCAGAGAAATGCCGCACTATGCAACCGAACAAGGACACAGCGTTGTTTTCCAGTAGATACCAAGTCATTGTGGTAACTCCGGCAACTACCTCGTCAATGAAGCAGCCAGAAATGCACACGTGCAAACAAACCCTGCTTCAATACCTTCATGTAATATTCACACGGGTAGATACTCAAGTAAGCTGACGCAGAACATGACACTCCAGAATTGGCAGTCATCAGAGTTCGCAAATCATCGACTGTATTCTCTGGACCCAACCACGACTGCGGCTACCCTCTGGTTTATCTAGGGTGGAAGGTACAGTGTTGTGCCGTCTGCATCTGGATGTAGCCTTCACCAATGCCTACTGATTTAAGATTGGGGTTGCCGACAGCGCGGAGTGCAACGACTCCGCCGTCGATGAGACCATTGAACACATCTTATGTTACTGCCTGGCATACAAGAACGAGAGGCATCACCTGCACAGTGTTCTGAATTACCTGGACAGAAGTAAGTGCACTGTCGAGAAACTATTGGGACCATCGCATTGCCCATCCCAATTCCTAAAGGCACAAAGTGGTGTTGCGTACTTTTTTCTCCTCCTCTATAGCTTTCCTTTCCCCTCTCCCCTTTCCAAGAGCAGGTTAGCATACCGGGGCTCCACTCTGGTTAACCTCCCCACCTTTCTCGTTATTTTCTCCCTCACTCTCATTCAGCCAATCTAGAAACATTCATTGTAAGAATCGTATAATACTCTCTAGATTGGGCTTTCTGAATTCGATTACCTGACTTTACCCTTATTTACCAAGCGGAGCTACTGGCAATAGTACTAGCCTTGCGTAAAATTCTCTAAGGTCTATCAACGGTAGTCGTTCTAACAGACCGTCTCTCTGTCTGTGCTGCCTTAAGCGCACCAAACATTTGGCGTACTTTAGAGACATTCTACTCGCTCATTCCTAAACATCTGCGACTTGTTCGACTAGTGTGGGTACTAGGCCATAGAGAGAGAAAGAGAAAGAGAGAGAGAAACAGAAAAAAGGAAGGCAGGGACGTTAACCAGATGCTGGTATCCGGTATGCTACCATACACTGAAGTTGGGGAATAGAGGGTTGAAAGAGAAAGGGGGAGGTAAAAAATAAAGAAAAAAACACCGGGAACGGGCCCAGAAGGTCCATTCCGATCTATTGGAAGGGCCTCGTTGGGACGGCGATCAGCTGCAGAAGTCTGGCTGGTCTCGTCGGTGGTGTTTTTCGTCGCTGGCAGTCACGGCAGCTCCGGACGTAGTGGGTAACATAGGATGTACGGCGGGGCCAGAAGTATTTCGCCTTGATTTTTGTAATCGTGCGAGCTGTTTCGAGATGTCCGGAAGACGGGTCGTCGTGGCACGCTTCCAAAATTTCGTCACGAAGGTCTGCGGGGATGACAAGTAGATAATTCGTTCTCGTTCCGGGGTTGAAATTCTTCTTCACTAGGATGGAGTTTTTGAGGCTGAATGCTGGTAAGTTGCGCTTGAACGCCCTAGACACGGCGACGTTGCGTCCTTCGAGGTAGCCGATCATGGCGCAGAGGTCAGGGCACGCGGCTGGGCGGCTAGGTCACTCTCTGTCACGACTCCGAAGAACGCGCTGTCTTCATCGGAGTCCTGTGGTGGTGGGTCGACGGGGGCGCGGGACAGGCAGTCTGCGTCGGAGTGTTTCCTGCCGGATTTGTAGAATATCGTGACGTCAAACTCTTGCAGGCGCAAGCTCCACCGCCCAAGGCGGCCAGAGGGGTCCTTCAAATTGGCGAGCCAACACAGCGCATGATGGTCTGTCACAACCTTAAACGGTCTACCATAGACGTATGGGCGAAATTTTGAAATGGCCCATATGATAGCCAGGCCCTCTTTCTCGGAGGCAGAGTAGTTTCTCTCCTCCTTCGACAGACCACCGCTTGCATAGGCGATTACCTTTTCGTAACCGCTTTGCTTTTGGACGAGGACGGCACTCAAACCGATATCACTGGCGTCCGTGTGCATTTCCGTTTCGGCGTTTTCGTCGAAATGAGCGAGCACGGGCGGGTTTTGCAGGCGTTGTTGCAGCTCGCAGAATGCCTTTTCTTGGTCGTTTTCCCAGCTGAAAGGGGTGCTTTCTTTCGTCAGGCGCGTGAGTGGCTCTGCAATGCGTGCGAAGTTTGCGACGAAGCGCCGGTAGTATGCGCACAGTCCGAGAAACCTTCGCACACCCTTCTTATATTTCGGCCTTGGGAAGTTGATTTGATTGATTGATATGTGGGGTTTCACGTCCCAAAACCACTATATGATTATGAGAGACGCCGTAGTGGAGGGCTCCGGAAATTTAGACCACCTGGGGTTCTTTAACGTGCACCCAAATCTGAGCACACGGGCCTACAACATTTCCGCCTCCATCGGAAATGCAGCCGCCGCAGCCGGGATGCCTTGGGAAGTTCGCAATGGCTGATGTTTTTGCCGAATCAGGTAGGACTCCCGCGGCGTTCACGACGTGACCCAAGAACATGAGTTCCTCGTACGCGAAACGGCACTTCTCAGGCTTCAGCGTTAACCCCGACGTACGAATGGCCTCGAGTTCTACTGATGACACCAAATCGATGACGTTGTCAATTTATTAACGGCCAGGACCACTACGCGTGCCGTAGCGTCCCTCAAGGCGGTGTGTTAAGCCCAGTTCTTTTCAACCTTGCCTTGCTCGGCCTGGCGTAAGCTCTCCCGAAAACAGTCGGTGTTTGATATACGCTGATGACATCTGTGTCTGAGCATCATCGTTGACACGCCCACAAGTTTGAGCAAGGATAAAGAGGGCAGCGACGCGAACATCTGGCTATCTTCGCACACAAGGTCTAACAATCTCAAAAGAAAATGGTGCACTGGTGGCTTTCACGCGCAAGACAAGTTATGCAATCAGCATTAATGGTCAGCCCATTTCTTAGAAGCGTAGCCATTGTTTTCTTAGTGTCATTGTTGACCGTGATCTTTCCTGGAGTTCTCACGTGACTCACTTGAAAGCGAAACTGTCACCTTTTGCCCACGTCCTGAAAGTCATCGCTGGAAGAAGATGAGGTCCGTCATTGAGTTCCGTGCTACGGCTATACCAAACACTTTTAAGAACGACAGTCTTTCTTTGGGACCTTCGACGCGAAAATTTTGGTCTGTCTGTACACTTGTTTGTTTATCCACTCTTAAACGCATCGGGTACTTGAAATGACCGACTCCATCCACAGCGCTCACCAAAGTTGCTCAAGATTGTGGTGTACACGTATCCCGAAGGAGTACGGCCACCAGCGTGGGTCCGGTCTTAGCGAGCCGCAGGGCACGCGTTAACCGTCGCCGTGGCGGGAAACACGATACTGCTCAAGTCGCAACACTTTATTGTGGCAACACCAAACGCAGTACAGCCCGTTGCAAAAAGGCGCGGCGGGAAAGCAAATAGGCTTATCCACGCCACGGGCACAAAGTACTACACAGGGGTGCCACGAGCACGTCTCCGCGGTAAAGCTGATCCACGGAGACACCGGAGCAAAGGCCCGGTTGCTCGAGCGAGGGCAAAGGCGCTCGCGTTGGCTTCGAAGGGAGACGGGTCGGCGTAGCGAGGCCACGCACTAGGACACCGTACCGCCCTTCGGCCGTGCGTACGCAGCGGGGCAAACAGCGGGTGAGCGTTCGCCTTGGGCGCGAGGCGCCGTCAGCGAAGTCCGACGAGCCCCCGACTGACGGGAGTCGACGGACGAAAGATAGCGTGGCTCACCGTTTGCTGTCCCGGAGAGTATCTGCCCGCTCCCGACGCAGCGCGCGAAAACCTCTCTTGGGAGTCCCCGCGCGCGGCGCCACCGTCAACATCCGCTACCGGGTGAGGGAGTTAAACGTCACTCCGCTCTCCCACCACGGCAGACAGCGAAGGAGGGCAGACATGTCGGGACATGAGAACGGCAGAAAAGGCGGCAAAGCCCGCGCAAAGGCAGCGGGCTAGCCTCAATTCCCACAAGATTCAGCGTTCATACTTGCGCAATTGTCAATTAAAAAGGAATTATTGCGCATGTCTGGCGCGCCACAATACGTATATATTCTGCATTGGTGTATTTTACTAGTAAAGGCATACATAGGTAATTTTAAGGGCCATAGCGCTTATCACGCTGCGCTGACCATTAAACGCTTGCACAAACAGGCGAGTGTTTCCAATGCTTTGCTTAAACAAGACGGTGGTGGCACCTACCCGTCACCTTGGGGTCTACACCTTATCACCCCTTAGATGAGCGCACACACCCGTCTCAGAGCCACGCACTTCGTTTTTGAAAAAAAAAACTGCCAGAGAGTGCTTCGGTCTCACGTGTGACGTGACTTGATGCGCTCGTTCACCTCAGCTCCACGCTCGGGGCACTCTAACGCAGTGCCTCTAGAATACCATTCACCGATTTTCTTGCGCAGAACATCAGATAAATGTTTTGCTCACTCTCTCCACACTATCGACTCTCGACGACATTTGCAGATTACACGCAGATACGGGGCCATTTTTTTATTAGTGCACTGTGCTACATGCAGTGCTCCTTTGCTTTCTAAAACTTACAAGCCAAACATTCGAGCACTTCAGAGCGTGCAAGCACAGACACTACGTGTTTGTCGCGGCCTACCACGAACTACTTCAACTGCTGGAACAGTTGTATTGGCTCCAGATCATCCTGTTACAATCTACGTGACAACCGACGCGCTGGGAGCACATATTCAGCCCATTTCACGGATGGTATTGAGCCATTTGGCATTTGGCACTGTGCTTTTCTACCATCCGATTTTATATCCTTGGCGTGTTCACCATACGCCTTGTGGAGCCTACGACAACCTGACGTGCTCCTTTCCGTCTCAGGAATAATAAATAGAAAAGTCCTTTCTACCTTGGCGTTGAAGCAATCAACTCTGGACCGTTTGTACGCCTTCTATGCTTACAGAATCCACGTATACATAGATGGCTTACCACCCAGACTAGCTCCACCGGTGCCACAGTCATCCCATGGCAACACATCAACATCACTTACAAACTTTCTCACGTGAGCACATAGACTAGTTCAGAACTTGTCGCTCTGCGAGGTGCCATTGATTATACCAAGCAACAACCAGCTAATCAATGAGCAGTATTCTGCGACTCTAAAGCGGCTCTGCAATGTCTTTCGTCGGCACTTCGACGTGGGTTGTATGAACAACTGGTGTGGGAGATCAGAAAAATGCCGCACTATGCAACCGAACAAGGACACAGAAATGTTTTCCAGTAGATACCAAGTCATTGTGGTATCTCCGGCAACTACCTCGTCAATGAAGCAGCCAGAAATGCACAAGTGCAAACAAATCCTGCTTCAATACCTTCATGTAAGATTCACACGGCTAGATACTCAAGTAAGCTGGCGCAGAACATGACACTCCAGAATTTGCAGTCATCAGAGTTCGCAAATTATCGACTGTATTCTCTGGACCCAACACCACGACTGCGGCTACCCTCTGGTTTATCTAGGGTGGAAGGTACAGTGTTATGCCGTCTGCGTTTGGATGTAGCCTTCACCGATGCCTACCGATTTAAGAATGGGATTGCCGACAGCGCGAAGTGCAATGACTCCGCCGTTGATGAGACCATTGAACACATCTTATGTTACTGCCTGGCATACACGAACGAGAGGCATCACCTGCACTGTGTTCTGAATTACCTGGACAGAAGTAATTCCACTGTCGAGAAACTGTTGGGACCATCGCACTGCCCATCCCAATTCCTAAAGGCAAAAAGTGGTGTTGCGTACTTTTTTCTCGTCCTCTATAGCTTTCCTTTCCCCCCTCCCCTTTCCAAGTGCAGGTTAGCATACCGGGGCTCCACTCTGGTTAACCTCCCCACCTTTCTCGTTATTTTCTCCCTCGCTCTCATACAGCCAATCTAGAAACATTAATTGTATTCAGCCAATCTACAAACATTAATTGTTGTCTAGGAACATTCATTGTAAGAATCGTATAATACTCTCTAGATTGGGCTTTCTGAATTCGATTACCTGACTTTACCCTTATTTACCAAGCGGAGCTACTGGCAATAGTGCTAGCATTGCGTAAATTTCTCTAAGGTCTATCAGCGGTAGTTGTTCTAACAGACCGTCTCTCTGTCTGTGCTGCCTTAAGCGCACCAAACATTTGGCGTACCTTAGAGACATTCTACTCGCTCATTCCTAAACATCTGCGACTTGTTCGACTAGTGTGGGTACTAGGCCAAAGAGAGAGAGAGAGACGAGAAAAAAGGAAGGCAGGGAGGTTAACCAGATGCTGGTATCCGGTATGCTACCCTACACTGGGGTTGGGGAATAGGGGGTTGAAAGAGAAAAGGAGCGTTAGAAAATAAATAAGAGAAAAACACCAACACACAAGCACACACAAAATCAGTCCACTTAGAGGCGTTCCGACAGGCCAGTAGTTCGTAAGAAGCCCAGTAGCGCTTGCACGGCTTTCTTTTGTGACGATGAGTCATGGCGATGGCGCAGTATACTTTCTTCTGACAGCGGCTGGTCATCTAACCGGTTAAGCTTATTAGAAAGGTGTTGTCTTTCCAGGTTGTATTTCGGGCAGTCACACAGGATATGTCGAATTGTTTCTTCATCTCCGCAGTGTGCACAGTCGGCAGTGTCGGCCATACCTATGCGGAACGCGTACGCACGGGTAAACGCGACTCCCAACCACAGTCTGCACAGAGCAGTAGCGTCGCCTCGTCGAATTTTTGTTGAAAGCTGTATGCTTAACGTTGGACCAAGGGATCGTAATCTTGCATGCTTAAAAAGAGGCTCATTCCAAAGAGCCATGGAGCGTTGGCGAGCAAGCATGTGGAGCCTCCTAGCAGCGTCCGTCCTTGAGAGAGGTATTGACTCGTTGTTATCTTCTGTATGGGCTGCACTGGCCGCTTGATCAGCTCGTTCGTTACCGATAATTCCACGGTGGCTTGGCAACCACTGAAATATAACGCGGTGCCTTTTCTCTGTTATATAGTGTAGCATTTCTGCTGTTTCAAATAACAACTGGTCATGTGGACAACGGCGTATATTTGACAGAAGTGGCTGCAGTGCCACCTTGCAGTCGCAAAAAATCGTCCACCGTTGCGTGCGTTGGTCGTTAATGAAACGCAGCGCAGCGCGAAGTGCTGCAAGCTCTGCTGCCGTTGTTGTGGTTGCATGAGCTGTCCTGAATTTGATGGTTGTGGTGTGCGTTGGAATAACGACCGCCGCAGTTAAGCTGTTTGGCAGGACGGAGCCGTCGGTGTAGACGTGGGTGGCAGTCTTGGTACTTCTCGTACAGCAGAAGTAGGACGAGCTGCTTGAGGGCTGGAATTCGGAAATCTCGTTTTTTCTAGATGCCTGGTATTGTCAGGTTGATGACTGGCTGTTTGAGGCACCATGGAGGAATTGAAGGTCTCATCGCGGGCGTAAAACCAGTGGGTAGGGAGTCACCATGGGTAGTTATTGTTCGACAAAAGGAAGTGTGAGGTCTATTCACTGGTAGAGAGGCTAGGTGGTGATGGGGAGTCCGGCCCGCATGCCTTATGTGTCTTCAAAGCTTCACTTTCAATATGGGTCTGCACGAGGTGGTCTTTGGCTATAGCTATAGTAGCCATTGTTGAGGATCCCTGAGGCAGACCTAGACATATTCGAAGCGCCTGTGCCTGAACGCTCTGTATCATGCGTTGACTTGTTTTGCTGGCGTTTGATAATGCAGGCAGACTGTATCGTAAAAAGCCAAAAAAAAGCACCCTGTACAGTCGTAGCATTGCACTAGGCTGCATTCCCCAAGTCTTTCCAGCGAGAAACTTGAAAAGATGGCATATGCCTGTCAATCGATTTTCAAATACAACACATGAGGGCTCCATGATATGTCTCTGTCGACTATGACACCCAGAAATTTGTGAGGTCGACGATATGGTATATTTTGACCGCTAATTGACACTCTGTAATTCGACATGGTTTTGCGCTAAATGCCAGAAGAGCGCACTTTCCGGAGGAAATTTCCAGGCCTCGATTGCGTAAATACAAAGCAGTTGCAGTAGCAGCTCTCTGTATTCTCGCTCGGAACTGCACGCGAGTTACCGCAGATGTCCAGATGCAGATGTCATCAGCATATGCTGATAGATATTGTTCGGTAGGTGCGTATGGAAAGCGAGTCTTATATTGAATAGCACGGGGCTCAGTACACCACCCCGAGGGACGCCACGACAACTGAAATGTGTAGACGTGTTCCCGGTCTCTGTACTCAGTAAAAATGATCGCATTTGGAGATAACTGCGTATCTACTTAAACATTCGGCCACCCACTCCAATCTCTTCTAGTGCGGTAAGGGCGGCTTCATGTGTAACATTATCTTAGGCTCCTTCGACGTCAAGGAACAGAGAGGCGCAAAGACGCTTATGGCCTTTCTCGTGTTCAACGTACCGGATTAGGTCGATGACGCTATCGATCGATGTAGACCACGTCGAAATCCAGCCATGGCGTTTGGTTAGATCTCGTAATACTCCAAGTACCACTCGAGTCGGCCGAAAATCATTCTCTCCATCACTTTACCCACGCAACTAGCCAATGCGATCGGGCGATAGGAGGAGAATTCAAATGGTGATTTGCCAGGTTTCAGTAATGGTACTGGACGACTAGCTTTCCAACTTATGGGGACAGTGCCTTCTAGCCAACAATCATTGTATAGCTGAAGTGGAGCTATTCTCGCGCGCTCACCCAGATGGCACAGGGCTCTGTAGAAGATTCCGTCAGGTCCTGGTGCGGAGGTACGTTTGCATGAAGCGAGTGCTGCTTTGAGCTCCTGAATGGTGAACGAGAAGCCCATACAGGAATCACGTGGTGGTGGACAACTGCTCGAAAGTGGTGTGCTGCTGATGGCTGTAGTTTGCCCTGATAATCCGGCACAGATCTCTTCAGCAACGTCCACATCTGGTCGATTTTGGTGAAGGGCTAAGGCCTTGAATGGTGACTTCTGAATGGGCGATGACCGCAAACCTCTAACCGTCCTCCATATCTGCGATAAAGGCTTACGAGGGTCGAGTGACTCGCAGAAAGTAATCCAGCGTTAGAACTCTAGCTTGTCCAACCGACGTTTGATCTTCTTCTGCATACGTTTAGCAGTCCGTAAATCTTTTGTGTCCTGCGTGTGCCGGTACCTTCTTTCAGCTCGTCGTCACAAGGCTCGAAGCCACTCCAGCTCTATGTCGATGTCCATGATTCTCACAGGGCATGGGATCGTACACACAGTCTCTTTTACGGTGCTCTTGATGGCCTCTTGTAAATCGGATATGTGTTCTTGGCATTGGTCTTCCATACGAGACTGAAAGTTTTTCCAGTCCACTCTTTTAACCATGTCGCACACTTTAGCAGGTGACAATCCTCTGGTCTTGACAAATGTTGGAATGTGATCACTCCCGTGCATTTCTATATCCGTGAACGATTCAGTATGTTTCACTAGGCTTCGCTAAACAAAAGCCAAGTCGAGACAGCTACTGTATGTGGAGCCACGTAAAAATGTAGGACTGCCATCGTTCAGTAACCAAAGTTGGTTGTCGGAGGCAAAAGACACCAAGCTTCTGCCCTTTATGTTGGTATTCTGACTTCCTCATAATGTATGATGAGCGTTAAAATCCCCAATGATAACACACGGCTCAGGAGTTAACGCTATGATGTCTCGTAGTCTTTTTTGATCAAAACTAGGCCATAGAGGTTTAGCTCTCAATAAGCATGTAGATGCGCTAGCTATATATTCTCTTGATGGTCCTGTACTGCCCATTGTACGTACTACTGAACATATCACAGTAGTGCGTGTTTAAAAACGTAAAACGGCCAATGACTTCAAAAAATCTCCTTTGTTTTCATCAGACTATCCACAGCTTAAGTTTCCTTGAAAGTGCAGGTTGTGTACATCAAGAAAAAAAGAAATAGTGATTACAAGACTGTGTTGACAAGTCCTTTCATTGAAATTTTAGCTTCACAGGTTGTGTCTGGCACAGACGCCTTTATACCTTCACTGTAATGAGAGTGAATTTCTGGAGCCCTTCTTTTTGACATGCCGAAAATTTGAAAATCAAAATAAAAGACTACTTTAAGAACCCCTATGAAAGATGAGCGTCGTAGGTAACTTCTAGTGATTCTTCGATTTGGCGCGATCGCATTTGGTTTGAACCACAGGAGCGTTTTCAATGCTATTACCAATTTTTTTACGAGAGTCTACAAAAATTGAATGCTAAACGTAGCTAAATTCAGTTGTTTTAGACAAAGACGTTATTTTTTTCTTCTGTGTGTGTGTTTGTGTGTGTTAAATATGCCATTCATTTCAAAGGTATGTTTAATTTTCCAAGTTTACATTATTACCTTTGATATCTACAGAATTCAACTCTTTTCTTCTAGAAGTGAATTAGTTAAACAAGCAAGGCACTATCCAATTCATGGCGTATTCCACTGGGTGTCCCACCAAGCTAATGAGGAACCAACCAACCAATATGGGTGCGCTATACCCATATAAACGATAAACCAACCAACCTTGCAGAAGGCAGAATGGGCGCCTCATTCATAATGGTTGCGAACAAGGCTTCCCCACTTAGGGCCGAAACTTCCACTATCATCAATGGCGTTTCGCAGCAAATATTGTAGTAAAGAAAATAATATGCAACATGAGTTCAATTTGAATGCATAGCGCAATAAGAGCACGAGGAACTCGGCGCGTTCTTCCCTTTCTTCACATTGCAGCCAATAAAAATTTGAATCATGTTCTGATAACAAAAATCTATTTTGCACCCTTTTCGATGATGTAGCAACAGTCTTTCGCGTAGCAGCGTCTTGCCACCACAAATACAAACAAATCAAGGCCAGCCAAAAGCACAATGCCGCTGTAACTGCGCTAACCTAAACAAAAATTAATAATGAACCATGCGCAAACTTGTTCACCAGCCGGCCCTACAGTCCTGTTAATTCCCACCAAGCTGAGCCTGTACATCAGTCAAAGCTATTCGGGGACTTCGTCTTCAACCATGGTAGTAAAAGCCTATTTCACTCTGATATAACATGGCTTGCATACTCACAATCATTTGTACTGTTGACTGCTGCACGTAATTACTTGTATATTCTGAATCGCACTCGTATAGAGTGGCTCATGGGCCATTCCAAACACCGTTTTTGCTTTACAAGATAAAAACAGCCTAAGATCAGTGCACTAATGACACTAAACGAACTGATACCATATGATAGGGCCTTTCACTTTAATTAAAGAATGAATTAAAGCTTGCTGGTAACACCAGGTGCCACCTGAAGAAGGCACCATCGTTCATAGCGGCGAGATCGACCACCCCAGACAAGAGGGACTCGAGACTGCACATGCTTCTTGAAAAAGCAGCTCGCTGCTCATTGACTTGAAGTTAGAAATAAAACAAGGCATCCCTTTTGAGAAGCAGCAGTTTTCCAAGACGATCATTCTTATCTTAACCAAACTAAATCATAACTATCAGTCTGCTCTCGTTTCTCATGCAGCACTGGAGGATAAGTAAACGCTTTCAGGAACTGCTCATGAAAGATACCCTCTGTTTCTTTTTCTTGTCGTTTTTTCCCGCCTATTGCTCTGGCAAGAGCGGCCCGACCTCTCAACGCTCACCATTCCACTTAAAGGCAACCTATTTCAGTCCCTGTCCGGAGGTCCGTCCTCAGATCCCCTGTCGGCGTAATCACCATATTGTGTGTTCTAGTACTGTGCAATTTGTGGACGCACAACCGCGTTCAGTGTGTGCTGAAACATGACTTCCGTAGTTGGGGGAGCCACAGATCTGCATAAAATTGATGAAATCTTTTTTGAAGATGCAGCATCATACAATCACGATTATTATGAAACTGCTTCTACACACGCTGGCTCGGTGCCTCGGTTCCGCCATGAGCGCCTTTCGGCACCGCAAGCACTGTGTCGCAGCTACCATTGAGCACGATGAAACGTTATATGACTCGGCTGAAGTCCGCGAGAACGAGGTGAAATCCATAAGTAAACACATCTTTCGTATTCATTTAGGTTGATTCTACCACGTTCGGTTTATTCAGCTGGTATCGGGCTCCCGGGCTAGAACCCTTTCCTCACACGCGGTTATTTTTTTTTTATTTTTACTACGCTGTGTCAATGAGCATAACCATTGCTGCCACACTGAGCGTATTAATGGCATGCTAGCCGCTACGGCTTATTATACCAATCGGAAACACTAGTATTGATATATTACATCATATATGAAATATATATATTATATAGTATATCATATATGAAAGGTCAGCGTGGTTTGATACTTATTGAACTTTCGTTGTTTTTTTTCAGTAATATTCGTAATTCATAATATCCATAATGTCGGGCGTACAGACGAAAATGCAGAGTATATTGTAATACATTCGCAACAAAAAAAAAGGGACACATGCAGTACGTTCCAAGTTAGGAACAATACGTTATACTCATGCATAGACAACATCACTCGACGTGTGTGAAGAACAGGAAGAAAATATTCGTTCCATGCCTGTTTCAGCTCAACAAAATTTCTCCTACAGCTGCACATAAGTTCGCTATGCAGTAGTTGTTGTTTTTTTGCAGCGAGTGGGAGAAACGTTGACAGTACGTCGGAGGGAAGTAGACAAGTCACCGTGCTCCGTTAATTCAAGTCCTTCCTTGCAGTTTTGGCATACGGATTTTTGTAAAACTGCAGACATCAGCTTTCTAGCTCTGAGAACGATTCCGAATACGTTAAGAAATGCGTAGTACATGCGAACTAGATTCTCAAAGGTCAATTTCTGTTCAATAAACGTTTCATTTCTCGGACGTACCATGACTCTACACACGACACTTTGGGACTGCTATGCTACGTTCGCGGCCTGAAGATACTCTTTTATAGATTTACTATGACTGATTGGCAATGTCTTACGATACTGCACTGTTTTAGCCAGAACGACTTCACGTGAACGGCATGGCAGCAACGGGATACGGGAGCCGATTGGCTCGCTTCCAGGGTGGGACGACGTGTGTGATTGCTTGTGCCTTACGGGTAGGTATCTACGCCTTCGTCCACGGGGAAGCGCAATTACTCCATTACCGCTGGGAAAAGAAAGAAGAAGGAGGCCGCTTGTCATTTGGACGGCCGGCGAAAGTGCCGCGCCCGCTTGTTAGCCAGAGACCACGCTCGTGGAGGCAGGAAGCTCGCAATAAAAGAAACAATGGCCCATTCAATACGGGGCAGAAAGAAGACAGAGTGGGTGGGCGATCATTGCCGCTATTTCTGGCCGCCGGCGATTGACGAAGGACAGGCGATCACACGCTGCCACTTCATCCATCAGACCCTGAATTGCGGATGGCACGGGCACGTACCTGCAAAGGCATTACCGGCTTGACAGACCGCCCTGCTGGCTTTTAGTCAGTGCTCGAATGGACCAAAAAAAAAAAAAACTAGATGTGCTCCTAATTGGTTGTCTATGTCTGTGCTGAGAATTCAAGCATGCACAGAGCAAAGAATGAAGTTCGCAAAGTCAAACCCCAGTCTCATCTATCGGATAAGTGTTGCGAGACGTTAGTCTTTTGTATGTGAATGACACAGCGAACGAAAACGTTCATTTTAATAGAATGGGCGAAATTCAAATAGCATATAAAGGATGGGTTTAGAGCTGTGTGGTAAAGTCTCTAGTATTGTCCCTACTGGAGTCGAAGTCCATGATGTATTACTGCACCCCAGAAAGTCCACGCCCACCGGGCTACCTCCTGATTCTTTCACCTTTACATTCGTTCTAAAAGACCACGTTGCCCATCTCAGAGCCGCAGGAGCAGGGTCGGCTGCTCCAGTGAGCACGGGGAATGGCGCGAGCCCATCGGGCCCTAAACCAAGGGCTCCACCCGGCGAGGAAGATCTCTTATTCACGCGAGAATAAAATTCTTGAACTCACTGCCGTGGTCTAGAGCATCAAACTCACACTGTGCTTAAACAGCTTTGGTGATAAATACTGTTATTTTAACGCGATATCGTTAAAGATCTCGTTTCGCAGAAATTCCGGTGTCGGCGCCGTTGGATGTGAGCGAAAAATCAAACTCGTCGTAACTCAAAAATCGAAAAATTGCAAATAAAATAAACAAAGAAATGGAGTGTCCAAGTCGACATTGAACACGGGTCATTTGCGTGGCAAGCCGGTATTCTACCGTACAGCTACGAGTCCTTCTTTTAAGGTATTTATTAAAATGTGGCCTAGAATGATGTTAATACAACGAAAATAACATCTCTTGCTTGACTATGCAGTGAAAGTAACTTCACACTTCAATGCTCTAAAGAAATTATTGGGATTCAACGTCAAGAAACCACCATATAACTATGAGAAACGCCGTACTGGAGGCCTCCACCGATTTTGGCCACCTGAGGTTCTTCAACGTGCAACTAAATCTAAGCGCACGGGTCTCACGCATATTCGCCTCCATCTAGAAGGCCGCCGCCGCAAAGTTTTTACAAAAACATTCGTCCTCTATACATAGTTAAAACTAGAACATGAAATATTGCAGTAATAATGCGGGGTACAAGCGTACATTGCGATAGGGTGGCAGAACATGGGACTATCATAATGATTTCATTGTTTAAAGCCGGTAACCAAGGTCAAAAGGGACGCACGTTACTGCGCATATTCCCTTAAGGTCATATATTGAGTGCATGGCAAGTTCGTAAATATGTCGTGCACTAAGTATTTCATGCACAAAGGTTTCATGCACTAGGGACAGGTTATCGCTATCACGTTCAACTCTTAAAGGCGAAACTAAGGCATCTCGCAATTTTTCCAATCGAACTTGTATTCAAGTAGCAGGGAGAAAGTACTTATACAGCTGCAGCGAAAATCGACTGGTATAACTCACTTACTGATGTCTCAGACAAAGGCGATGTAGTTTTGTGAATGAATCTTAAGTATTTTCAGGCGCTAACCGATTATAATGTGAGTTCTTGCAAGAAAATCTTCTGTTTAGAACATTGATAGCTTCATTTGTATTGAACAATCACACAATACGAGGCTAGTGTGGCATAACAGTCCCGAAGCCTTTATTTTTCTTTATTCGATGAAGAAAAGTTAACTGGTGGGTCGTATGGGAAATACCATTTGTCGTACCGATATATGCGCCGCATATCCTTGCAGCTACACTTCCAGTGCGCTAGTGTATACCCACAGTAACTTCAACGCCTAAAAAGAAGCAACAGATGACTCACAAATAACAAAAGATGCACGTTACTCTATATTCCGGCTCCTGGGAACATTTGCAGCTCTATAGGGGTCCATCACGGTGTTACTTGCTGCTCTCCCATATCAGAGTGTATGCGGCGTGGCAGCCTAAAAATAAATATAGACTCCACCCGCGAGGCCGCATTGCTCTTCTTTTTCATGTCTCAGCACGCTTTCAAACATATACCCAATACCTTGAAATACTTTATCGACATTAGAATAAAAAACTACGCTGGATAAGAAAAAAACTTGTGATTGTGCGTGGTTGAATGTCAGCTTAACAATACACTGGTTGTTTAAATCGAACCCGACGCCCAGTGATTGCAGAGTCTATGAAGAAGTAAGGCACATCTCATGGTGATGTTTGTGCGTAGTGCCTGTTGCGCTACTGAAACGAACAATGTAGCGTTTAACCAAAACTTAATATACAGGAATTGTTCTTTTACAGTTTCACAAAACAAATTAAAGCCTACAATCACATTTGATAAGGTTTTTTATAACTTTTTCATTAAATTTTCGCTGTCAGGTTTTTTCCATGTTGGTTGTAACAACATCAGCGGTAACTTGAAGCGAATAATGACACAATGGCGAAGTGGTCTGAGATCGTTTTCACAAAGTTTGATTTCGTGCTTCCGTAAACACCACATCTGTGCCTCGAATCACCCTGCCTGTCGTTGTGTTTGAGGTAAACGTCACTGTTGGATTTTACATCTTGCTTCAACAAAAGTAAAGAGCATGGCGCACATGGTGTTTAACGTAGGAGTCATTGCATACGTTACTCTAACATTTATGTCAAGGCAATGTAGAGCTTAAAATGGCGACAACTGAAAGATGTACTGAATGCATTATTGCTTCTACTACATGCACGGGCATTGCCACGACGCTTTCAACCCTTTCTCAAACTTTCTCAAAGTGGAGACAAGTTTTGCGGGACTTTGCGCCTCCTCTTTGTATGAATGGGTCTATAGCGAAGGTATTCGACAGGCTTAGTTGCGCGTCTGCGGCAGCCGTATGGACGCAGCCTGCCAGCCATTCGCAATATACCTTTTTCAAGCACACTAGCGCCACCAAATCGCGCGCAAGTACTTATGGCAAAAGATGGTACGCCGCCGCAGCCGCCGGGACGAGCGAGCGGGTCTCACGCTTCCACTCTCCGTTTGCACCGTGCCAGCGCTTCTCAGATCAAGTGAACTTGGCAAGGTGTGATATAATACTGCGTGATTCACCAACAAACTTTAGCGTTTGGGTGCAATGGCCTGCCTACGATTCGCACTTGTCCTCCTGTTGAACCAGGTGAGCGGCTCAGAAGCGTCAGTTAAAAAAGCTAGACACAAGCACCTCACGCCAGCTGGTCTGAGGTGGTGATGATGATGCCTTCACAATGGCTCTTGCCCACTCAGGAGGATGGGTGAAGAATTGAGGAGACGAAATTTAAGGCCTTTCAGATGATACGTAAACCTAACAGAAGGAGGATAACGCACACGTAAATACAGAAAGAGTGCAATAATTCTGTTTTGCCATGTCGACAAGACAGAATAACATATATCTTCAATTGAAATTTCAGTAATTTCTAAGAAATTGTTGTTTAGAATTCGCTTAATAATAATATAATAACAAATATACAAATAGGAATTTACAGGCGCATTCGTTTGGTTTCATGAAGATAACTGCAAACGGCATCAAAGGCATTTTTGTGGCTGTAGCGCAATACCGAAGCACCCAAAGAGAGTATCTTCTCAATGGTGAAAGGCAGTCCAAGGTTAGCAAATGGGATGACAAGGAGACGTTTTCCTAATAGTCTGTAATCGCGACATGACAAAAATAATGCTCTATTGATTCGAGATCTTTACAAAAGCTGCATAGGGCAGATATTCACAGACCAGCCCTGCATGAATATAGATTTAAAGGAGGCAAACAACATCGTAATCTTGTTATCATGACTTACAGTTGTCGACTATGACACCAGTCGGACTTCCATCAATATTTCAAATGTATAATTTCAGTGCATGATAAAAATGATTCTATGACATCAGCCCTGAGTGAAAATTTTCGATATCTTATCACCGTTTTACTGGCCAGAACGAGCAGCAAAAAAGTTTTGGGCCATTTATTGCCATTCGAGCTAACGAGTCCGCCATTTCATTTAATTTTAACCGCATTGTCCAGGTACACATAATAACTTTAAGAGCTTCAGCTGGGGAGGAATTAGTGTAAGGAACGTCCTTAAGACATCTGATTTAGATGCAGCTGTCAGTGACGTACATATGGGCAGGCAGTCTGTAGTTATTAGAGCAGTGTGGGTGTCCGAAGTTAGTTTTCGTAGCGCTAGAACAATTGCCAAGTGTTCAGCTGCAAAAGTAGGTGTGAAGTCTGGTAGTCTTACTGAAAATTACCAGTCAAGTGAAGGAGAGTAAATACCCACTGCTGCATTTTCGTCTATTACTGAAGCATCAGTGGCTACCACATTATTTGTTTTCACGTGTGCAAGATAATCTTGCAAGCCGCTATTTAGGACTGTGTGTGATTGAAATTTGGGCTTATAAGGAAAAATTTCATCCTATTTTATGACAACATTTTGATTTTACAACTTTGCTGCTGGTATATCTCGAATTTTCACGTTAATTCTGTCTAGTTGCTTCTGAACAAAATAATTTGTGGTGTATGAAAACGTGGCAATGAGCAAGAAAAAAAAGAGTCTAAGTCATTCATGAATACGTATTCTGATCATCTAAACGAATAGCTATAAATTTTAGATAAGCTTGAACCACCAGAATACGGAATCGACAGGACAAGGTTGGTAAGCGTGCCTCCTGATACAAAACATTGTTCGCAACAAACTTAGGGAGCCCTGAGCATTGTCGCAGGGCCTCACGCTCCAAAACAATAAGAGGCTCAAGTTTAGAGGCAGGGCAACCTGAGAATAACACGCATCCAAATTCTAGTATGCGACGCATATACAATTTGTAAATTATAACCGGAGTGTCCCTGCGTGAACGATAGCGTCTGCTGGTCAATCTGCAAATCATGCCTGAGGCACGGTGTGCCTTACATGCCATACTCTCTATTTGTGGAGTCGAGTTTAATTTATCAATAAAACTCAATCTCAAATATTTAAGTGACTCAACTTGCGGAATAGGTTCTTCTTTAAAGCAAATATCAATTGACATATGATCTGTTAACGGAAATAGCAACATTGCTTTTGTTTACATTTAGTGACATGCATATTGTCTATAGCCACCCCTCTAGCAAAGTCATATATATATCTATATATATATACATATATATAGCTAACCTCTTTGTCTTTCCCTTCTTCGTCTTTGACGCACAACAAAAATAATTTTATTTTTACTTCTGGGTTATCGATTGCAAATTGATAAATAATGTGTATCATTGATTTTGTAGGTCACGAAGAAGCAAGCGCAGCAACAAATAGATCAAAATTCACTGCAAACGGTGGAACGTCTTCAAAATCAGCCAGTTCATCACTCTCTATCAATGAAACGAAAATGGCCCAGCCCGAACGACCCTTCACATAGACCACTTCGATTGCTGCGTAGTTGGCTTCAGGCCCACTGAACCAACAACATAGCTCGCTCGCTAAAATGAACGGTATCAATCGATACTTGCATCGCGTAATCACTGCGCGAATTGTGTCCCTTCTTTTACTTCCGTTAGAAATTACCGATTGGACAAGTTCGAGTTGTAAACGTAGAATCAACGCCAGCTACAGTCCCAACTTACATTTATTCACTCGACTGGCATAATTCATTAATGTGATAGTTTGTCTCACTTCGTCGTGTCACCATGCGCATTCAGTTGATTTCGATATCAATGAGGCAGCATGGTAATGACATAAAGACGCAGACACAACCCTACACTGGGGAAGTTCATCTCTTGTGGTTGCGTCCTCTTCATGCATGTGTAAATATGTCGATATGCTTCATTAATATCATGGCCCGCCGACTGGGCAATCAGGGCATACATAATATGTAGATAATTTTACTTTATTTGCACATCAAGTGCTACAACTCGGGAACGATGCAGCACATGCGCATCAGAATGGCTTGAAATTTCAGTGCCAAACTGCGTGGTGCGAGGTCTTTCGCCTCCTTGGACGAAAATAAAACTTTTCGAGCTGCATTTTCTCTTATGAATTATGCGGTGAGTTGTAAGCATTCACAGTCGAGCAGGAACAAGTGGTCAGGACATGCACAGATATCATCCGAGATAACGCTCAACCACGCTCTCTTGGTCAACGTTAACAGTTGCTTCACCGAATGACGGAGCCCTTCACGCACTCCTTCACGCTTGTTCGCGCGACAAAGCCGCATGTACCTTTAAATCTCTGCTTCAGCCTCACTGGTGTACAGCCTGATACGGGTACAATATAAACGATGTGCCTTCTACCCTAAAACGAGAGCTTTATTCGTCCAGCTGAGCAAGTTTCTCCGTGTGTCACCGCTTGACATTTAATGAAAGAAGGGATACCACGATACTAGCCGCGCTCCACTGCCGTCACTGGTCCGACCGCCGCTGGAAGACTACCCCTGCCTCGCCTGCCGTGCGCCCACGCGGCTAACGGCATGCCTCACCACTCTATATACCACGCTGCCGGTGCTTCAGTTTCATCGTTATGCCATGCAAAAGAGTTTCTAAAATTAACTCGAGGGGACTCTGGCCCTGCGATCGTTCAGCGACCATATATGGGAATGATGGCTAGTACATGGATTTGCCTAGTCCTCGTACTTGCGGGCCTTGAATAGCACTTCCAGATTCGTTTATTACTCTGCTTTGGTTTAGTTTTGAAGAAAAAAAACGAGCTCCTTTGAAATTTGTGATCCGCTTTTAAATGGTAAGCCTAAAAGATTGAGGTGACGAAGCATGACTGCTGAACATTTGTTAATGTTTGTTTCGTGACAAAACACCTTGGAGCTACGCGAACCCAAATGAAGCCAGAATTACGAAGATTAGACAAGTCCGTGTACCACCCACCACTCCCATGCTCGCTGAAGCACCGTACGGTGCAGTTCCCGTGAACAGTAGCGTCGGAGTTCCCTCTACTGCATTGATAGAAAACTTTCTGATGCCATGGGCACACGATGGAAGCAGGAAACGAGGGCGCTGGTTTATCTGCGTTGAAGTTGTCTGCGTGCTCACAGCAGCGAACGGTACAAGCTGCATCGAACGATTTTGTCGACGCCACTCGGCTCGCTAATGCATTAAAGCAGAAATGCGAGCTCCAGTGCGCAAAGTCGCAGACTGAAAAAAGTAAACGACGAGAACTTCGGCGAGCTCAGCGCAAAAAGAAGCGTGCAGAACGGTGACAGTAATGGACATTTATGTAAGGCAACGGGTACCTCGCGTTCGAGTGCAGTGATGCCCTGAAAAACTGATGAAAAGAGTGAGTGGTCGCAGTACGGGACATTCAACTAGACATACCACATGGTTGGGAAAATGTGCTCCTGCAACGAGGGTAAACAACCAGAACTTTTGCTTGAACTAGAAAGCCTAGCCGAGCCAACTAGTGAGTGTGGGGTATCACGACGGAGGTTACGCTTAAAGAAACTTGGTGGTATCACGTAAACGTTGCGTCATCGGGTATGGTTTGGGAGTGCCTGATTGTTATTTCGTCTTTATTATTTTTATTCATTGAATGTAGGAGCGTTGCCTTTGACATCAAGCGAAAGCAAAAAGCTCTTGACTGAATTCCGAATGCGCGATTCAGTGCGTATACATATACGAGGTGGCCTGTGAACGGTTGCGCAGTGTGAGCATGCAGTTGGTCTTAGGGGTGAAGATCCGTAAGGCGTTGGTGGGTCGTCTCCTGTATGTAGTAGCTACCTTTATTTTTAGTCCTTGGAATGCCCGCTGGACGGTGGTACTTGCATATGATGAATATATGATAAAAAAGTGCGAGAGAGCGGTAATTGGAGTGTCCGCTAGATGGACGAAGCAGACGGACGGACGGATGTATGGATGAACGAATGGACGGATGGACAGACAGACAGACAGACAGACAGACAGACAGACAGACAGACAGACAGACAGACAATAGGTGGGGTTACGAGTACTAAAAGCAAATTTATAGTTTGACATACATAAAAATACGCCTGTTTGAAGAAAGGTTATAATTGAGTTTTTAGTATTGCTATTTTTGTTTTCCTCCCCTAATCGCGCTTCATTCATCGACGGGCGTTGATGACTGGGGCTATAGGTTTTCTCAACACTTTTCCAAGTTTCGTGGTCCATATAATTAGACGACCATAGCAGCACTTTGATAAATTCAAGCTGCGACGCGTTCGTTGCGGGTTCGCACACAAGTAGTGCATACTGACAGTCAATGCCGACCTCGGAGCAGTTAGTCTGATATTACAATTCAACATGATTGGGGCAGGCACGTACGCCAAGCCCCACTACCAAAAATTACATGCCCCGTCTGCCCCGTTTTGGGATAGTGGCGTGCTTCAGCTCACCACAGTGCAATGGTAAAGGCCTGAGTGA
Source organism: Rhipicephalus microplus (assembly GCF_013339725.1). Lineage (NCBI taxonomy): Eukaryota > Metazoa > Arthropoda > Arachnida > Ixodida > Ixodidae > Rhipicephalus > Rhipicephalus microplus. The sequence continues at coordinate 43,082,119 of NC_051174.1, forward strand.
ACACCTTTAATTCAACACCAGGTAATTGATTGATTGATTTTTATGTTTTAACGTCCCAAAACCACCATATGATTATGAAAGACGCCATATTGGAGGGCTCCGGAAATTTCGACCACCTGGGGTTCTTTAACGTACCAGGTAAGTATGCAGCTATACTCGTAGCATGACGTGGTGTTAGTCACTACGTGCCCACATGTGGCACGATCTGAAAAATTGGTATCTTGCTTTGTGCAAAAATAACGCCTGAAACTTGAAGCCGCTACAACGACAAACTACAGGTGCGATCTTGCAGGCCACAGTACTGTTAAACAAGCTGCATAAAAAATAGAGAAGTAGACTTGCACGTTGCGAAAATAAACTGCCAGGCCTGCGCGAAACGCGCAGCACAGTAACGGCGAAATCTGGTAGTGCACCTTTGCGGAGCCTTTTAAAACAATCTTTGGGTGGTTGCTACAAGCAAACACTTCCCTTGTACCCACTATGCCATTATTGATCATATTTTTTTGTAATAGGAAGGCATTCACTATGTCGTCATTCGCCAGTTCTTTGACAAAAGTGGTATCCGCTACCCAATAGGAAGGCATTTTGTCCAATTTTTTTTATGTCATGGCCTATGACGATGAAGAATTATGCGTGAAGCTTTTGTATGGAGTTGTAGCATTTGACAACCCACTCGTTACGCAATTCGGATTGTGTCATGCCTTTGCTTTTCTAAAGCTCTTCATTAGGGTGGTAGCGGTTCTTGAGAAGAGCCAAAGGCTCCTAATTTCTGTCTGCCTCTCGGGCGACACGGTGCAGTGCCTTGTAGAGGTGGGGAAAGGGGTGGGGGGGGGGGGTACAGGTGGGATAAACATAATAGAAGAAAATAGCGGAAGAGATAGAGAAGGCAAGAGACGTAAAAAAGAAGCAGATAGGAAAGTTGGGAGCCGGTCGAAAAAGTCCAAGAACGGGGCACCACTCGCCGAGAGCTTCACGGCGTGAGGAGACCGTGGAGGGTGAACCAGTCGGCGGTAGCTACGCTGTCGGCGGAAATTGCGGAGGCAGAACCATTCACCTTGAAATCCTCCCACCAAATCTATTTGTTTCTCACAATAAACAATTCCTTCACCGACATCAAGCCAGCGTAAGGCGAGTTTGCAAAGGAATTTCAAGCACTGATGTGGCTCTGCCGTAGAATACTGGATTCGGGTGCGAATCCTATTCAGTCCTTGGTGTTTCCTATCTACTTAGTAGTTTGCCTTCGTTATTTTGCGCAATAGTGGTTGCGGACACCGGCGACGGCAGCAGCGGACAGCTACGGCGCAAGCGACCCATGTTGTGATCTCACAAAAGCTTTCGCTGTAAAACATCAACGTTTCGCCGCAAGGGCGAAACAATTAATGTGATACCCACATATTGGAATGTCACACAAGGAAGAGCAAATAGCTCGAAACCTTGAAGAGCCCCTTACAGGCCCCATTACAACTCTTAGTTACACGGTTAAATTTTGTGTGTCCAATGGAGAGCTTTATACTAGAACTTTTTTGAACCGGTCCTTTACAAGCTGAGAACACCGGTATTTTGAAGCGGCGCGACGCCATGCGAGGAGGAGAGCTTGAAACCCTTGCCGCTCTTCCGCGTAGCCTTCGCAAGACTTTGATCCGCATCCAAGCGAGAGGGGACACGTCATGCGCAGGTCAGGGCACGTGCGCATAACTGTGCATGGCGAGCCCTTGTGGCCGAGCCAGCCTCAAGGAGGTTGACCAGCTCAAGCCCCAGAACACCCGTGCGGTGTTCTTTTGCTGACCAGTGGTATCGTGTGTTCTACTGCCGCCAGCATCATCATGCTACGGTGGCTAGCATAATCAGGCTTGCAACCACGAACACATGAAAACTCCGGCATTTCACTGACACGACAGCGACTGCATCATGCGCCAGTGCCACATTAACGATTACCTGGACGCGCTAGAATAAATGAGCATAAGGAGTGCTCGAACGCGCCAGAATAATACTTCCGTTGGCAGGACTGGCGTCTGCTCGATGCGTCGATCGTGAGGCATGACGGGGACCCGAACACACATGAAAGGGGAAATTTGGCCCCGAATATCACTTCAATTCACGGTAAAAAATAAAAGAGGTGCACACATTTCCATTAGGAGTCTCATTATTTCTGTCAAGAATAATCATGTATTTAGGCAACTAATTGCACAAACTGCACATGCCATGTCAAATAATTTTTGCCGGGTCACGTGCTACTGTTGGCGACCTGAGACCACAGTCGTCTACCTAGAGGGCCGACGTCACAGCACTATACCGTCTACGTGAACTGATTCGTCATGTACGTCACTCCTCATTACTTCGGCGCGAGCACGCGACAAGATGGGCAAGTGGCGTTCAGATTCAATTTGACCCATTGGAAACCAGCGCTGGAGTTTCGGTGTACATGGAGCGCCACCCTGGCAAGCGTGGTCGCAAACATTTGGGTGTACAAACAAATGCTAACGTCAACCATGCTGCCATGCGCCATGATCAGACAAGGAAAAAGTACCTTTCAATGCGGCGTTATTATTCTATTCACGAATGCCACAGCCAGAAAAATATTTCAATGAAAGAAAAAATATTCCAAAGCGGGCGTAGTTGATGTTCTCCGGCATCGATGTTCCCCCAGGCACAGTGGTAGGCGCTCTGGAAAATGTCACAAGTCTTTTATTTTGAAACTCACCTTGCAAATTTTCAAGAAACCACACGAGAACTTAGGTTGCGCAAGCATCACGCGACATATTACACACACCGCATTTATTCGATTGTAACACTAGTATACAGTTGTAACGCGACGGATGAGATTTTATCACGTCTAGGAAGCAAAAAATAGAATAGCGGTACTCGGTACGCGAGGGTCGACTTTATTAGCGAAAATCTGAAAGAAAAACTTCGCGTCACATTTGAATAAATACGGTATTACCCCTGGCTGTCACATTCAGAGTTCCAAACTAGTTACATTATGATGACTGCTATAAAAACGATGATTATCTATGCATGTTGCATCACTGACCACACTCTGAATGTCAACCACGTACAAAACCACCAGGAAGTCAATTGCCACCAGGTTGTTCAAAAACATTCTTTTTTGTATATTCTCTGCCACACGGGCAGAGAAAAGGGCATTTACCTCCTGGTGCCTTCAGATTGAATGTCGTTTGCGCGGTACCACACGGATGAGCGAAATGGCATTCGACGACATGCCATTCGTCACCTAATGTCATCACCAGAACTCATTCGACTGAGAAATGCGTATTCTCGACGGCACAGCTGATGAAGTAATTGTATAAAACGACATTTGATTCGACTGGAAGAAAACGTTTTGCGTATTTTGTTTACACTAATCACTTAAACAAGTGCTTCAAAACGTATGTTCAGTTGGTAAACGCTCTGAAATAAGTGCGAAAGGCACCATTTTCTTTTTACTCTGCGGATCTGACTAGCTTTGGCCTAAGTTGCTACACGGTCGGTTGCAACGTCGTGAAACAATGTAACAAACGAAATCTAATGGCAGTGTATATGTTAGTTTTTACGTTTATTTATTATCTGAGGTGTATGAAGCTTGTACGCGCTTGTTTATTTTTTTTATTGCTACTCACCCACTGCTCACGAAGAAGGTGCTGCGACCGACATCATGAAGCAAAACATCAGTCACATCGGTCAAGTAGCAGCGCCATCAAAAAAAGAAATGTCATTCGGACACTGAATTCCTCGCTATCGAGTGTAATTTTCTATGCCTGTGTGGCACGGGTATAAAGACGACGGCCGACCGCAAGTTTGCGAACGGTCTGAAGACGACGGTGAGCCGACTTGTTTAAAGCACAACCGCTATGACATGTTTGTATATCTTCTAACACGACTAATTTCCGTTTTATACTGGCCTTTCACGTGAAAAATGTTTTAGACATTCATTTCACAATTTACCGTCAGCTTCAAAACCCTATCTTAAAAGCTGTGATACCAGCATTTTATGGTTCACGCTAGCCGTTGAACACACCATAAAGAAAAGAGCCTAGCGAAACAGCTTCTGTAATATATAGTGCAAGAGCTGCGACTACCATCTTCATAGATGTGATGTTTTTGCCCAAAAAAGCTGTCACTGGGCCGAGTGCTACTTCAGCGCTGCCGGAGAAACCACTAATTTTACTTGAAAGCGGGCGATAACCAGCATCCTGCACGCTATATAGGTCGAGCTTCGCAAGCGCTATTTTGAACACACCTACCTGTAAGTTTACGCCGTACAATGCTTGGAACTACGTGCAAAGGTCATACTGTTTGTTCCGCGTCAATGATGTACTTCACATCGGACAGTGGTTGGCCTTTCGACAACACATTCTCGCTAAACAAATGGCAGAAAATTCAACCACCAAGCGTCTCTCTATGCCAACCAGTGTAGTTCAGTGCATAAGGCATTGTGCAGATGAGAACCCAAGGGCTATACATTGACTGCTTATCTACGGCATTCGGATAGGAAGTGGAGGGCAAGAACATTGGTTTAATGGTCTTCACGCGGATGTTAAAATAAGGTTATGATAGTTATTGACTTATTCCGTAGCACCGAAGTGCGACTTCGCTTGGTGACATATTATTGTTGTGACACCAAAAGTCCTCAAAAATTCTCATTCGTGGTCCTCGCACCGCTAATAGGTGAATTAAACTCAAATAAAACAAGAACTCTGACCAAAGTAAACTGCACAAAACTAAAGAAAAAGACGTTTCTAGTTGTGCACAGGGCCCTACGCAAATAGCCCTCAAGCGAATCATCAGTTATCATTGCAGATTCGTTATCAGTATGTAATGTACTTTCTGCGGCAGCAAATGCAGAGCTGATGAATACGTTTCGGGATTTAGTACCAAAACACGTAAAAAAAACTGCATTTTCTTAAGACACCAGGTCACCGCGGTATATGTTTGAACGAAATGGCAGACTCTTTAACAGCAATACCGCCGAGTGGGCCCACCATCCCAGTTTTACCAGATACGGCTTACGTAACAGCGCTAAGGTTCCGAAATGATTGTTTGCAATGAGGAATAGGTAATTTGGATAAATTTAAAGATTTCGAGCATTAAAGGTGTTGCTGGAATAAACAGTGGCGTGTATCTTGCCAGTTAGAGGTCACTTATACCAGACTGCGCTGTGCAGTTCTACAACTAAATGATTACGTTAACAAAGCTCGGCTCAAAGCGTCACCACCGTACATTTTTTGCAACAAAATTGAAACAATTGAACCTTTCTTTTTATTCTGTCATCGTTACTTCTATCACAGAAAAAGATTTTTAGTAGCCATGCTACAAAAGCTAGGAATACAAGTAAATCTACCAGTACTTTTATCACTTGGCATCATTTCATTTGGTTACTGCTACAAAGACATATGCTCCACTGTGTTTGATTACATCAATGCAACTAAAAGATTACCGTGCTAGTGAACCCTAACCAATTCAGATCTTTGTAATTCGTAGCGATATCTTTCAAAAACAAGAGATGGCTTTACCGCTTGCTCAGTAAACATTTTTGTTTATTGGCAGTATTATCTCTACACTAATTTTTCAGATTGGCTTTAATTTAATTTTAATTTCATTTAGGTATCCTGCCGCCTGGTTTTTGTCCCATCTCCCTCTGTGGGTAAGCGCCATTCATCCGAGGTCATCAGCATCAGCATCAAACTGCTGTGCAAGGAGCCGAAACTTCTTTCTTTTTCTTCATTTTGTAAATTTTACATTACTTTCGTTTTCTGCAGCATAATTTTTAGACCTACCTTTCTGCTCTCTTTGCCTAACTCCGTAATCATGAGTTCCTATTCGTCCCCTGAGTTACTCAGCAATGCAATGTCATAGGCGAAGCGCAGGTTACTAGGATACTGACCAATAACTCTTATTCCTTACTGTTCCTATTCCAGGCCTCTGAAAACCTCCTGTAAGCACGTGGTAAATAGCATTGGGGAAAAAGTAATGTGCAACAACCTCGGAAGAGAGCAGCGCTTCGAGCTACGTATTAGTGCACTTCAAGTTGTAAAAGTCTATGTCTACTTGGGGCGGGAAATTACCACGGAGCCGATCCACGAGATTGAAGTAACTAAAAGAATAAGAATGGGGTGGAGCACATTTGGCAAGAACTCCCAAATTATGACATGTAGATTGCCACTATCCCTCATGAGGAAGGTATACAACAGCTGTATCTTGCCAGTACTTTGCTACGGAGCAAAACCTGGAGACTTACCAAGAGGGTTAAGATTAAATTGAGGACGACGCAGCGAGCAATGGAAAGAAAAATAGGTGTAACCTTTAGAGACAAGAAGAGGGCAGAGTGGATTAGCGAACAAACGGGGGTTGAGGACATCATAGCTGAAATCAAGAAAAAGAAATGGACATAGACCGTGCATGTGGCGCGTAAACAGGATAACCACTGGTCATTAACCCTGTAATGTCCACAGTATCAGATTCGATACATTATAAATAATGTCTTCATAAGGCTCCTAAAAGCTACTAGTATAGGGGTCACGATGAGCAGCTATTGAAGATTCGACATGTAATGAATAAGGTACAGCGAATTACATATTGAAGGATAGTAAATAATCTTTTTAATTAGTACTAATTAGGTTATGCCTCAAACAAACTGTCAATAATATTTTACATAAATATAACCGCACAAGAAGAGTAAAAACAGTAAGCAATTTCCCGCAATGTTTCTGAAGGCATAACTTCTCCTGGGCATTACAGGATTAAGGGCATATAACTTGATTCCCAGAGAAGACAAGTGGGTTATGGAGAGACAGAAGGTTAGGTGAGCAGACGAGATTAGGAAGTTTGTGGGTATAAATTGGCATCATCAAGCACAGGACCATGTTAACTGGCGGAACATAGGAGAGGCCTTTGTCCAGCAGTGGACGTAGTCAGGCGGATGATGATGAGGATGAAATTTTACATTGGTCGGGTTTTTATTCGTTTCCACTATGTTTGTGCCCCGACCGGAAGGGGATCCCGTCGGACTATTGGTGAATGAAAGACAGAAAAACGAAGAACTCATTCACCGTTACGCTCAAACATCAAAAGCGAGCACCCCGCCGCGGCAGTGGTCTAGTGGCTATATACTCGGCCCTTGACCCGCTGGTCGCGGGAGTGTATTCCAGCAGTGGTGGCTGCATTATCGATGGATGCGAAAATGCTGTAGGCTCGTTTGCTTAGATTTGTGTGCATGTTAAATGAGCTCAGGTGGTCAAAACTTTCGGAGCCTTTCGCTACCACATCTGTCATAATCATATGGTGGTTTTGGGACGTGAAGCTCTACATATACATCAATCAAAAGGTTCAATGCATAAGGCGTAAGCTGTATCTTTGAGCAATGGTAAACCAATGACGAATTTTTACAGGATGCCCACTGACCGACAAATATATTTTCATTTTAAAAGCAGCCATGTTAAACATCACAAAACAAGTGTTCCCTATAGCCAAGCTATCTTTTTTAAAAGAATTTGTTTGGACAACTCTTGTAAGTGTGACCAGCTCCGTAAAGCTTTAATCGAACAACGACATTCTTCTCAAATAATCGAGGATGCTCTCCATTGGGCCAATTGTCTCGACCGTGACAAGCGATTAGCGCCACCTTCCCGAATCAACCTCATTCTAACGCATTCCGCATCTGTTCCTAACGTGTCGCATATGCTAAGAAAGCATTACAACTTAGTGACACAGAGCGATAGGCTCAAGAACATCTTCACTGAATTACCACGAGTTGCATATCGAAGATCAAGAAAGAAGAAGAAAGAAGTTGGAAGAAGTTACAATGTTGTCCAACATTGTAACTTCTTCCAAGACTAGATTCATTGCTCCTGTTGGTTATCACCCCTGTAACAAACCACGATGTAAAGTTTTTGCGCACATGACCACTGCGAGTATTCGCAAAAGCAAGGCATCTAACTTTTCGCTTAAGTTTAACGGGTACTTGAACTGCGAAAGCAGCAACATCATTTACATACTTGAATCCTCATTGTACCACATGCAATACATGGGTCAAATCAAAACATCCTTTCGCATTTGTTTCAACAACCACAAATCACGCGCCAACAGTTTCTCACATCTAGCTTTGTCCAAGCATATTCATCTACCAGGTCGTTTGTTTGACAAGTCTATGGTAACGCTATTCAAATCAGGTTACAAATGGCATCATTATCACGAAATGCAAGAACATTTTTATCAATAAATTCAATCGTGTGTTGTTCGACATCATTGATAGCGTACGCGGAGTGTCATGCTTTTTTACGGTGTCCTGACGTTTGCATTTTCGCAAAATCTTTCAAGAAGCACCCCTTACGTGTTCTATACTTCTTAAATGTTATTTTTTCCTTCATGCATAATCATCGTGTTAAATGGTCAGCGTTACAAATGTCTTTTTTTCATGCCCATGATCTTGTCTACTATATTCATTTATTATTATTTTTTCTAATGCTCTTGTTGTTTCGTCGTGGTATGTTTGAAAATTTTGAGACACTCGTATGAGTATTGCACATATTTTGTACCTACGTGCCCATGGCTTCCCATAAAAGCGGCCACACGCTCGTATTTCTGTTCCTTTTGACGAAGGCCGTGCCATGGCAGAAACGTGAATCCGTGAAAAAGTATTCAGCTTTCGTAAGTGTCGTCCTTTAATTCTTGACTATATGTGCACCAGACCTGCAAAACTTGTATTCTTGTCATATATATATATATATATATATATATATATATATATATATATATATATATATATATATATATATATATACTTTGGGTGTGTATATAACTCTATGTTTTTTTTTTCACAAAAAGCGTACGCAACGCCGTGTCAGGTATTCCTTTCGGCTCATGGTGGCAGGTATGGTTCGCATTACTTCGAACACCCCTTTTTCCATGTAGTGACGATGCGGCTTACAATCGTTTCAGCACCCGCCTTTTCGGCTGTCGCGCCGGGGGAAAGTCAGCGATGCGCATTCACCGGAAATTACATTTACAGGGCAAGAGAGGATATACGTGGTTGGTTTCCGCGGTTGTAAAGACTGCGAGTCGAGGTGCGAAAGCGGATTGCGTGCTTCAGGGGATGCGTCGCCGTATACTTCCCGGGAGGAATTTTTGCGACGCGAAAGTCGCATGTGTAGAAAACGTTACCGAAAAAAAAAAGCAACTAAAGAATGCGATGCCTCTCCCGGAAATGTTTCGACAGGAGTCACGACAGAATAAATTGAAACTGCCAGTGCGTCCACGTAGCGCGAAAATATTGAAAGTTCTCGATGTATTACTCGGCGCAAGCTATCAAAAGCCATACCTTGTCATATCAAATACCTGATCCAATCTACATGTACAGCTATGTACGTGAACTTGTGGAACATTGTAGTACAAAAAACTGTCTGAATGAAAGTGTCAAAATACTTTTTTTCTGTTGTACTGTATAATAAACATCAATTAGAAATATTTCTATTAGTGTTAGGTACTTTTTTTGTAATTGACTAAATTCACCCATTTCTTTTGATCTATTTTTCACTGTGTGTGGTGCTTAGTCGTCTGCGGTTTTACTTTCCTGATTTCTATGTTCTGCATATCTGTTCTTTCTCTAACAATACAGGCATATAGGTGTTCATTGCCCAGTTATATTTTGTCCAACTATTATTCCCCTGTTTTTGAATACTAGTTTCGTTTTCCAGAGGAAAAAATTTATTTATTTATTTATTTTGGGTAGTGCCCACCTCAGTTCTGGAGCTATTGGGAGAATGTACTGTACACAATATTCATTCGTAGGAATAACATTCCGAATGACGTACGAATTCGTTCACGCTATTGGTAAACAACAACAAAATACAAGAAGTTTCTTTAAACAGTGCAAATAAACAAGAAAATACTCGTACCACAATTTGTTTCAAAGTGTTAAAAATATGTATTTTGCACATCTTCACAATTAGCCCCGTTATCGTGCGCCTCGGAAACTGTACAGCATTTTTTTTTTGCGCGAGGAGAAGAATTGGCACTGAAAAGAAAAGCATAAACTTGAAAGGCACCAGATTTTCTCGTATGCACGAAGTAGGAAAAGCCGCACAAACGTCGCTGACAAAATGACCACTGTGCTGTTAGGCCGCGGCCTTACCGATTTCCACCATGAATCGTCGTCCTGTGTGGAGCGACATTCCAAGGCAGCTTCATCTACAGTTGTGCACCAATTCTGCTGCTCCCGCAGACCTAAAATCTTTTAGACCCACCTGACAACCCGGAGGGACCATTACAGCCTGACCTGGCACCTCCTCTGCGTTGTACACGGGACAACGAACCTCGCATCTGGACCTGTTCTACGAGAACGCTTTCCACATTCTTGCACCAACGACTCTACCTTGGTGCATTGTGTTCGGGGCTTTCGAGGAGCTAGCAGGGCCAAATGAGTCAACCTGGAATAATGCCAGCCAGAGGAGTCTACACGAGAAGTTCAAGGTCGTAGAACTGACCCAGTGGTGAAGTATTGCTTTTCCCAGTGCAACCTGGTGTGCACACCCTTACGCTTTTCTAGAAACAGGTTTGAATACAGTTTTCAGCGTTGGCCAGATATTGTGGCAAGTTTGTCTAGCTGTGCAAAGGAAATTAAACGAAGAAAATTGTGACAAGAGAAACAAATGCAATTTAAAACATAAAAGTAAATTTATTGAGTGTCAGACCAATGCAGTATACAAGTTACCATGTTCTTGCAACAAGGTTAACATTGGGCAAGCTAGTTGATGCGTGAATATAAGAGTCCAGGTGCATGCGCGTAATGTAAATAATGGCACAGGTTCTCATTTGGTTATTCATTGCCACAGAAATAGGTGTAACCCTTATTTTGATAAGACTGAAATTTTGCGTTGCCACAGAGACCAATGGTCCCGAGAAATCACGGAAGATTTTCATATGTTACTGCAAGGTGATAATTGCATCTGCCAGGCTTCCATAACACTATCAGGTGCAGAAATTTCATATCTCACAGATAGCTTGCACATTTCATTAGCCACATATCAATTTATAGAGTTTTGTCTCTTTGAGCTTGCGCGATGGTTGTTTTCTTGTCTTTGCTTGTGTTTTGTTTTTTCAGATGTCATATATTCCGCTTTTTTTAGGAACAAACTTTTGTTGCGAGTTGGCGCTGTAGTTTGTCTCTTGTTTCCCGTTCCTGTTTTCGTCGCGCTAATATTCGTTTAATTCAGGTTTGACTGCCTGCTTGAGGGCGGAGTGGGGGAACAATCTTATTGGACGAACCTGAACTCAATTGTCTTCCCTCGCAGTGAATCTTGGAAAGACAGAGTGTATAAAATGCTAGTGCAGAGACGCTCAGGTGTGCTTTATCTGTTTCATGTAGTTCCAGACTACTCTAAAGATGCAAATATTGTACATAAACGCGTCTTTCCATCTACTCCGGCCCCTCAACTCGTCCTCTCCTGAGTCTAGCATGGTCCTGGCTCCAGCCAGGACCATGCTACCCAAGGTCGCCACTGTCACGGACGTGGCGGCATGGCCCGACACCTCATTTCTAACAGTGGCGGCAGTGATGCGATGTCTCGGCCCCTCATTCCAAACAGTGCGCAGGTTTCTAGTGGCACAGTTGGGAAACTGCTGACTTGCGGATGCTAAGCCAGGTATCTAAGTGATGAATCCAAAGAAAAAAAATTTGATCTCTTCATTTTACCCCACAAAGACGGAAAGCCAGACTTGTCCAAGTACTGTTTGTCCAACTGGAGTGAACTGTGTCAAAATAAAAAGGAAAAAAGGCAAAACGTTTGCTAAGCATTTACGTACTGAGCATTTACGTTAGGTTGCACGTGGTTTCTAATATCGTGCCAAATGCGCCTAGTGTGTCGTCATATCAATTCTCGCATTTAGTTTATTCCATTCGCGTACCATTAGTGGGAAAGATGGTTTCCCGAACACGTCGCTGTTTGAGCAATATTCTTCCAGGTTGTACTTGTGCCTATGGCAAATAGGGCGCGACTGTGAAAGTAGCAACTCGTTCAAGAGCCTCAAGCGTGCCTCTTTTGCCCTAGTAGCTAGTTTCTCAACACAACAAGAAGCCACAAGATAAGTGCCAGGTTATGTTCGTTTGAACTTGTACAAACAGCATGGGTTTGCGTAGTACAGCCTCTGTTTCACGAATAGCAGCCAGTAAAAAAAAAAACAGACCAAGTTGCAATAATACCAATCTCACAAACATGGTATATGCTAAACGTTTTGTTGCTACTAGGGCGATACCCAGGTTTTTTAAGTAAAAAAAAAAAGTTTACGCAGTGCGGCCGCAATGACGCTAGCTATCCGTGTACCCACCATCTCAGATCAGATGCTAATGTAATGCATAGGTACTCATATTGCGCAACGTAAGTCAATGATAAACCATGAATGGTGCAACTAAATTGTCATGGATTATGCTTACGAGTTATCGTCATAGGTTTTGTTAGTTTTTTTATGTAGCACTACAATTAACAATTGTAATAATGCAGGCACTCTATAGTCAGGCCGAGATATTCGGGAAGTAGTCCCTTCAACCTAGGTGCTTGTTTTTAAATATGATACTCTTTCTTGGGGACCTTCTACGCAAAAATTTTGTCTGTCTGTCTTTTTTTCTGCCTACCAGCGGACTTGTCTGTTTGTCTGCCGAAACGATACCCGGAACGGCCAAAATCTGACCTTATTCATAGCGCCCACCGACGTTGTTCAAGTTTCAGGATTCATACTTATGCGATTGTAAACTAAAAACAAATATTGTGCAGACTTGAGGCACAATAACCACACGTCAATATTTTGTTTATATCTTTTTATACTAGAAAAGGCATACATAAGTAATTCTAGGGACCGTAGCGTTTATTTCGCTGAGCGTACTATGCAACGCTTGCACGAAAAGGCAAGTGTTTCCAATGCTTTGCTAAGACGACATGGTGGTCCCCCCTATCCATCGCCTTACGTTCTACACCTTTTCGACTCCGAAAGGGGCAAGTATGCCGCGCGCTTGAATTTCCAAGATATCTACCGGAAAGCCCTCATGTCTCACGTGTGACTATGCCTCGATGCTCTCATTCACCTCCGCTGCACGCATCGAGGCACTCTAACGCAGCGCCTTCAGAATGTCATCTACCAATTTTCTCGTGCAGAGCATCAAATAAACGTTTTGTTCACTCTCTCCAGACGGAAGACTATCGTCGTTCGGCGACATTTGCAGTAAAACAAGCAGACACGGGGCCATTTTTTGTCCCTAAATAGACGAGATCTTGTCGTCTGTGACAGACGCGTGAAGCTTGTCTTTCAGCCTGCGTGGTTTTGGTAGGCTGATGTCTCGTTCATTACCGGCGGTAATGCCATGCATACGCAAAATGTAAATATGTACGTTTTATTTCGGCTTTTCGGTTACCATGTAATGTGCATATGTATACGTATCTTTTTAGAAAATTGGCATATTTGTCTTTATGTTCTGTTTTTTTTAATTTTAATAACCTCCATTGCCCACGATAATTATTTTTCTAATTACTAAATTTAATTATTACAATGTATTACGTGCTAAAATAGTGATGAGTTTCACTTTCACAAATGAAGTACGAAAGGGCTTCAGAAAGGACACTATACATTAACGTTGAATGCTTCTGGTTACTTACCGGGGGGTCCAAATGTAATCTACACTCAAAATTTGCGTGCGTCCGGCTCGGTAAAAGCTAAAAGCTCGCATGAAGTGCGCGTCAAAGTACGCTGAAGTCTTAAGATATTGTGAAATCACCAAGTAAGGGTATCTTGCGGCCTGGACGCAGTTTTTTACGAGCAAGCTATTTTCGCAACACTAACATTAAAATAATTTTTTCGATATGAGGGTGCACCGAAAACCCGAAATGAAATCGAGAATGGTGAAAGTTATCCGGCGTTTGTAATTATCTGGACACAAACTATACAGTATTATTTGTAGTTCTCGTCGTTTCAGAATTGGCCTCGCATTTAACAAGACTTGCGGTCTGGCATGTTTCGTTCATCAAAAAGAATGCGTAACATGTGTCTGACCAAAGGGAAACCGTGTATAGAATAGCGCACAGGAGGCATATCTACCGGAACGAAAGCACTACCGCTAAAGCAAACTGACAATGCCGAAAACGCCGTAATATTCTCGCTGACAGTGGCCATGTCTCCTTTGCTACAAGCGAAGATCCCGCACACAATACCAGACAGAACCTTGTGAACCTCTGTGATTGTGTGCAAACTAATGCGACTAGACCGGGTGGTTCTGACCCGTCATTACTTTTCCTCGCGACGACCCCACGCTTTCCTATCCGTCCACTTGTTCCGGCCTGCCGAGCTCAAAGCAATCATGTGGTGACCCGGCAGACGTTGTCCGGAACCCTCTATCGACGTCGCAACAAATAGCCTCCGGGTTCGACCGTCCCACCCGTCTATTGAGCGACGTAGTTCTATCGTTTTTCGGTCAGCAACGTTCTTGTATCGCGCCGCTTACGCTGGGACCGTTCGCGAGAGGTGGCTTGTTGGCTCGTGTCTTTGAAGGAGCCGAATTGTCGAACCGAACGAAAAACGCAGCGTTGGTGTTCTCTTTATGACGTCATGATATGGTGGCCGTAAACTCTACCGCCCCCCTCCCCCAAAGGCACCATTTTTTAAATTTATTTACGTAGTGTGTATCTCAAGTGGTAGAGCATCAGATGCATTATTCGAAGGTTATGGGTTCGGACTCTATCGGCGAAAATGACTCTTTCAACAACTTTACTAATTTCTTCCGATATGAGCCAAACTCGTCACATTGTTTAGAAAACAGACATATTACCTCGTGTGCTTTCTTTGGTCTAATTGTCTGTCATTGTATATTCTACTGTGTCTAATAGTGGCAGCCGCTGCGAAACATTAACGTTAATTAAATGCTAATTTGCTTTCTCCAAGGTAATTATTAAATGGACACTAAAGAGCGAAAACAATTTTTATCGTATGAATAAATTGTTATTTCCTGGTAGTAAAAAGACACCACACGCGGCGAGAATACGCGTGGTTAGGCAAAAATTTTGGCTGGTGACGCCATATTGGAGTTTCCGTACCATTGCGCAAAAAAAGAAAGAAAGAAAGAAAAAAAGAAAGAAAAAAAGAAAGAAAGAAAGAGAGAAAGATGGAAGGTCAGCTTGACTTGCTCCCGTTCCCTTATAGGGCAAGGAATCTTGTATTTTCCCTCTTCTTCGCACATAGCGTCGGTAAGTGCATGCAGCTCCCAACTATTGCACACATTTACGACACCACCATGAGAGCTTTTTACGCAAAAACGTTGCCAGGTAGGCGTATATATAGAGCTTCGCCACTGCCATACTCTAGATTTGCTTAACGGAGGTTCGACCTAATGGAACGCTAATGAACGACGTTTACAGCGCATTCTGTCAGTGATAATGCACGGTGGTAGTAGGGAATCATGCAGCAGTTCAGAGAGAAATGCAGTGCAATGTGTTCTGTAACGCACGCTTACTTAGATAGCTGAAGGACATTTACGATAGGGTCCGCTGAGTGAGAACGCCTCTTACGTTCTTGTTCGCAGGCAAATAGGTCGGCTTCCTAAATTCAGTTATCCATGCTACTGTTCGATCCAGTATAGAGTAACTAAGTAAACAGAATCTAAGTAACCTTATGTCAATAAATGTTGGGACAAGGTCGATAGCCTGCTTTTCTTAAGTTTATGTTCATATTTTGGCATTTGTAATGTTTAGCGTTGATGGAGCCAGTTGACCATAGATATAGCCACATAGGCGCAGAAAGGTACAATGGAGTCTTGGAAAACTAAGTTGAGCCTTAGAAAGCCAAGTTTAGGCTCTATTTTCTCTTTCATTCTTCGTCTTCGTATTTCTCATCCCGTTTATGTTCTTGTTATTGTTCACCTTTTGACGGTGGCGCATACCCACTGTGGGGAATTGGCCAAGAATGAGTGGCTTTATAAAACAACGTGAAGTTTTAGAATAACGAAGGTTATATCATAGACATACTAAAGATTCCCTAGGAAGTATTTGTGCTTGATCGAATGGGTGTATCTAATAAAAGGCTTTTATTCTTTACGTAATAGTTAACAAAAAACATATACCCTTATTTTTACACGTATATATAGTTGTATACATCCTAGATTATTAATAATGATTACTTTGTCAAATAATTGGTTTCAATAATACAGTTCTTGACAGCCACGCACACCTTCGCATTGGAGAACCCAGAAATGGAGGCTCCAAAGACAAAATGACAGGCACAAATAAATTCCTTCCTATACCACGTGAAAGTACTTCTCAAAGGTTTTTTGTACTGTAGTGAACCACCTACAGGTAAAAAAAAATGATCGATTGTTTCCAGTTGACCGCAGAATGCGCACAGGGCCGAAGGTGCATGAGCAGACCGGTATTTGTAGAAATTTCGTTTCGGTAAGCGGCGGCGCAGCCTCCTGATAGCGGCTCCTTGTTTAGGGTTTGACAAAAGGCTCTCCGCGAGCGATATATTGAATGCCAATATTCGCTCAAGTTTGTCAGGGCTGTGTCTCTAAAGACTTCCATAATCGCACGTTTGTGAAATCTTGCAGCAGTCACGTAAGCGGATTAAGAAAAGTACTCTAAAATCAGTCCACCTATTCACGACTTGCCTAAAGAAACAGCCATTGCAATAAGAAACAACCCTAGATGTGGAGGCACCCAAACTAATCGATCTTTTCTCAAATGCGCTGGTACTAGTTCATGCAATGCTTTTATTGCATAGGATTTAGCACCAACAGTAAGTTGGTGCTGAATCCCACGCAATAAAAAGACATGGAGAGACATATAGAATATTTTTTTTATGACAGCTAAATGAAATTTCGGGCTACGCCCATACATGAAGGGAGCAATACGCATTAATACAACAATTTAACGCATCTCAAAGTGGCCATGTGGTGAATTTAACATAACAGATACTGTTTACTCGTGATAAGGAATTCGCTAATATGGCTAATGTGTCTGCGCCACTCTTTCACTAGGTTAGGGTACAGCCACACAGTGGTGAAAGGTACGGAGGTCATTCAGACCTCAGTACATTATGCCACAGGCACACACCAGAGAAGTGAACAGTGGTCACGGTGCTAGGCTGTTGACCCGGAGGTCGCGAGATCAAATCATCTTAGACGGAGGTGAAACTGCCGGAGACCAGTGTATACTTATAGCTTTGGGTGCAAATTCAAGAACCCCAAGTTGACGAAATTTCCGGAGCCCTCCACCACGGCGTTGGTCATAATAGTGGTTTGGGAACGATAAACCCCGACAATTATCATTACGCCCAAAGCGAAGTGAAAGATCTCCCGTGGATTCAAAGGCCTGACCACAAGCACCCATTGCAGCGCTCAGCGCGGTGCTCTTTGAGGCGGCATCATGCCCTCTCCCTATAGAGAGTGGGCGCGCAACATCGCGTCCTCTCTCTCTTTTTAGGGAGAGGGAGCGACACCGCGTGAGAAGGCCGTGCTCTGACGCGCTTCAACGGGTGCTTGTGGTCAGGCCTTTAGATTAACGTAAAAAATGGCTTTAGGTTCCATATTCATCTGCAGTGCGCATTATGGTGGAACTAATATATTCGTTCAGGTTTGTTCAGTTAACCGAAGCAAAGTTTTAGTAATTTGCCGTGATACTCCTCGCTTCCCACCTCTCTCTTCATAAATATCTAACGGTGTAATTTCTTTATATTTTATTCAAATGGCTAATGTACGCATACTGTGGGCGAAGTACACATAAGGCCGAATAAATGTTCAACAGAACGCGCTCCATTTCCCATCTGGCTAAGTTCCAGTTCGGATGAATGCAAGTGTAGAATGAACGTGCTGTGTTGCCCCAGTCACTTGTCACTCAGGTGTTAAGTCACGTAACAGCAGTCGCAAACCTCTAAACCAGTCAGATATGTCGAAACATGGTCTTGGGGCAGCTTACTTTGCCGCAGCAGCTATGCGAAGAGGCGTGAACGCTACGTGTTGATGACTGTAACTAGTTAAAGTTGCACGCATTGGTGAATGCCGGTGGCGTCGAGAAGGATTTTTGGTCGCTTATCGCAAGCGGTCGTGATACCGGTGCTTTGCGCAAGTGCGTTTGAGCCTTTGAAGCACGAGATACCTTTCTTTGCAGTTCACAATTTTGTCGTCATTTTCAATCTACTCGCGGCGATTTATTGCTTGTCTAACGCGTGCCTAGCCTACGGCTTCCGAGGGGTGGTGGTGGCTCTTCGAAACCCCCATGAGGGAGCCAGTCGCGGATCCCTTTGGATTTCCTGACGCGGCCGCACGTCAGGACCGACAAAGATGGCAACGTTATCACAGACCCAGATGTCATCATCGGTGATGTGATCATGGAGTACTACTTGGACAATCCTCCCTCTGCACCGACAATGCTGAGTGAGTATCTTGCAATAGATGATTGGGGGCACGTTAACAGGGCACTAGCAGAATGTTAGGGGCGAAGCTTTTTAAGGCGTCACCCGATCGTCCTCTGTAGTGAGCACCTCTCTCACGTATGTGCCACAGGGGAGTTTAGTTCTTGGAATATTCGCATGACGGCGGTACTTTTATATAATCAATATATGATGAAAAGACGCGAGATGTTGGTACTTGGAGTGTTCACTAGTCAGATGGACAGACGCACAGACAGACGCACGGACGGACACATCGACCCACGGTTTCACGTATGAATGGTTGCATGAATGGACGGACAGACGCTTCACCCCACTCATCATGATTCCGTCCTTCGATATCATCGTCATAGGCCTGACTACGTCCAATGCAGGACAAAGGCCTCTCCCATGTTTCGCCAGTTAACCCGGTCCTGTGATTGCTGCTGCCAGTTTATACCCGCAAACTTCTTAATCTCATCTGCCCACCTAACCTTCTGTCTCCCCCTAAGCCGCTTTCCTTCTCTGGGAATCCAGTTAGTTACCCTTAATGACCAGCGCTTATCCTGTCTACGCGCTACATGCCCGGCCCATATTCATTTCCTCTTCTTTATTTCAACTACGAAATCCTTAACCCCCGTGTGTCCCTAATCCACTCTGCTCTCTTCTTGTCTCTTAAGGTTACACCTACCATTTTGCTTTCCATTGCTCGCTGCGTCGTCCTCAATTTAAGCTGAACCCTCTTTGTAAGTCTCCAGGTTTCTGCTCCGTAGCTAAGTACCGGCAAGATACAGCTGTTATATACCTTCCTCTTGAGGGATAGTGGCAATCTACCTGTCATAATTTGAGAGTGCTTGCCGAATGTGTTCAACCCAATTCTTATTCTTCTAGTTACTTCAATCTCGTGGTTCGGCTTTGCGGTTATTACGTGCCCTAAGTAGACATAGTCTTTTACAACTTCAAGTGCACTATTACCTATCTCGAAGCGCTGCTCCTTTCCGAGGTTGTTGTACATTACTTTCGTTTTCTGCAGATTAATTTTAAGACCCACCTTTCTGCTCTCCCTGTTCAATTCTGTATTCATGAGTTGCAATTTGTCCCCTGAGTTACTCAGCAATGCAATGTCATCGGCGAAGCGCAGGTTACTAAGGTATTCTCCATTAACCCTTATCCCTAACTTCTGCCATTCTAGGCTTATGAAAACCTCCTGTAAGCACAAGGTAAATAGCATTGGGGAGATTGTGTCCCCCTGCCTTACACCCTTCTTGATTGGTATTATGTTGCTTTCTTTATGAAGCACTATGGTAGCAGTTGAGAGATAATGGCAATCTACCTGTCATAATTTGAGAGTGCTTGCCGAATGTGCTCCACCCCATTCTTATTCTTCTAGTTACTTCAATCTCGTGGTTCGGCTCTGCGGTTATTACCTGCCCTAAGTAGACATAGTCTTTTACAACTTCAAGTGCACTATTACCTATCTCGAAGCGCTTCTCCTTGCCGAGGTTGTTGTACATTACTTTCGTTTTTCTGCAGATTAATTTTAAGTCGACCTTTCTGCTCTCCTTGTCTAACTCGGTAATCATGAGTTGCAATTCGTCCCCTGAGTTATTCAGCAATGCAACGTAATTGGCGAAGCGCAGGTTACTAAGGTATTCTCCATTGACTCTTATTCCTAACTGTTCCCATTCTAGGCTTCTGAAGACCTCCTGTAACCACGCGGTAAATAGCATTGGGGAAATTGTGTCCCCCTGCCTTACACCCTTCTTGATTGGTATTCTGTTGCTTTCTTTATGAAGCACTATGGTAGCAGTTGATCCCCTGTAGACTTCTTCCAGAATGTTTACATATATTTTATCTACGCCCTGATTCCGCAGTGTTTGCATGGCGGCTGATATTTCTACTGAATCAAACGCCTTCTCGTAATCTATGAAGGCTATGTAGAGTGGTTGGTTATACTCTGAGCATTTCTCTATTACCTGATTGATAGTATGAATGTGGTCAATTGTTGAGTAGCCTGTTCGAAATCCTGCTTGTTCCTTTGGTTAATTGAATTCTAATGTTTTCTTTACTCTGTTAGCAATTACCTTTGTAAATAGCTCGTATACTACAGAGAACTAGCTGATCGGCCTGTAATTCTTCAAGTCCTTGTCATCTCCTTTCTTATGTATTAAGATGATGTTAGCGTTCTTCCAAGCCTCCGGTACTCTTCCCGTCAGGAGACACCTCGTAAACAGGGTGGCTAGTTTTTCTAACACAATCTGTCCTCCATCTTTCAGCAGATCTGATGTTACCTGATCCTCACCAGCAGCTTTGCCTCTTTGTTGCTATCCAAAGCTTTTCTGACTTCTTCTATCATTACTGGTGGGGTGTAGTTTGGGTTACTGCTAGTTCTTATAGTATTAAGGTCGTGGTTGTCTCGGCTACTGTACTTTGCATGCTCTCCAAAGCTTTTATGACTTCTTCTATCATTACTGGAGGGGTATAATTTGGGTTACTGCTAGTTCTTGTAGTATTAAGGCCGTAGTTGTCTCGGCTACTGTACAGATCTCTGTAAAACTCCTCCGCTATTTTAACTATCCTATCCGTATTGGCAGTTATTTTGCCTTCTTTGTCCCTTAGTGCATACATGCGACTTTTGCCGATCCCAAGTTTCCTCTTCATGGCTTTGACACTTCCTCCGTTTTTCAGAGCGTGTTCAATTCTCTCTATGTTATACCTTCTTACATCGCATACCTTACGTCTATTAATCAACTTCGAAAGCTCTGCCAGTTCTATTTTGTCTGTTGTACTTGACACTTTCATGATTTGACGCTTCTTAATTAGGTTCTTCGTTTCCTGGGAAAGCTTGCCAGTGTCCTGTCTTACTATCCGGCCTCCAACTTCCACTGCACACTCCGTAATGATACCCGTCAGATTATCATTCATTGTATCTACGCTAAGGTTGGTTTCCTCACTAAGAGCCGAGTACCTGTTTTGCAGCGACACTCTGAATTCCTGTACTTTCCCTCTCAGTGCTAGCTGATTGATTGGCTTCTTGCGTATCAGTTTCTGTCGTTCTTCGACATTTCTGCAAAGTTCCCGTAGACTTAGTTTGGGTTCGTCAACTGCTATTTGTAAGCGCATTGATCTTATTTTTCCATGCCCCATATTGAATACGACAATTTGTTGAGCTGTTGGCCCAGTGTTTGGGAAGCTTTCTTTCACTTTCTGTCATTTTTCACAGCGAAAGTTTTTATAAGATCAAAACTCGTGTCACGTGCAGTTCTCCCATGCCACCGCTGCCACCGCAGGTGTCCGTAACCACATCGCGCGGAAACCTAGCACCGATCACACAGTGGGGCTCGAGCCCGGGTCCACTGGGTGCCAGCCCTGAATTCTACCACTGAGCCACACCGGTGCTTTTTTTTCTTTAATAAATGACATTATCACCAGTAAAGTACACAGAACATACTTCATCAGAAGTCAGGCAAACACACACAAGCGTCAAGAACGAGAAGCCACTCCGGAACAGGGTCAAAAGTCTCGACAACACTGCGCACTTGAGCAGCTGCTTCTCGGAAGACAGATCTCGTCGACCGTGGTGGCTCGGCGTGTCTATGGATCATGCGACTTTTCCATAATGAATAAAGTCCTAACAACATAAACAGGTCGTAAGGAGTACCATCAGTCAGTGCTTGGGACTTGATGGTAAACTTGCCTTGGGCAGGCTTTATGTCGGGAAAACACTTGCGTTAATACAACTTATAAAGCGTTTTAAAGCAGTAAAAAAATAACCAGTCGTCGCACAATGCGAATAGCGTCACGAGTGGGCCGTCCAATGATCCAACCCATGACAAAATTTTATTCTTGTTCCTCTTATTAGCTGTGGCGCATACCCACTTCCGTCATAATTACTCATCGTCATCAGCCACTGCATGAACCAATGGTACAAAATCTTGCACGAGTGGCTGCGTTCATACTTGTAAGCTTCGTCTATGATAAAGGAAATATTACAAATATCTGAGGCGCAATATAAATATGCATTGTGTGGTGTGTTCTTTTACAGAGAGTACACAGATATGTAATTCTGAAGAATATACCGTTTCTTAGGCTGCGCTGAAAAGGCAGCGCCATGTACGAAAGAAAACTATCAAAATATTATCATCCTTTGACGACATTTATAACGAGACGTGCAGATACCTGGTCATTTTTTATTCTTTCTGTGTGTCAATTCGCGGATGTATAAAGTATTTAGCATCGGCTCTGACTAGTTTCAACTTTCTGAAAGATGACCCGATTTGAATTCGACTTTAATTTACACGTTGTTTTCTGCTCATCGCGCGCAGCCCGTCAAGGGTGATGTAGCGTATTGCTTGCATGGACAGAGCCAGTCCCATGCATTTCCCGATGACCTGTAGTAGTTGAACGCCCATGATTGAGTCTAAGCCAAGTTCACCAAGGCTGCTCTTTTGGTTCAGTGTCGACGAATCTTGGAAGCCTGCCATATAATTTCCGGATGAAAAAGAAAGGGCATCGTAAGAAAGGCTTTTAGAGTTCTCGACGGAATGAGATCATTCGAAGCGTGAGCACCCAGATCAATCACAAACTTATATAATATTTAGGCTCTCTTACTCTCTAAATAGACACCTACATTTCAAGCACCAAATCAGTCTAAACAGGTGTAAAATTTTTAGACCTCAATTTTTGATAATTTCAGCATCATAGGCTGATGATTGGAAGAGTAAACAAAGGTCAAAGTCTTATTTCTGAACTTTCACCCTGAAATTTCAGCACGTCAAAGCCATTATGATAGTTTAAATTAAAAGTAATTTAATGTAATATGACAACGTTGTAAGTGTGAAATTTTCGGAAGACTCCTATTTGAACGCTGTTGGTCCCCAAGAAATGAATGTAAAAGCGACACACTGTTACGTAGTCCCTGGCGGAAACCATCAAAATCAGAGGCTTCGGCGATCTGGTGCGAGAAATGCAACATGCCGTCGAGGCCGATGTTTTGCACTACCGAGTATCCCAGCATAGCAAGCGTCTCCTAGCCGTCTGAGCGGGGCTTTCAGTTGTGTGAAATTGTAATTAGTGCAAGAAAAATGTTACACAAAGGTAAATTTATTGTGTTATAAACAATTCCTACGAAACAGGGATCAACCACATTTTTGTTAGTGTGGGTTAACTGTGTTTCTCTGAACAATCCAGTGTTCACGTGATCCAGGTCGGTCATTATGGCTATCATTGTGGCTAACGTCGACGTTGCTATGGGCTAACAGAGCAGTTCAGCGATAAAATGACAAAGTTTCTTCTTGTTAAGCGAAGTAGCTTGCAAAAATCCGTCTTTCTATTTTGTTTTCATATGGGCATTGAGATCGAGCAAGGAGGCCAGTATCTCACCGAGAATGCGTGTCACCGAGTCAACAAGGTGGTTATTTTCTGGCTTGTTCTCTGAGCTGGTATCGGCCTCAGCTTTGACGAAGCTGGATACTACGGGGTGGCTTTGGTTGAGGAACCTCTCCATTACTTCCAAGAGAGACTTTATTCGCTGAGGCTGTGCTCCCACGAATACTGCTTCAGCTCTCTGGGAGGCATTCAAGGAGTTTCCACCGATGGGACCCCACTGGATGGCTAGTCCTAAAGAGTGCATGATTAACTTTTTTAGAAGAGTAATCAATGTTTGAATAGGTGCCCTCCAAAGCGAGCATTCTTAATACCTTCTTTCAAAGGTTAATGCCTAAAGCCTCGAGTGTACGACATAAGTGAGCCATGGATGGAGTGGTGCACCACTTATATGAAAAACAGACAAAGAAACAAAACAATACACTTTTCTTGCGGTAGCATTCAGACGAAGACTGAAGCCACACCTTTGCTGTCGGCGTCGCCACTATTCTCCGTATAAGGTACAAATCGATGGCGACGCTCCGTACATAGTCGAGCAAAAGCTTGTGAAGACTGCAGGCGGGCACGGCTCAAACAGACTTTCCGCGACGCCACTGTGCCCAATTTTCAAGACCTGTGGTGATATAGAACATCACTTACTCCAGTGTCGTGAGCTTAAGAAAGAATGTCGATGTTTATTTGAAGAACTTCGACGTTTAAGCTCACCACGCGACAGTGCAAGCGCTATTGTCTTCTCGCGTGGTTACTGGATCTTCTGTCGCGACTTCTCTTGAAGTTTTTGAATGCTACAGAACTCGCATGTGACTCGTGAAGAGTGACAATCATGTTGTGTTGTGGTGTAAAACTCTGCATGCGGTAAAACTCGACGTGCGGATTAGCTCACAGGAAACTGACCAACGCGGGGTTTGCGTCGCGCTACGCACGACTTTCTAACAGCACGTCCTCGCATAGTTTTGAAAAGGGACCTTAGTTCAATACAATTAGCAAAGTGGAAACGGGAAGGGGACGATTCCCTGCGAATTTCGCAAGAGTAGAACCTACAACACCCTAAATACTAAAGCCCTAAAGCCGAGCAGAGATGAAACACACCGACCGGATTCGTCTTGCGAAGGAGCACGAAGGCGTGCCGGGAAGAGGCTGAAGCGCTAGCAGCAAGAAGGGGCTGAAGCGCTAGCAGCAAGCAAGATGTTTGATCAAAAAAGCTCGGTAATGCGCACCGTTTTCAGACACCAGTAGGCGGCTCTTACCCTTGTATACGTACTGATCCATGTTGGGGCGACAGAAAATGCAAAAGCGGCTTCGCTCACTAAATGGTCTTGCTCCTTTACGCCAGCGTTTTGTACAATTGGCACGAGATGGAATCCTCAAGTGAGTTAGTTGGTCCTTCTACTTCTCATAACATTAAACGTTCTGTGTATCGTATAAATTGCTGCATTCTAACGGCGAACCTGGCTTCTTTCTTCTTTTTTACTTGTAAACTGCCACGATGGTCCAGTGGTTATGGCGCTGGACTGTTGAGCTGAAGATTACGTGATGGAATTCGGTCAGCGGCCGCCACGTTTTTCCTGTAAGCGAAAATACTTAAGGCCCATCTACTTAGAGTTCGATATATGCTATAGAAACCCCGGGGGTCAACATTTATGGAGCCCTCCGCTTGAGCGTCCTACAGTGATCCTGGTTTTGGGACGTTAAACCCAAACGATTACAATTGTCTTACGTGTCACGTCAATATGATACCCGAACAAACTGAAGTCTTTCAGTACTGACTTTAGACACATAACTGCGGTGTTTTTGTGCTTACATGTACAATGTTAATTACACCTCCGGCGCATTAGGAAGGGGCATAGGCAAAATTTTTTTTCGAGGGAAGGTGGCACCATCGCGATTTGAAGTAGAGGAAAAGCAGGCAGATGTGGTCAAGTGTCATTTTGGGTTAAATATGCCGTGGCAAAGTGTCATTTTCGGGTTCCGGGGGGGGGGGGCGATTACGGGCCCGGTCACACGGCTGACTTAAAGTGTTGTCTGAGGCAGACTCTTTCACACTAACGGGGCGCAAAAAAGATTAGATCAATCGCCAAGGGAATTGAAATGAGTTAATCATTCCAAGGAACTCACGGATTTAATAGAGATGATCGTGAAGAAGACACATTTCGCCTTCTAGTCGTCTTATTCATAAGAGACTTTGCTAGTTCCTCTATCTAAAAAAAAAAACGCGGAGAAGGTATTGCATCCCACTAGCGTCGTCAACTTACCGGGATACCCATCCGCAGCACGGCGCTAGCACAAGCGTTACAACGCGGAGTCAATGTAGCTGGATAGGGATCTCCCCGACGTTCCGCGACCGGAACACACCGAGGAGAAGACGACGAAGTGGTCGAACTGTGAGCACAATTTCCGGGACTGTTGGTCTAGATGCTGCGTGCCGTCGACTTTGGCTTTGTAGTCGACTTCTTGCACCTAAGTGGCCATATCGGCTATCCAGCCATCTTCGTGACACTGCGCGCGCACACGAAGTGTTTGTTGTCGCTTACCGTGTTTAGTTAATTCATTATTTGTTTATTTGTTTACCTTAATGGCACAATCGACAGTATTAAATGAAGAAGGGGTGATAGACAATTCACTGCATGAAGACAGCAGTATAAGTAAAACCTACCCTCATGTGTAAAGTTGTATGCAGAAGAGGTGTCAGTTAAAGGAGAGAAAACTGTTTTAATACTGTAGAAGTTAATAATCACCACGAACTTAATAATGAAAGACCTAACAGTGATGCGAAAGGTAGGGACTGTAGGCAGCTTAAAATGCATTCTTGTAACAGCGCATAAGAATATGGGTGCAGTCCTAGGAAATGTATAATGAATAAAAAAATAATACCGGTAACCTGTAAAGCGGTTTAAAAAAGAATTCTTCAAAACCTTTTTGGCAACCTGTGTAACGATAACGTCAGAGAAATGGCAGATTTACATAAAGTGATGTTTGTTCTTGTTAATATTAACGGGTACCTTTGATATCCCTTACAACCTGTGTTAATAATTCCGTATAGTTAGCGTTAATGTTCGAAAAGCATACCTTCACCTAATGTATAGAGCCGGATACAGCCATACGATGGTAACTAATTTCTACCACTAGGAATCATACAAATTGCGCAAAAATATTTGTGTATTTAGTGATGGAATTATTGAACTACGGATTTTTTGATAGGCGGTGTGCTAGACTAGAAAGTACCGACCACGTGTTAGCCGTTATGGCGTAGGAGACAGTGATCTACACGGGCGAGAACAGGATGAACTGTACCTGTAGGAGCACCGTAAAAGGAAAGCACGAAGTTAACTACACCGCAGACGACCCAGACCTCTATAGTGAAAGTACGGCGACCATGTTACAGACTACCGCCGCAGCAATCCTGATGAAGAGGGGACTTGCATTTTATTTTATGTTAGTTACCACCCATATATCATGCATCGTAATGCTCCTCAATCATTTATATGTTTATATATTATTGTTCTTGAGGATACAATTTCATTATTGTGAAATACGTGGCACGATCACATGAGATTGCGGCGCACATACTTGAAGTTGGCATTGCCTTTGATGGTGACGACTGGAGCAAGAATGGAAGTTCCTCTCAATGCTACATGCACGCGTGTCCAGCAAACTGAGCAACGCACTCGTGGCCAAGCGACAAATTTCACGACGAAGAACTATAGCCGCGCATGTTCCGAGTTTGTGTCTCAAATTTTATTAAGGCAGAGGCAGCTACGCATGTCTCGAAAAGCAAAGTGAGGTAATTTATTGGTTAGCATCGGGTCTGAGGCACCAGTGTGACTGTAAAACACTAAAAAAGTGCAATGGTCAAATCGGCCGTGTTTGTAAGCTCGAATACGTGCTTTGACACGTCTTAGTGTGTAATGATGAAATATACTGGACACTTTACCTCAAGGATTTTTAGTGGTGAATGAACCGGTCATGCTAACATTCCTACATTCTGCTAATTTCTGCACATGAAGTAAATATTGAGGCACGTACACAAATACTGCCAAGGAGAAGGCTGGTCTAGTGAGTCCCACATTCTCTTTCCATTTGTACACACTGAGTTAATTTCAGGGCGTGTTACCAAAAATCTACGGGAAAAAATGATCGTCATTCTCTCTGTTTTGGTTGCGAGTTGTCTAAATGTACAGGTGGGTGCATTGTTGAAGAAACGGCTGCGTGCACAGCTTGCTTAGTTTTCGCTATTATACAGAAGCATACTGGCTTAGATTTGCCGAAAATAACTGGTAGTTGAAAGTTGTTATTCCCCTTGACAGAATAGAGGCATGCATAAAAATTGTTTCCTTGTTCACTTGCAGTCAGAGGTCCAGCAATATTGATGATGTTCATTGGAGTGTTGCCTTTAACAGTAAACCATACTGTACATATTCGGAAGAATTGTCAGTCGACTGCGAACGGCTGAATATGTCAAAAGGCGCTGACTCACCAGTGAGACGTTGAAAATGCCGCCAACCGGGCCCATTGCCTCGGCGTCTTTTATGACCTGCAGAGTGCCTTGTGGCAGAGAGATGTCGACTTCGCTGACGACAACCGATGCACCAGCTGTTTGCCATCGGTGTAAACAGAGACGTTGATAGCCCGTGACTATTCCACGTCCTCCAGTGAGGAGCAGCTTCCGGCAGCCCTTGGTCACCATCCAGTCCACTAACTCTATTGCAACACTGCTCATCTCTCCAGCAATATTGTACGCTTTGTGCATGTAGAAGTATGTGCGGGGGATAGCTTCAATTGTGAAGGGTTGACTGCTGTCCTTGGTTTGGTGGCTCCCTTCGTGTCGGATCTGTGCAATTTTGGATGCATCATCAGATTATAAAAGAAATATGGAGCGAAAGCAAGATAAAATAATTTTGACAAGATGTACCTCTGTTTAGAGAGACTAAGCAAAATGCTCTTCGGTGTCTGTTGCCGAAAAAATGCGCGAAAAGGCTCTAAATTTATACTTTTTCTGCCGGTGCTCTTTCGTTTCACTTGCTGACGTTGTTGTCAGGAAGGCAGAGTGAATTGAGGCGATTCTGGGAAAAACCAGACAAACGCTCCGTCATTTGTGAGTGGACTAACAAAATATTATGATGCGGTGGATCAGAAGGCACATATAGTAGCGAAGTACTTGTACAATTGTAATAGTTTTGATGTTATGTGTAATGAGTGCCCATCGTAAGAACCCCTAAAACATGTGAGAAAACCTGCCATACGATACGATATTCATTCATATACAGTACCTATACGATACCATGCGTATACGATATCCATACGATATGATATTCGTCCGACGCATTCTATAAATGCTAAATTATCTGCCACCAATATTTTGCTTAGCAGGAAAAACCATCGCCAGATACTTGCTGCCCAGTTGCTTGCCGTAATGCAAGGAGGTGTTTTGTTCCATTAGCAGTTCCGCTCTAAAGAAGGCTATGACGCACTTAACATGATCGATGGTGTTCTCATACACCTTGCCACTTCACTCATTTTGTCTTTTGCCGAGGAAGAAGACGAAGTGATTTTTATAGAACACATCTCGCTCGTTCCAGTGCTTTTCTGGACTTTTCGCTGGTTGTGGGGTGTATTGCCCCGTAGGTTGCGGTATAGGATGTACAACCTCACGAGGTGACGGCCGACTACGGTTCGACCACGGCCACTACCTCGAGGAAGCGATGAAACACATCCAGTGAGAGCGATGACACCGAGCTGTACTCCGCATCTTGCGACGAGTCCTCAGACGACGGCTTTCAATCTGTCCTGCACCGCAAGGTCAAGCGACGGATCATCAATCCATCGCCGGTGTCAAGTACAGCCACCGTGAAAACGGCGCCCCAGCGATGGCCCCATTCCATCCTGTTTGTGCCAAAGGACGCTACCGAAATTCTGCGTGTTCTGAACAGGCAAGCGCTTTCGCTCTATTTTGAGAACACTCTGTCGAATGAGAATAAAGACCTACGGCTTAATACAAGAAGAAACATTCTGGCTGTCGATGTGCGGCACCCGAGTGCGCTGAGCACGCTGCAACAAGTAACACAACTGGGAAACATTGCAGTTAGGTCCATATACCAGCTGATGGTGCGAACACATCAGGAGTCATTTACGACATTAACACGGAAATCCCAAACGCAGACCTTCCAATACTTCTAAAATCAGCGAGTCAAGACAACGTCATTGTCAGCATTGGACGGCTTGGTAACACACGCTGTGTGAGAGTAACGTTCAAAGGTGACTGTCGTCCCGCATACGTGAAGGTTGGCCACTTTCGTCAACAAGTTCTACCGTTCATTCCTAAATCCGTGCAATGCTTCAATTGTCAGAAGATCGGTCATGTAAAGGGTGTTTGCAGGAGCTCCGCAGCGTGCCCCCGGTGCGCCAAACCACACGCGGAAGACAACTGTAGCGCTACCACACTGAAGTGTCCTAACTCTCAGGGTGCTCACAAGGCTTCTTCGAAAGAATGTGCGCACATAAAGAAAGAATTTTTTATTCTGAAGCAAATGGTACGAGACAGCTCAACCCACAAAGAAGCTGCCGAGAAAATATGGCGAAGACGACGTCGGCGTCGAAGGTCTTCACGTCGGAAAGCGCCAGCTTCAGGCGATAAGTCAACGCATCAGGAAAGATCGCCAGCTGCAGTTCACAGCACGGCAAACACAGACGTTGAAAAAGAGCAAAGGGGCAGACCAGTCTCAGCAGAAGAGTGGCCTCCGCTTACGCGTATACAACGCTCAGAAGAGCCGCAGCAGAAGCCGTATTCTTCAGAGCAAGCTGCTGCAATGGAGGACTTGCGGAACACAGATCAGCAAGTGATAGCTCTTTTGCGACCCTTAATTAACGCCATCCGCTTGTTGTTAAGCACCTTGCACACACCGTCAGCAAGAATTGCATTGCAATTACTGGACGCTTTGAGTCCAGTACTCGCAGCGCTTGAGTAAATAATGGCTCATCAGCCACTGTCTTTCAGAGAAGAGTTTTGAAAAGCAGCGATTATTCAATGGAATGCCCGGGAACTGAGGTCACGCATCGCCGATTTCTGTCGGTTCGTGTACACCAATAAGTTCCCAATTATTGTCATCTGCGAGCCAAATTTGCAGAAAGAAATCAGACTTTCTGGTTATGAGTCATTCATGTCGTCTACAACTGCGGACAATAGCAAAGTTCTGATGTTTATTCGCCGCGACCTCACCTACATTCATCATCCGGTGTCACCCGACGACAACAATCAATATATAAGTATAACAGTGAAAAGGAGACACCATCACGGTTGTGGGTGCCTACCTCTCTCCGTCAAGCCGTTTCGACCATACAAGACTACAAGGTATCCTGTCAGCAACTTCTCACTCATGTATTATAATTGGCGACTTCAACGCCCATCATACAATCTGGGGAAGTTCGAAGACCAATGTTAAAGGGGGAAAGTTGGTGTCCTTCGCCTCCGACAACCAACTTTTCTATCTAAATGATGGCAGTCCAACGTTCCTACGTGGTTCAAGGTGTAGCAGCTGCCTTGACCTGGCCTTTGTCTCACGAGGCCTCGTGAGGCGTGCTGAGTGGTTTCCAGACATTGAAACGCATGCAAGTGACCACATTCCCACTTACGTCAAAATCGAAGGACTGTCCCATGCTAAGATACGCGATAGTGTTCAGAGAGTGGACTGGTTGAAATTCCAGTCTCGCATGGAAGAACAATGTGAAGCAAACCTATCCCTAGATATAGAGGAAATAATTAAAAGCACAATACATGATACTACGTGTACCCTCACCTGCTCTCCCAAAGTAACAAAATTTGACATCGAGCTAGAACGACTTCGAGCAATCCGACGGCGTGCTGAACGAAGATACCGACTCACGGAGGCAATAGAAGACTTACGGATTGCTCGACGTATACAAAAGAAGATTCAGCGACGGATAAAAAAACTCGAGTCACAACGTTGGACTGCTTTTTGTGAGTCACTTGACCCACGAAAACCTTTATCGCAATTGTAGAAGACGGTACGAGGTCTCCGCACAAAACCCACTCAGTGTTCACCATTCAGGGCTCTCGCACTTTCTGAACAGAGACGCGGCATTGACGTGGCAGAAGACTTCTGTGCCAGAGTATCTGGGCCACTCGCAGTGCCCAATAGCCTATTGCCCTCGACTAACTGTCGCCAAACACTGGATTCCCGCATGGATATGCCTTTTTCTATCGTGGAGCTCAAAGCAGCACTAGCTTTGTGTGGACGCACGTCGGCATCAGGGCCCGATAGAATTTCTTATAGGGCCTTGTGTCATCTGGGTGAACGTGCGAGAATTCTCCTTTTGGAGCTGTACAACAAATCCTGGCAAGATGGAACGCTCCCGACAAGCTGGAAGACAAGTCACCTAGTTTCATTTCTGAAGCCAGACAAGTCACCGTTGGACCTCTCATCTTATCGTCCGATCGCATTGGCCAGTTGTGTAGGCAAAGTTATGGAGCGGATGATCCTTGGATGCCTGGAGTGGTTCTTGGAGTGTAACAACATCTACCCAGATTCCATGGCAGGATTTCGGCGTGGTCGAGCATCTATTGACAACGTAGTCGACCTGGTCCCTTATGTCCAACACGAGAAAGGCCGTAAGCGTCTCTGCGCATATTTGTTCCTAGACGTCAAAGGGGCGTATGACAACGTTACGCATGAAGCTGTTCTCACCGCTCTCGAAGATATAAGAGTAGGTGGTCGGATGTATTGCTGGATACGTAATTATTTGTCAATGCGATCCTTTTTTGAGAGCACTGAAGACGGTCCAACCTCTCCGCATTACAGCCACCGAGGCGTCCCCCAGGGTGGCGTACTCAGCCCTGTGCTGTTCAATCTTACGTTAATTGCTCTCACTGAGCATCTGCCAAGCACGGTCAGGCTATCAATGTACGCAGATGATATCTGCGTTTGGGCATCGGCTGTAACACGCCTGCAGTTACGAGAGAAAATTCAAAAAGCTGCCACTGAAACATTACGCTACCTCCGAAATCGAGGCTTGGAAATTTCTTCCGAGAAATGCGCCCTCGTAGTTTTTACATTAAAGCCTATGGATAAGTACACTAAAAGCCTCAGTGGTCAAACTGTACCATACGTTCGATCGCACAAGTTTTTGGGCGTCATAATTGACAGGAATCTATCATGGAGCGATCACGTTTCGTACATGAAGAAACGGTTAATGGACATCTGTAATATACTGAGGTTTTTTGCAGGGAAGACTTGGGGAATGTTTCCCAGTGCAATGCTACAGCTGTACAGAGTACTTTTTCTTGGTTTCCTGTGGTACAGTTTACCGGCATTGAACAATGTAAGCAAAACAAGCCTTCGAACGCTACAGAGTGTTCAGTCCCAGGCACTCCGGATTTGCCTCGGCTTACCTCGTAGTGCGTCAACAATGGCTACTATAGCTATCGCCGTTGACCACCTCATCACGAAACATTTCGACGTTGAGGCACTCAGGACCCATATAAGGCATATTGCTTGGACACCCTGCCACCACCTAGCCTCTTTACCAGCAGACAGACCACGTTCGTCATTTTGCCAAACGGTAACCACATACCGCGATTCTTTGCCAACATGCTTCACACCCGCCGCCAGGCCTTTGACTCCTCTGTGGTGTCTGACTCATACTAATATCAGGCTAACTATCCCTGACATCAAGAAAAAAGCAGATATGTCGTCACCTGCTCTTAGACAGCTTGCTCTGCTCTTGTTATACGAGACGTATCAAGGCTATATTCGCGTATACATCGACGGCTCTGTTTTACTGAAGAGTTCAACGGCATCATTTGTTATACAGATAAAAGACACGACAAGAAAATTCAAGACCTCCCACCTTACGACATCAATGGGAGCAGAGCTCACAGCTCTTTGTGCTGCATTGCAATTCATCAGCGATCAACAGCCACAAAAATGGACAATTTTCAGGGACTCAAAGGCGGCACTGCAATCCCTTCTATCACCTATACGCCACGGCCCGTACGAACAGCTGGTATTTGAGATTGCAGAAAATACTCACCAATTCATTGAGAAAGGACATGAAATAGCCTTTCAATGGTTTCCAAGTCATTGTGGAATAATTGGCAATGAACGGGCCGATCGAGCTGCCCGTTCTGCCCATACTGAAAGCGATGAAATATCAATTCCG
The DNA here is from genome assembly GCF_013339725.1 of Rhipicephalus microplus. Taxonomy (NCBI): domain Eukaryota; kingdom Metazoa; phylum Arthropoda; class Arachnida; order Ixodida; family Ixodidae; genus Rhipicephalus; species Rhipicephalus microplus. The sequence continues at coordinate 43,116,067 of NC_051174.1, forward strand.
CTTTCCAGAACTGATGCTGCACGGAAACCCCGCATGCTTGCTCGCAAGCGCACCACGTCACAATGGAACGAGTCACGTTTCATCCATGCATGGTTAGGTACTTTAGACCCAACTCTCAGTCTTCAAATTCCTCCCGAATTATGCCGACGAGACGCTACTATGCTGTGCAGATTATGGTTCGGCGTCGCATTTACCAATGCGTACGCGTTCCGCATAGGAATGGCAGACACTGCTGCATGCGACCATTGTGGCAGTGATGAAACAACTTGGCACAATCTGTGTGAATGCCCACAATACTGCTCGCAGAGACAGTCACTCTGCAGTGCACTAGATAAACTGGACAACCAGCCTCTTTCGGAAGAAAGACTCCTGCGCTGCTGACAGGACTTTAAGTCGCAGAAGAAGGCTATGAAGGCGCTCCTGCACTTCTTGCGTTCAACCGGCCTGTCTAAACGACTGTGATCGGAACTCCCTGAATGTGTGCGCATGTTGTTTTTTTTTCTAATTTATTTTATATCTCTCTATATCTATCCTCTTTCTGACCCTTTTCCCCACCCCCGTACAGGGTAGCAAACCAGTTCGTCTAGGTTAACCTCCCTGTCTCTTTCTATAATTATTTCTCTCTCTCTCTCTTGTCTTTTGCCTCTACAGTTTCTTGTTGAAAGCGCTGCGAGGCTTAGTGGTAGAATACTGGGCTGGCAAGGAGCGAACACAGGTTCGAATCAATTTCTCGTTGAGGTGAACTGACCGTCTCGATAAGCGCCTCAGCGACCAGCACGCGATTTAGCCTCACCGAATAATAAACGCAAACCATGGTGTAATAATAGGTTCGGTGCTGGCACTCGCCACTCCGAGTAAGAGGAGAGCGCGGGCAGGTTTTGTTCGCCGATGACCTTGGGCCATGAGTACTTTCCGTCAAACGAGTTGAGATGACGCTACTGTATGGGGCGCCAGCAATTCGTGCGGCTCTCATTGTGAAATTCACGTGCAAAAGAACATCTTCCTGGCAGCTTTGTGTGCATGATATTTTGTGATTTCGAAACGCGTTGCCCTGTGCTTGTGAGCTCTTTCAGTGGATTTGTTTTGCTGATTCGCGCTTTGTGATTCAGGGCAAGTATAACTCGACGTTGCATATGACTATGAGAACGCGTCAGTGGCTTTGTCGCCGGCGGCGCCTCGAAATGGAAAAGTGGTGATTTGTCCCGAATTGCAAGTCGAGTATCGGACTTGTAGGAGCGTGAGTCGCTTTTCAAGGCTTCGCATGGACCTGAGCACTTAGATACGTGGCGACGGGCAATTGAGAGAGGCCACAGAACATTGCAGCCTACTGACCATGTCTGCGTGACGCATTTCCCGAAAGAAGCGATCTGTGCCTGATATCATGCCTAACACACGGAAAACGTTTTGTTGCACGCGCCAAAAAAAAAAAAACTTAGCTCACTTCTGATGCTGTGCCTGCAATATTCCCGGCCACGCTGAGTATACCTGACCGTGCAGCGAAAAACCAGCGAAAGTACTTCTGACTTCTCGGAAGTGACGAGAACGAAATATTTACCTGCATCTGAAGTGCCTGACACGACCGCTGAAAGTACACTAAACTTATTGTGCGTGGAAGCAGCGATTCCACAGCACATGGCGATGATAAATGAACAGGCACGCTTGCAAAGTGCAGTGCTTTGACTTCAGAATCAACGGGCCTCGTCCACCAGAAAAAGAGCACGTTTCTCAACACGACACTGATAGTGTGGGCCTATGCGCTACACCGACTCAGTTCCTCATCACGCCAGAAAAGTAATTCCTTGTTTTAAATTGATATGCCACTTTTTCAGCGGCATCTATGCCTATTTAAACCAAGAAAACTATAATGTAGAAAGTATAACCAGTGAACAACAATCATTGCACATACTATTCTTCGATGCAGACGTGTTTTTTTTATGTCCATATGTTCACGTGATTAAATTAGTTTGCCATACTAGATGTCAAAAAGCCATATTTTCACGTTTTTGGAAGTCTATAGCACTTCATCGTCACCGTCCTGCAACCTTTCAGGTGCACTCTCGACAATGGCACTTACAACACAAGCCGTTTATTTAGGCCTGAGATGCCTCATCAAAGCAAAATATGGTTGTCAGAGTCCCGCGTTGGGGGCGCAAAGGACGAGCTGCACAAAATATGAGAGAGGTTAAAGAAAGAGAAAGAGATAAACAGTACGCTCTTTTCTACCTCCCGATGCGGGGGCCACAAAACATACTGATTTAGGTAGTGCGCTCGCTTTCACTATCTGATAAGCACTTCGTCAAGTTAAAGTCCACGCGGCTTAGTAAAATAACGCGATGCATGGCTGATGGCACTGGCCTGACAGTCCCGACATGGGTGTGTTACGGGTTAAGCCAGAGTTGACCATCGAGACCCAATGAAGTTCTTCCCACCATACTATGTAGCTTACACTGCCAGAGTCCAAAAAGGGGTCATATGCGTGACGCTAACAGCAAGACTGGCAAGAGTAGCGTTTCGATTCAAGTTCCTAATAAAACAAGTGTAAGTTTTATGATACATTAGTTGAAAATTTTCTAACGAAGTTTTACATTAATTCTGCAAAACAACGAGAATGTGACAGCAATATACACGCGTGCCTATACGCACACGCGCATCCACACGCACGCAGGCACACATGAACTACATACACGCACAAACACACACACATACTCTCGCCTTCTAATATAAGGTAGTAATCAAATGGTGGTTTTGGGACGTTAAACCCCACATATCATCATCATCAAAATACCCTGCCTTTGCCCTCGGGCTGCTATCCTTATTGCAAACACTTAAGATTTTTTCTCACCGACAACGATGTGTTTTTCTTCTGAACCAAAGAAACCGCCAACGCCGCCGGCACCAGGATATCAGAGAAACGAGCTGTTCAGTGCGGTCGCGTCAAATTGCGACCGCTATCCAGGCCAACGTTCGCTCATGTCGGATCATTTATATAACGAAAACGCTGCTGACTTATAAGCTTCATATAAAACTACGAAATTAATTTCACCACAGCATAGTCACGGCGTATTATTTTTGTTAACATCTATCAGTGCATACTTGTACATGTGAATATCAAGCGTAATAAACAAGCGAAGCTCCGATGCAATAACCTTCTACACGCGGATCAGAGTCGCTCCCGAGTGAGCGCCTCGACTCACCCTCCTTGAGGGACATCTCTTGCATGAAACGGAAACAGCCCAAGCGGCGAACACAATCTGGACGTGGCGCCGGGCCCTCTGTTACAGTGTACACTCTGGTTGTGTCGTCAGTGAAGCGTTCGGCACTGCGTAAGCCTAGGACAGGTCCCACCCGGTCACGAGAAAAACGAAATGTGTAGACTCATCACTCATCTCCTAACTTATTCTTACACCATGGCGCAAACTCGTGTATTACTGCTGGCTGCTACAAGAAGCTTTTGCGTAAAGAAGGCGGCCACACATTTTTTATAACGCTAAAGAAGAGAGCATAAGATATGCGATTTTCAGAAGTGAAGTACAGTGCACAAAGTAGAGGCTCATTTTACGAGGCGTGCTCACGCAAAAGCAAGAAAAAAAAACAGAGATCTACAAGAAGCTCTTGGCATAAATGAAAACTGAGTACCTGGAGTACAACTTTGTTGGTGCTCGCTTCACAGGCTTCTGCCTCGAATGCGTGCAAAGCCTGCTCTCGTGCAAATACTGTCACAGGCAGTGGCTTCACGGCACCCGATGAGATACCCTCGCGCACAAGTTCAGCAACACGCCGCTTCTCCTCCCTGGCGCTGGGATTGTTCGCTTGCAGGGCGTCCGCCCTGATCGTAGTGACATTGAGGACTTTGCCTTTTGAAGACAGTCCTTGAGGTGGGAGGGACGGCGAGTTGTCCGAGGTGTCGTGAAAGAGATAGCGACCATTCGCAGCCAAACAGTGAACCATGTGGTCTCTAGTTGCACTTCGCAGGTGGGAGGGACGGCGAGTTGTCCGAGGTGTCGTGAAAGAGATAGCGACCATTCGCAGCCAAACAGTGAACCATGTGGTCTCTAGTTGCACTTCGCAGACTGTGAAAGACGAGGTCCACTCCTACAAAGTGAGAGAAGAAGTGTGGTGATGCTGTTAGGGGTAACATTCACCGGAAGTGTTATGTCACGTCAAAAGTGCCGTATTCTAGCGTAGAACACAAAATCAGAATTTATTAAGCCCCTTACTAAGAACATCTCGACCCTGGAGATGACTGTCACGAAAGAGAGAGAGAGAGAGAGGTACATAGTCTAAAGAGTTTAAAGCAACCCATTTTCACGAGTGGAGTGCGCCTTCCCTCTCCCCCCCAAAAAAAACACGAAAATCAAGGAAGTTGACACAAGCGCTGTCTAACAACTGAATTTTAATGAAAAAGTAAGCACACATAAACATAAAGGATCTTTCTAAATATTGCCATATGGTATCAGTATGATCAACCTCGGCCAAGCATCTAATTCCGTATGCTGTAGATATGAAACGTCAGTACTTCTGAGAGCGATGAAGGCTGGCTCACGCACCTGTCTTTTTGCTTTTAATATTTGAAATGTTTAAGTGATTTCCCGCGTGCGCTGATCACTAATGGGAACTACGCTAACTGAGGTTTAACCTCCTAATATGAAAGTTGTCGCGGTTTCCCGCGCTGCCGAAGCCAGAAAGATGCGCGCGTTTAATATTTCAACTGTTAGGTGGCGCCACGAACTCTTCCCGATGGTTTTCTGAAATGTAGTTGCTGTTTATGACAACTTCAACTAACTAAAAAAACCAGTTTGAACTTATGATATGCCTTCATGTCCACAAATAAATAAAACCCTTATATTAGCCCAATGAAGCGTATTTGCATACGCTCTTATTGGAATATTTTTAGAGCTCGGTTAATTGGTACTTGCTTACTAAAATACGAAAAGACGCGTAGCACCAAGGAAGAAAAACTAAGCACAGGAGAGAAAGGGCGTCGCTCAAAATTTACTTTACTCTCAGAACATCATTCACATATTTAACCATAGCAATTATGTGCGCGCACATCGCCTAACATGCTCATCAAAGAGCACGCAATATTATTGGCAATGTATAAGATGACAAAAAAATCACTAAATAAACAATGCGTTGAAGTCATTAAACTCACCACCATGAATAGCAAAAGATGCCTCACTACCAAGCATATATCTTTTTTTTAATGCAGCATGTTTCCATGATTTCACGCGCTAAGGTATGATAACTTTTAACAAGAATGGAATACACTGAAAAACGCACTCTCACATTCGCAGTAACCACAATGCATACGCAAATGTGCTGAAAGTTTATTTTTCATAGGAAGACCACTCCCTCTAATTTTGTTGTTCATGGGCCGCCCTGTCGGGCCGATATGAACCCTACCGCCATTAGGCGGGCCCCCCTTCACCACGGTAACCGAGCGGACGACTTACGGCCTTGCGTTTCTGTTCCCAAACGGGAAAAAGAGGCTGCACTGAGCCCCCCCCCCCCCGCCCCCAGACACCCCACTCTTCTAAACACCAACGTTTTTAGTATCTAAAAACTTTGCTACACACACTGAAGGAGGAGGGGGGGGGGGGTGGCATCAGAAAAAATCAGTCGGTAGAGGCTAGCCAACTTGCTGTGCTGGGTGCCGCGAACACCAAAGGCTCCCTGTACGTGTCAGCCTTGTGCACGTATGGCGTAACCATGCGCCTTTTTAGGGGCGAAGCTCCTTAAAGCAGCACCCGTTCGTCCCTCGTCGTAGTACGTAACAGTTCTTACGGTTGGACCTGCAAGGTGGTGCCGGTAAGAGATTTCTCCTGTGCGTTGTTGAACAATAAAAAATTCGCAGCGTGCGCGTTAACCAAAAGCCGAATTCCCCTGTCTCTCATTTCCCATTAGCAGAAATTGGCATGTACATCGAGCACTATCTGACAAGAAAGGGTTGCTACGTTCTACTCGCTGGGCGTAACCTCCTTGCTTTTAGAAAGGTTTAGCGAGCGTTGAGCAGCAGTGCCATAAATAAAGTGAACTAGTATATACCATGAACTCGAGGAAGTAGAAACGGAGAGGAAGTAGAAACGGAGAGGAAGTAGAAAGGTGGGAAGTAGAAACGAAGCGCAAGCCGTTAGAAAGTGTGCGTGTGCCACCTCTCGTTTAGTTCTTGGAATATCCGCTGGATGGCAGTGCTTCTATATGTGGAATATATGATGAAAAGATGCGAGATGGTGGTACTTAGAGTGTTGACTAGATAGACGAATGGGCACAAAGACAGATGCATGGATGGACGCATGGATGGCTGCACGGACGGATGGATGCATGGATGGACGCAGAGGGCGGATGCATGGACGGACGCAGGGACGAATGCACGGATGGACGTGCAGACGCACGAAGAAACGCACGCACGGTTGGGCGAATGGATGCATTGACTGTCACACAGATGGACGCATGCACGGACGTATGCTTTGGATCACTCTCCACCATTCATTCCGTGGGTATGCTGCCACTTTTTTTTTTCATAGGCTGCCTGTTTCTTCTAGAACTCGACAGCCTTTGAAAAAGCGTTTCTGACACTGTGACGATGACAGTGCCAGGGTGGCCACCTGAACGCAGCCGCGTGGCCTGATAACAAAAACTTTCCTGCATTCTGTGCGGACAAGATTTCACCAATGCTCCTTATTTTCGCCTGTATTTTCGCGCAACTTGCACCGGTGCTGGACTGGGCCGTCTAGACGACCAAAAAAGAGTGTCACTCGGTGCCCTGACCACGGATAACCCAATGCTGCAGGTGATTCGGTCCGCCCACCACTTACGCAGACTGTTGAGGTGCGATTCACCATGCATAAGCATCCGTTTGCTTAACATTGCGTAACTAGAGCTATACTATAAACATTAAAAAAACGCCAGGCCTGCGCGGAAGGCGCAGCACAGCCACAGCGAAAGCTAAAAGAGTGGCCTTTCAGAGCCTTTTCGAAACACTCATTGGGTAACTACTGCAAGCAAATTTGCTTGATACCCACTAGGTCATTAATAACGAGTTTATTTGGCTAGTAGGCCGCAGTGCGCTATGGTATTTTTCGTCCTTCTTCTAGGAAGCGTGGTATCCGCTCAACAGTTGCAAAAAACTTTGTTCCAATTGTTCATGCAGTGGCTCATGACGATGAGGAATTATGCCTCTAGTGGGTATGCGCCACAGTAATAGGGGAACAAGAAGAAGCTTTTGTGATGCGTTGGAACATTGGACGGCCCACTCGTTACGCTATTCACATTGTGCGGCGACTGGTGGTTAAAACGCTTTTTAAGTCGTGTTAACGCGATTGCTTTCCCGACATCAAGCCTGCCCAAGGCAAGTTTGACAGCCATTAACAAGCACCGGTGTAGCTCAGTGGTAAAATACTGAGCTGGCACCCAGCGGACCCGGGTTCGAGCCTCAGTGTATCCTCCAAAGTGGGTACGTGCCATGTATCTAGGATAGCAAAGCAAAGCAAATCAAAGTCATTTGTTCTAGGTCAAGCCTCGCTAAGGCTGGTTTGAGAACAATATTACAAGCACCGGCGTAACTGAGTGGTAGAATACTGGGCTGGCACCCGGCGTGTCGAGCACCAATGTGTCATTGTTGCTAATGTGGTTACAAACACCGGCGGCGGGTGGCAGGCGGGGACAACTGCGCGTGACCAGAGTTGTCCTCTCATAACAGCTTTCGCTGAAAACGTTTTGTGCAACCTAAGATTATTGGGAAAAGCAGAAACCAAACAGCAAGGAAACTGCTAGAGGTGTTATTATAATTGAAGTATTGGGTCGGTTTGCTACAGTGACGCGTCCATTGTACTCTATCAATTTCAGTTGTCCTTCTTCAATCAACTACTCACGCCATGACATGTGTCTCTTTCGCACCACTGCGCATGGGTGGAGGTTTATCTGTTCTTCAGCCTGCACAGGCAATAAACAGTCGGTAGTTTGGCACCCGTCTGTCTCTATCCTCCACTTTTTTGATGTTACTAGCTGTGAAATGTTCAGCAAACGAAGGTACCAACATGGTGAAAAGCAAGTTCTTCGATAAGCATCTGGTTTCGTCCCACTAGAATGGCATCATGATTAGTGTTGTGTGGAACGGTGTTTACTAACTTTTTTACAAATATTGCCATGACTGGTGCTTATGCAGAAATTCTATGTTTTCTACGTGGTATAGGTGGACGTCAAAACTGACACTGTGGGTATTGAAGCAGTCTGATCACGTTATCTCACTGCTATTCTCATCATGTTGCGAGCCCGAAACAATAGACTATTTCTTTTTGACGAATCAATGATGTACAGTACTCAAGGACTGAAACGGGACACTCGTAGCATATGGCCACGGGTGCATGTGCCGCGGCTCGTTGGCGTTCTTGGAACCAGGGTGTTGCATTGTGGTACAGAGTGAGGGAGAGAACATCTACAGAGCAGGATTACTCCTCCCGGCCGCTAAAGAGTCGGCACTTAGTTCACAAAGTGGACACTGCCAGCGTGGAGGTGCAAGACCGAAGCGCTTTCGCATGCATGCATCCCGAATTGAGTGCATGGTGGGCCCTATTTAGGCAGACGACAATCTCGATCTGCGCCCTTCAACGATGAGGCACGTAGGTTCCGCGAATACGATGTGGGACACAGTTAAGATATTGCGCCTGACGTGTGCAAGTAGACATAATAAATAGCTGCACAAAAGCATATAAAGTTTGTCAAGCTTTTTGTCACGATGAAACAGAAAAGCAACAACCATGGGGCTGTTTCTGTGCAGCATTAAAACAATCATTTCACAACAACAGCAGTACTTTGTTGTATCGCCCCGAGCAGCCAATATTGCGGCTGTTCGGCGTGGCAAACTTTTGCACGGCTCCCGGCCACGTAAGAACGAGCGATATTCTGCCATATTTATTCATATTAGGCCACATTTGACCTGGTGATACTAATACATATTATTTGCATGTTGCATCAAAGTAAGCCTGCCACTCATTTTATTTCTTGTCGAGGCAGAAAGCATGAAAAAAACTTTCAATGTTTTTGTGCAGATATTTATCAGGTATAACAATGCACACAAGGCGCAATCCCCTATCTGAATACCGTGTCTTACTTGCACAGTATGCGTACCGCATCGTCTAAGCGCGCAGAACGAGAGGGTTGTCTGCCCAAGGCAAGTTTGACAGCAAGTCAGAAGCAACAGTGTAGCTCGGTGGTAGAATACTGGGCTAGCACCCAGCGGACCCGGGCTCGAGCCTCACTGTATCCCCCGAAGTGGGCACGTGCCATGTATCTAGGTTAGCAAAGCAAAGCAAAGTCATTTGTGCTAGGTCAAGCCTCCCTAAGGCTAGTTTGAGAAGAAGTTAGAAGCACCGGCGTAACTGAGTGGAAGAATGCCGGGTCGTCTGCTGGCGCAGCAATAAAATTGGTGTGCCGCGGCGAGCTAGTGCGGTCGGCATGCGAATGTGCGTGAGCCTTGCAGCGTCTCACTGGCAGTGTACATACGACGAACTACAGGCCGACACTATAGCGACCGGAAGGAGTAATCCTGCTCCGTATGTGTTCTTCCCCTCACTCCATACCACAATGCAACACATTGGTACCACGCGTAGAATGCAGGGTCGTCTGCTGGCGCTGCAATAAAATTGGTGTGCCGCGGCAAGCTAGTGCGGTCGGCATGCGAATGTGCGTGAGCCTTGCAGCGTCTCGCTGGCAGTGTACATACGACGAACTACAGGCCGACACTATAGCGACCGGAAGGAATAATCCTGCTCCGTATGTGTTCTTCCCCTCACTCCATACCACAATGCAACACATTGGTACCACGCGTAGAATGCAGGGTCGTCTGCTGGCGCTGCAATAAAATTGGTGTGCCGCGGCAAGCTAGTGCCGTCGGCATGCGAATGTGCGTGAGCCTTGCAGCGTCTCGCTGGCAGTGTACATACGACGAACTACAGGCCGACACTTTAGCGACCGGAAGGAGTAATCCTGCTCCGTATGTGTTCTTCCCCTCACTCCATACCACAATGCAACACATTGGTACCACGCGTAGAATGCAGGGTCCTCTGCTGGCGCTGCAATAAAATTGGTGTGCCGCGGCAAGCTAGTGCGGTCGGCATGCGAAAGTGCGTGAGCCTTGCAGCGTCTCGCTGGCAGTGTACATACGACGAACTACAGGCCGACACTATAGCGACCGGAAGGAGTAATCCTGCTCCGTATGTGTTCTTCCCCTCACTCCATACCACAATGCAACACATTGGTACCACGCGTAGAATGCAGGGTCGTCTGCTGGCGCTGCAATAAAATTGGTGTGCCGCGGCAAGCTAGTGCCGTCGGCATGCGAATGTGCGTGAGCCTTGCAGCGTCTCGCTGGCAGTGTACATACGACGAACTACAGGCCGACACTATAGCGACCGGAAGGAGTAATCCTGCTCCGTATGTGTTCTTCCCCTCACTCCATACCACAATGCAACACATTGGTACCACGCGTAGAATGCAGGGTCGTCTGCTGGCGCTGCAATAAAATTGGTGTGCCGCGGCAAGCTAGTGCGGTCGGCATGCGAATGTGCGTGAGCCTTGCAGCGTCTCGCTGGCAGTGTACATACGACGAACTACAGGCCGACACTATAGCGACCGGAAGGAGTAATCCTGCTCCGTATGTGTTCTTCCCCTCACTCCATACCACAATGCAACACATTGGTACCACGCGTAGAATGCAGGGTCGTCTGCTGGCGCTGCAATAAAATTGGTGTGCCGCGGCAAGCTAGTGCCGTCGGCATGCGAATGTGCGTGAGCCTTGCAGCGTCTCGCTGGCAGTGTACATACGACGAACTACAGGCCGACACTTTAGCGACCGGAAGGAGTAATCCTGCTCCGTATGTGTTCTTACCCTCACTCATTGCCACAATGCAATACATTGGTACCACGCGTACCCAGGAGCGGCAGCACATGTACCGTCGGCCACACGTTCTGAGTGTACTGTTTCAATCCGTGAGTACTGCACTGCAGCGAAAAAACCCTATTATAAACCCTTTTCGATCTATGGTAGCCTATCATTTTTTTTTTTTTTGGATCCGCCATTTCTGGGTTCTGCAGCAGAAAACTTTGCTCGGCTGTGTGGAACTCCCTTAACGAAACGAAATGGTTACTTTGCTTAGCACGTTGCTCTGTATTTTCTGTATTCACACATATGTAATATTATTTATTTATTAATTTATTTAATTATTTATTTATTCATTTCTTTGTTTGTTTGTTTGTTTGTTTGTTTGTTTGCTTGCTTGTAATACTTAAGGTTTCTTACAAAAAGGTTATTTTCATATTCGTCATAAGTCACCTGAAATTGGTCTAATACATCTACTCTTCCAATACTGCAGCCCGTTCTTACCCTGTTATTATATTTTCTTTTAATTATCAAAGCGCCATATTCTGGCCCAGTCCTGCATCATGGCTATAAATAACAACAACAACAAAACATCAAATGGCATACGCAGTGTGAGTACCTTGAGGTACGGTAAACATTCATAGTCTCCAACTGAACATTTCCGAAAGGATAAAAAATAAACCAAACAATAACATGAGTTTCCACCTGGAATGAGTCAGGGGCCTCCTTTAGGAAAATAACTATTTATTGGAAGATCGAATGTATTGCCCATGAATGCCTATCAACTATCATGTGCGCTTGTTAAATGTGTTCCGAGATATCCGTTTTCCTTCAAACGCCAAAGCCGGTTACGCACCTTTTCCTTTAGTTTGACCAAGGATGTATTCTTCCAAGCAAAGCCCTTTGTAGTTTACAATGTTCCCGTCTTCCAGGTGAGCGAAGTGGTCCCTCAAAAACTGCTTCTCCCTCGCCGAGCCTGTTCACAACCAGAAATTGGCGAATTTTATTGATGGCCACACTATTAGGGTCGTTTGCATGTGGAACATGTTCTAACACATCCATGCCTAAGATGACGAGAAATAACAATGAAAGAGAAATTCAATTCATGCTACATTCGGTTACTATAAAGCAGTCGGGGTACATATATCTAGCCTTAAACTGTGCCATGGAGATTTAACATTTTCTGAAACGAGTACCTTTGACTGTTACCTCGTATGATTGAATAACGTGATGATATTACTTCAGAATATGTTCATACACGGCGGCTGCTATTATAAACGATGACAGCATTGCAACTAAGGCTACGATGGTAAGAGGTATTTACTAACTGTAGTTTGGTTGCTGTTGGACAAAATTGTTCGAAACATGAAGTGCTCCCCTTACCACTAGTAAAAGTCATCCTTTCGCTCACTCCCTCTGTTTTATAGAGTGGAGCTCTCTCAGCAGCGTAGCTGCCGTCGTTACAGAAGGGAGTGCAAGATTGATCTTGTTCGTCTTGTCTCGTTTCCGCTGCCGCTGCTCGTCAAGGATGGAGACCAGTCCTTCAAACGTACTTCGAACAACTGGATTTTATATACAGTATATCTCTTTCATGCACAGAACTTTATTATTGGAGGGAAACAATATTTTATTGAAAATATAGATTAGCCTTCGTCCAAAAATGCCCTTTGCGCTGATCAAGTTTGTCTACAAAATTCATATTATGGTTGTAGTCTTGCAAAGCCGCCGGACAGGACACCTTGCTCAATGTCCCATCCTTGTTTTTCCTGTCCACTTCAACTTCATTGGAAGGGTCATGAAAATTTGTTAGCAAATAAACAGTCCTCTTGTCCTTCCATTTTAGACAGCAGAGGCCGTCGTCGCTGACACTCCAGTCTGTGTCGCCTCTTTTCATCGATTTGTCAGCCTGAAAGCATGGCAAGTTCTTTCTACTGGAATTCACTGTCCCACATGCGTAAATGCCATCGTGCAGAAGGTCTTTCAGGAGGTTGTAGCTCGTAAAGTAATTATCGAAAAAAACACGATGCTGCTGGCCCACAAGGTCATGACGTAACTTCCTCACAACTTGTGCACCTAGCTCCTTCTGAACACCGTTCTCAGATTTACCGGTGTAAATATCAAATTTTAGATTATAGCCACTGCTGGCACAAAGCATCCACACCTTGTAGCCACGCTTCACAGGCTTCTTTGGCATATACTGCTTCAGCGAGCTCCTTCCCTTGAACTTTATCATAGATTCATCGATGGCGAGCAGCTCGGCGGGCAAGTAATTTTCCGCAAATGTTTTCGATAGTTCAGTGAGGAGTGGACGGACTTTGTACAACTTGTCAAAGTTGGGGTGATCCCTCGCTGGCTGCAAGATATTATCATTCAGATGCAGGTGTGATAAAAGCCAGCCGAATGTGTTGACAGGCATAACTTTCGAAATGAAAGGATCATGCAAGTCAGGCGCAGTAGACCAGTAATCCCGGTAACTTGGGCTTCTTTTGATCCCCATCAGGAGATTGAGCCCCAAGAAGGAACGCATTTCTTCCAAAGTGGTGGGTGTGTATGGCTTGCCCTGCTGCTGAGCGTAAAGATTTGTTTGAAATACCAGCAACTCCATCAAGGACGGCGTCCAGAATAAGCTGAAGATGTCATAAGGACTTGTTTTCTCTACGTTTTGGATAGAAAGTGGCACCCCACTATATAATAGAAAGTCCAGCGGTGGCGACATTTTATAGGAAGGACTCCACACAGGTACCTTCGCCGTCATGACAGGAACGTCATCTTGTTCGCTCTCTGTATCGGAAGACTCGCACACTGCAGAGATGGCTTTTCTTGCCTCAAGTCTCTGTTTGCTCGTTTTGACAGCTTTATCATTTACTTCATACTCAGGGTCACTGTCACTGAAGTCGTCACCTCCTGCGAAACTGTCCGAATCCGATGGTATTTCGACAAAGTCTTCCGCTGAAACACCAAGAACAAATCATATATTGCCGGCCGTCCAGACCCTTCATGCATGGTGGTTACCCTAGGGGACCACAAACTTCAGCAACAAAGCGCTCTCGAATAAATGAGCGCAGCACTTCAATTCTACTTTCCATAGTATAGGCAACTTCTACAACACTCTATCCTGTGATATTAATTCACTACAAAGAGGACTTACCTTTCTTTCCATAAAAAACTCTCGAGTCCATCGCGTATCGCGTGCTCGAGTCGAGACCAGCCGGAAGAAAACAAAGATAACACGTGACATCCGCCGACGAGGAAAGTAGCGCCATCTCTGTTGTAATGTCAAAAGCTTCAACCGGCGCGCTGTTTGAACGTTGATATGCGGGACCCGCGTACTTCAAGAGAAAAAAATGAAGAAAAGGTGGTTATATGGGGTGACCACCATGCCGGAAAGAGATATATAGATATATACAAATTGACCAGACAAGTGAACAAACACTTGGGACTGCCGCCCGTTACCTCGGCACAGCCGATAGTGCATAGCACTCTTTGCTGCGACCAGACTCCCAGTTAGAAGTCAGGAGCCTGGTCTTAACCCCTTGGTTGCCCTTCCCCGTTCTCCTCACGGCCAACCATAATCATTCCGTCGAGATTGGACCTACGGTAAGTTTGTATGCCGGTGGTCTCCTCTCTCTCCACCTCCCTCTCCCCCTGCAGCCTTTTGCCACTTGTCAGAGAGAGAGAGACAAAAAAGGAACTGCCAACACCAACATTCCAAAAAGCCCATTAAAAATTACGGCATATTCACGGGGTGAATGATGATGAATGGGCGAAGCTCCGGAGGGATTCATCGGTAAACTGTGAATCTTCCGTGTAATTCGCCCAGTCGATCATCATGTAAGGACGTGAGAAACGCTGTGTGTGTATATACACAAATCAACTTTTATTTGCTCTTAGACGATGGATGGCTTGCGATGTCCCTTCCTTATGACGGCTTTATGGTCTGTGAAAAGAAGGGAGAGCGGTTCCTGTATAAGATCTCGCGTCTTTCATCAACTACAAGTACCGCTTTCTAGTTTATAACATCTTGCATCTTTTCATCATCAGCTACAAGTACCACCATCTAGTAAACACTACAAGAACTAAACGAGAGGTGGCTACATACAGGAGACGGTACCGCCATCTAGTGAACACTGCAAGAACTAAACTTGAGGTGGCTACATACAGGGGACGGTACCGCCATCTAGTGAACACTGCAAGAACTACACTAGAGGTGGCTACATACAGGCTACAGGGGACGCACAGCCCACGCCCTAAGGAGCTTCGCCCCTAAAAACCATTGAACATCCGATGGTGGCGCCGCTCAGCTCCCCGGATCAAGCTACTACGTGCGACCGGTTAGCTAGAGGGCCCCTGCCTCGACGCAGTATACCGTCTGGCCCGACAGGCGCTCCGCGGACACTTCATCCGAGATGTATTGGCATCAACACGGAGGACGCGTTGACCCCGCTTGCTGGCACGACGCTGGTTGGAGGCAGCCGCGTTGGTCGTCAAAACGTTGGTGAAAATACCACGCCTTTGTACTCCGAACGGTTTTGAGGAGCGGGGATGTCGTCTGTCAGCGTGTTTTTTTTTTTGTCCTTGTACGAGAGTCGCCACGCGCTTACCCTCGACTCTCGGGCGCTGGTTTCGTGGAAGCCATGCTTTTGGAGGGGGAAGGCACCCTCGCCCCCGCCCCTGCCCGAGACGCCATGCCCTACACGATTGTTTAGAGAACTTAGGTTAAATGAACCTGTTAAACATCGATTTTATTCGGCGTTCCTCACTTCGCTGTTTTCAATCAAGAAACTGACGCTTCAGTAAATGTCAGATAAATTGATTTAATGACTGGCTGATTGGTGTAGGACAGTTAATGCTTCGAAGAAACTGTCCTAGGTTCGTTTTCTTACCGACGCTCGCGAAGACGATGCAGCCCATGGATAAAGCAACGGCGATGGCGGCCTGCCCAAAGCACCCACTGGCGCTGTGCACGAGAACAGATTCACCTGGCTGCATGTTACCCCGCACCAAGAGAGCATGGTAAAATGTTGCGTAAGATAAAGCAACGGTCGATGCTTCCGTCATGGTCCACGCATCGGGTAATTCCCACAGAAGAACAGGGTATGCAGCAACCACGGTCGCCAAAGCCGGGCCGGACACGAGGCCGATGACCCGAAGTCCCGTTCGATCCGTTCCTGAGAACTCTTGCCCCTGTATAGAACCTGAAATTGCCATGTCAGCCATTCCGGCAGATCGAAGAATGCGTTTGGGTTTGCTTGAAGATGGCACCTGCTACGGAGTTTCTTGCCCTGCCGTTCATCCACTTGGGAAGTTCAGTTTGTTAGGACCCCATCTAATCACTGAGCCCACTTACACGTTCCCCATAGATGGCGCACGTCACTATAGCCGGCTCACTAACAATGTCTCATGTTATTTTGTCCCACGCGCTTCCAAATTCTGGGATCACCTTCTCTCTGAAATCGTGTTCATTTCAGATCGTAACTTGTTCTTGTTCTGCTCCACATTATACAGTTATTTTCTTGATGACGGGTAACGGGTATACTGCCTGCTCTCTATTTTTTATCGTGACCAGACGCGAGTCCAATCGTATCCGCTTCATATTGTATTCTGACACGTTGTTTAGGTGTAAGCAGTTTCAAGTAATTTTTTTCTCGTCTTTTCTTTGTTTTATCACGTACCAGATTCCCTCTTGAAATCACAGCGCGCTTTAGGTTAGAATACTCGAAACTAAATAAAGTAACATCACTTCAGGTATAGCGCAGCTGTGCGATTCATCAATACCATACACTTTAAATATGCCATAAAACACTGATATAACACGGCACCTGCTGGTAACTTCTCATGCAGTCTTAGTTAAGAGGTCAACCAGAGCCCTTACAAAAAGCACATGCATAGTAGTCTGCTATAGAAAATTCCTTAATTTCAATATTTCATGGACAGGAGTTGTGCAATTATTGATTGCTCAGTTCATTAAATCATTATTTAGCGTGTTTAGCGATCAAAAGACATAGAAAGGGTGGTAGAACCAACAGCAAAGTGAAATCATCACTACGTGACTGTCTGAAAAATGTCATTTACTAATGTGTCACAGCTCTGACCTAAGGCGTACTTCAAACTGCCTTGAAGGCGTTCTTGGGGATATGGTTAGGTTCTTCACACAATCGCTGCAATGCATTGTTACGCCCGATAAATATAAGAGTACATTTTCTTAGAGGCTCCCAAGGTGCCCCTCAATCTTCACAGATAGAGTAAATGCTCACCGAACATCTTTTGCTAGCCTTGCGCGCCGTAATGATACACAAGTTTTGGGGGTCTCAACTTCATATTCATGGTTGGCATAACTTCTACTCGGCTATACTACCAGGTTGCATTGAACACCTCGTAAGCTCAACAAATTTTTCTGATGAAGCAGCGAATCACGATGCAAGTTCCCATAGTTATATGCATTAATTGTACTATAGATTCGGCTTCTTTCAAATAATCAATTAGCAATCTTTAGGTCCTAAATTGAGGCGAGATCGTAGAAAAAAGTCACAGGTTAAGCTTTGTGGATCGGTTCAATAGCTAGCTTGAAAACCAATGCATTCTATAGACCGATTTCACCGTTTACCATGCTTACGAGAAGAAGTGAAGTCTTGTAGTCTTGTACGCTACGCTTCCTAACTATATATATATATATATATATATATATATATATATGTATGTATATATAACTCGTTTTATCGAAGGCCTCATATGTCTTCATGTAATAAGCAGAGATTCTTGTTTCACATATACTCAGTACCTTTACCTGCTCGAAATTCATGAAGTGACAATGGACACTACAAGTTTGTGTGTTAGGTCCTAAGGAAGCCCACGGCGAGTTATCTTTTCACCCACTTTTATTTCTTCTCATTTACATTACAATTGCCCTAATACCTTTCCCTATACCTTCCTTGGCATTATTGTCTGTTAGACCTCATTAATACTATGTAAAACACGAAAAAACGAGCCCTTAAGTATACACTTGTTTCCCTTATTCATTAACGAGGGTCTCGTACTGGCAGACTTGGTGCCTTTAGGATGTATACGGGGGACTATTGGTCAGCTGCCAGTTAGTAATAAGTTCACGTGCTACGTGACGGCAAGCAGGCTTATCAAGAGTGTGCCACACTCGCCGCCATGGCTACTAGTGGCGCTGACTGACACTCCCATGTTTAAATTGACATAGATACCCAATAAAGTGGCTGGGGGGATGGCTGTCGTGGTAGCTCAGTGGTAGAGCATCGAACACGTTATTCGAAGGTCGCAGGTTCGGATCCTGCCCACGGCGAGTTATCTTTTCACCCACTTTTCTTTCTTCTCATTTACATTACAATTGGCCTAATAACTTCCCCTATAGCTTCCTTGGCATTATTGTCTGTTAGATCACATTAATAGGGTGTAAAACACGAAAAAACGAACCCTTAAGTATACACTTGTTTTCCTTATATATATAGTCGGGTACAACTTAAGAAGGCAGCGGCATTTTCCCCTCAAAGGCGGATGTACACGAGCCTCCAACAATACACGCGCACTTCAAGTGACGTCATTCACTGGACTACACTCTAGCCGCAGACCCAGCCGACGGAGAACAAACCTAACATGGCCGCCCTTGCTTCGAACTGGGACGAGTCCCATTGGCTGTGTGCGTCTTCCTTCGTCAGAGTGAATTCAAGTTATGTGTTGTGGTCTGTCACGCCGGAAACATTATTGTGAGCTTATGATACACAGTTTGTGCCACGTGTATTTATTCTGAGCCGTGAGCCGGCGAACAGAGATTGCAGCGAACATCGCTGACGCTGCGCTGTGCTTCGTCCAGAAACTGGATCCCGCGGTGACATACCGATGCAAACAAACATCGTGTGCGTTTGTTTCATGGTGTTTTTTTGCTCCTAAGTGAAGTTACGACGAGGAGAGTTTGCCGAAGCCTTGATCTACTGTGAGCGGCGGGTTTGTTTTGTGTGCTATGCCTCAGCACTTCTCGTCAGACGGGGTGACGTGATGGAGCAAAACCATTATCAGGATAAATGAGAAAAGCGTGCACGAATGAAACCAACCCACGTGCTTCTCAACAGAAAAGATTTGCGACAGCAAGTTCCAACGTAAAGATTCGTTGCTGCCAGCTGAGCGCACGAACGATCGATCAGTGGCGGCAGTGTGATAAGATAGCCGAGCGTCAAGCAGCGTCGTTCGAATGTTCTGTAGCACTGTTGATCGATTGCTTTCCACCAACGCTAATAATCAGTGCCTAACACGCATTGCTTCAGAGAATGTCATTGGATTATTAACGGTCAGGCGTTTGGGAGCAGTGTTTGTTTCCTTAATGTTAGCCTCAGTGCTAATATAAAATTATGACTGATACACTGGTGCCGTTACAAGGGAGCTTGGCATGAATTTGTACTGCTGTGTGGCTTAAAACTCTTCGCTCACTGCACGGGCCGGCTGTAGAATGCCTGCTGTGACACAATCGCGCATAAGTTGCGCTGCCAGCACTCGACTTGCTTTCCCACAACACAGCTTAGCGCTGCTTTTCGATGGTTGTGATAAATCGCTACTAAAGATTTGCTATGAAAGTGAAGGCAACAGAGCCAGCATGTACTTTAAAAAAATACTATAAAGCAGGCACAGCTGCTCATGAGCTGACTCCTGATAGTTCAACTCGCGTCTGCGTTAAATGTGTGTGTGTTTTTGTGTACATTTGTTAGTTTACCCTTTTTTGTATGTTAGATCTGTTTTCGTGGTCACGTTTGTGTGAATGTGTGTGAATATGTGAGTGCTTTCATGTCTTTATATGTTTATTTCCACTTCTGTCTTTTTACGTTTGTTTTTGCAAAGCATGTTGCAGCCACATCTTTCTTTACAATTTCATTTTACGTTCAGCATTGCCGAGCATTTTCCCGGTACGTAAATATGACAACGCAATGCTAGCAAAGGTATAGCGTTAATAATTGTGCTTACATTTGCGTTACTTGCCCAAGCCAGAATAATAAACTAAAATTGGCTATGAAAACACTTGAATACTCTGTGCATACTGGTAACAGAATCAAAAAGTTTGCTCCGACTATGCTATTTCACTATGGGGTGCATCACATTCAACGGTGGCTGCCTGAACGAGCATTTTAGGCCTGACTAAGCTAATAATGTTTTATATTTCTTTTCCTGTTTGCATTACTTGTGTAAGCCAGATAACTAAAACAAACAATGCAGCCACATGAATGTGCTTTGGCATGCAAGCTGCTAACAGTGGCTGTCAGTTTCATGTTGACTGCTGCTATTTCACCTGCACTGGCTATGACAACCAGGGCCAGGTTAACAGTGCGGAGGGCCCGGTTAAAGAAAATAAGGAGGGCCTCTCCCCCGTCGCCCACTTCCTTTTTTCACGCGTTGTAATTTGGTCATGCTTAAGACTTGACGTTTTTTAGATTAAGCTGCAAAGAACACAAGCCTCTGAGGAGTGTTTATTATCACGTAGGCCTTCTATTTCTTGTGGAGCACATGGAGATATTGTCATCGCAATAATCAACTATATCAGGAGACGAAGGCACATGGACCGCATTAAGATTTGTGCGATACGTTGGATCATACAGAAAGAAGACTAAACTGTGCGAAAAGTTAAGACTGAAAGAAGGAATGCGAGCGACACTTATAATTGCAGTCCAAGCACCGTGCGCGTTGCCTTTATTTGTCTTTACCAATGGCATTGTTTACCCTCATTTCAAAAGAGAATATCTTCCCTCAAAAATCGGGGCATACATTTGTGAAAAATAGCTTCCTATATCTGCTTCAGCTTCACTGATTATGTAGTGCATGCTTTGGTTGTCTGCGTGCGAGCACTGCTGAAGTTAACAGGTGGGCCTTTTGCTGAAACTGTTCACAGATGCTTACAGTAAACGCGTTACCAATCGTTTAGTTACTTTTGATTTTATACAACAAACATTTAAGCACTTCTTGTTATAGTGCTGTTATGCATATTGTATAAGATTGATCATATTGACACGAGCATGTAGTGGGTTTGCGGCTGTTGCGTGGATGGTGTCATCATTACTTGCACGTGTCGAATGATTTGGTCGGCAGAAAAAAGACGACGACGAACTCGCGCTGCTCAATCGAACCCGTTCCGCTGTTTGCTACACTGTTACTTGCACTGATTTTATTACCACGACTAACTGGTGGTCGTGCTGGGTACGATCCCAATTCGCTAGTTTTAACTCAAGCCGCTTAAAGTTTCAGCCACCATTACAACCATTGCGCAGTAAAACCTGGCACTTCGCCTCAGCCGACGCTTGCTAGGACTACCTCCTGAATTTGGTGCCTTGAGCTCGGCAAGAATGACCACCACAACAGCAAGTCAGACGCAAGAGACCAACGTCGACCAACTCGCACCCCCCTCAAGCGTTGTCTGCACAGCACGCACGCCGAAGCCGTTTCATGGTGATGTATTCGAGGACGTAGATGACTGGCTAGAACACTTCGATTGAGTCACAGCCGCCAACGAATGGAACGACACCAAGGAGCTTCGTTACGTCTATTTCGCTCTTGAAGACAACGCTCCCATCTGGTATGAAAACCATGAGCCATCTGACACCAACTGGCAAGAATTTCAGCGACAGCTATGCCGAGCATTCAGAAATCCCGAAAGGAAAGAAAAGGCCGAGCAGGCTCTGCAGAGGCGGGTCCAGAAGCCAAATGAAAACGTGGTTATGCTTGTCGAAGACATGTCACGCTTGTTTAAGCACGCTTACTCAGGGATGGATGAAACAAAAAAGATTCACTCACGAGATTCAGCAATACCTAGCAGTGCAGCAGCCGTTTCCTCCTGCACAAAGCCACCGGCCACGCTCACCTTCGCCTCGGCACCTTGGCTTGCCTAGTCGTAATGCCACGTTCTCTGGTGTACGAAACAGGTCTCCAAGTCCTGGCCTACGCCATGAGAACTGAGGCCAGCGGTCTCTGGGTTGAGGGCTGCTGTTGACTGAACTGACAAACACCCTCCGCCACGACACTTTGACGACGCCAATATTTTTGTCACGAAATTTTCTGAACGTAACGCAGCAATTCCCGCCGATATTTCTATAACCGTCGACAATCACTCAACCACTGAACTCGTGGATACTGGCACTGATTACTCCTTTATAAGTGATGACTTCGCGGCAGCTTTCCAAAAAGTGATGACGCCATGGAACAGCCCCCAGCTCCATACCGCGGGTAGTCATCTAGTGATGCCGGTTGGAAGGTGCACTGCCCGAGTGCATAATAGCGCTTCCACCTTCATCTGGCCTTTCGTCGTACTGCGGGAATGCTCCAGGCCGGTCATCTTGAGATTAGACTTCCTTCGAGAATATGGGGCTATTTTAAATCTCCGAGAATTGCTGGTGACGTTTTCACGTAACGAGCATTCTCATGATTGTGAATTGCGTATGATGGCGTTGCGTGTATCCGACGATTCAGTGACAGTACCACCTCGTTCCAGTGTTCTGGTTAACGTGCTGAGTGACATCAATCGAATGGCTATCAGAGTTGTGGAAGGCAATGTGTAAGTGCTCTTATCTCGTCAAGTATGCGTCGCCCGTGGTCTCATAGAATTGACACTAGAGCCTGCGAAAATTCTACCAACGAATTTCAGTCATGAATACCAGTACTTCATGAGGCAGTGTGTCATCGCTTACATTGAAGAAATCGGAGACTCGAAAGCCAGCTTCTCACTCGCGCAACTCTCTTCCGGTCCTCGCGACGACTAACAGTCTCCGGTTAAGCTTGATGGGAACTGCGCACTGTCGACTTCACAGCAAGTGAGTCTTCGCTCCCTCCTGCTTTCCTTCAGTGATTGCTTTTCCACGACGTCCAAAATTAAACAGACACCCGTCGCAAAGCACGGAATCACGACAGAGCCCAGCGAAAGGCCTATTCAACAACATGCTTATCGAGTTTCCCGCAGAAAACAAGACGCCATCCACGACCGAGTACCACAAATGCTTGCTGACGACAGCATTCAGCCATCTACAAGCCCACTGGCATCACCGGTTGTGTTGGTGAAAAAGAAAGACGGCACATTGCGTTTCTGCGTTGATAATCGCAAACTGAAAACCGTGACAAAGAAAGACGTTTATCCGCTTCCTCGCATCAATGACTCACTCGACCGCCTTAGAAACACCCAATATTATTGGTCCATGGATCTACGAAGTGGTTACTGGCAAATTGATGTCGATGAACGCAACCGGAAAAAGACCGCCTTCATTACACCTGACGGGCTCTTCGAATTCAAGGTGCTTACTTTTGGACTGTGCTCTGCCCCCACGATTTTACAACGAATGATGGACACATTTTTGTCTGGTCTCAAGTGGCAATCGTGTCTTGTCTATCTAAATGACGTCGTTGTTTTTTCATCGACTTTCAAACAGCACCTTCAGCATCTTCGTGCATTACTTGAGGCACTACGAACAGCTGGTCTGCCGCTCAAGCCCGAAAAATGCCACTTCGGCTACGAGGAGCTCAAGTTTCTCGGCCATGTCGTCAACAGTGACGAAATTCGCCCAGACCCCGAAAAAACACAGGCTGTCACCGCCTTCCCAACTCCGACGAACAAACACGACGTACGCTGTTTTCTAGGCCTTTGTGCGTACTATCGTCACTTCGTTCCGAACGTTTCCAAAATAGCAGAACCCTTAAACTAACTCAGGAAAGACAACGTTGCTTTTGTGTGGGCCTCAGAACAAAACGAAGCTTCTTGCAAGCTATGACGACGCCTCGACACTCCTCCAATCTTGGGTCATTTCGACGAAAATGCCGAAGCTGAAGTGCATACAGATGCAAGTAATGTTGGCCTTGAAGTCATCCTCGTGCAATGGGAGGAAGGTATCGAGCGAGTGATCGCCTACACTAGTCGTACGTTATCATTGGCTGAAACGAACTATTCCACCACAGAAAAGGAATGCCTAGCTGTCGTGTGGGCCAGGCCTCAAAGACCCCTTAGGCTGCCTAGCTCAATGGAGTCTCCGCTTACAAGAATTTTACGTTACGGTGGTTTACAAGTCAGGACGCAAGCATACCGATGCTGACTGCCTATCAAATGTCCCAGTCGAGTCGGTTCCTCCTGACCAAACTGACGAAGAAAGTTTCCTGAGGGCCCTCACAGCCTGCGAATTGGCTCAAAAACAGCGTGATGACACAGAACTTTGCCCGATCATCGACTATATCGAAGACAAGCTTTAACAGCCACCATGAACATTCAGGTGCATGATTTCATCATTTCTTCTTCTTGACAACGCCCTGTACAAGCGGAGCTTTGATCCCAACGTTCGAACCACCCTACTGGCCGTACCACTTGTGATGCGAGACGACATCCTTAAGGGGAGACGCGGGTCGAAAAGTCGCGTTTTTTTTCCAAATTTCACCTTTTCTGTTTTTTGTTGCTTTATCATCTTTATACATTATATTTTGACATCTGAAAATATCACAGCGAAATAAGCATCAGAAGTCAGTGAAAAACGCGTCTGAGTGAGCGGCAGTGACGCGCGGCATCACGAAATTTACACAAAACGGGCTGCTGTTCGCGTGCTCGCGGGGCCGCGAAGAGAGCTGTCCGCCATATTGCGGCCGCTGGCTCGTGTAGAGTTGTCCTTACTCTCCACGATCCCGGTTCTTGAAGTCTCGTACGTTCACGAAAAATCTAAAAAAAAAGCAACAAAAACAGTCTTTTCCCGCCGTTTCAAACCGCGCGCCACTAACGCAGGGCCGCCATTGGCTGACAGCACCCGTGTTTTCTTGCCGTAGTTCGCTTCACTGTTTTCCGGAGTTATTTTTCGCTGTTTTCGTGCGATGGCAAGCCCGAAAAAGGCCGTTGCCGACCATCGGAAATACAGAAGTAAGAACAAGTTCAGAGGGAAGCGGCGGAGGACGTACAAGAAAGCCACCGCCAACGAAAATGTCCGCGACGGGCCAGCGGCCGGTAGGCCTAACATCGACCACGGCAACGTCGACCATGGCAACTGCGACGACGAGATCAACGCTGCAGTGAATTTTGTGAGTGCATCGCAGAAAAAGATCGCGTTATTCGAAAACGACGTCAGGCCGAATGCCGATCGTGCCGAAAGCGTAGTGCTGTGCGAGTTGGGTGCATTGACGGCCGTCGTCGCAGGCGCGGCATGCCCCGTTTGTCACGAGAGTAAACTCGCAGTTCGGGCACCGAATAAAAGCGGAAAGGCCTTTCGGCGTTTCTGGAGCTACACTGCGAGAATGCGGAGTGCTCGGAGAGCATCCTTTCGTCCGCGTACTCGTCGAAGCGGGTCGCGTCAGATGGCGGCCGCGGTGCAAGCAGAAGCTACGACAGCGGGAGTTCGCGTGACGCCTTTGCCGTGAACCTGAAAGTGGTGCTTGCAGCGCGTGCCGTCGGTATCGGGCATGAGCAACTTTCACGATTTTGTGCAGTAGTTGGATTGCCAAACCCTATGCACCATAAGACCTTCCATGCTATCGGCAAAAAGATTCACAGTGCGGCAGTGAAGGCTGTCTGTGAAAACATGCAAAGGGCACGCAGCGTCACCAAAGAGGTGGCTGGTAACAGTGACGTGCCAGTCATGTTTGACGGCACATGGCAAAAAAGAGGCCACAAAAGCCACAATGGTGTGGGAACTGTAGTGTCCTTGGACACTGGTTTGTGCCTGGACTATGAAGTGCTTTCCAACTTCTGCCTGGCGTGCAGTTTGCATAACGACATGGGAGGCGATGAAGAAACATGGCAGGCGTTTCATCATCCCGTTTGTGAGAAGAATTGCGACTGTTCTTCGCATGCCATGGAGGCCGAAGCTGCAGTGCGCATTTGGCAGAGGACTGTGGACTATGAGACACCCCTGCGGTTCACCATCTTCCTAAGCGATGGAGACAGCAAGGCCTACAACGGGGTCTGTGATGCCAACGTGTACCCTGACACTCCAATTGAAAAAGAGGAGTGCACCAACCACGTGGCGAAACGTCTGGGCACCGGCCTGCGGAAGCTGCCAACGCCACTTCCACGAGGGGAGAAGCTGAAGGAGACCACCATCCAGAAGCTTCAAACTTACTTTCAGGTGGCCATTGTGAACAATCGGGGAAATGTCCACAAGATGTACACTGCCATATGGGCCTCATGTTTGCACTCGTGCTCAACAGACGGTGCTGGAAGTCACAAGTTCTGTCCTGCAGGCCCAGACTCGTGGTGCAAGCACCGACGTGCTGAGGCGCAGGGCCAGCCTGCACCGTGCCACACCCCCCTCCTGACCAAGGCCCAGGGTTTGGCAGTCCTCCCAATCTACAAGCGTCTCACAGATGCGAAGCTGCTTGCCCGGTGCCTCCACGGCAAGACACAGAACGCGGCCGAGTCCCTGAACAGCAAAATATGGCTGCTGTGTCCAAAGACCCGGTTTGCTTCCCGGACTGCTGTGGAAACAGCCACAGCCATTGCAGTCCTGTGGTTCAACCGGGGCCACGCGAGCTTTGAAAAGGTGCTGGAAGAGCTTGGGGTGCTTCCTTCGGAGGCCCTGGTTACCCTCAGCGACCGCCGAGACAGCATGCGCATGCACAAGATGAATGTGCGTCAGACCGCTGAGGCGAGGGCACACCGTCGCAGTGCAGCCAAGAGGGCCCGGGTGGAAGAGTCCTGCCGCACCAGCCGGGAAGGGAAAACCTACGGTGCTGGAGAGTTTTAGACAACTGATATTCCCTCTGGACATGTGTGTATGTGTTCAGCACAAGTTTCGTGCTACTGCGTTTTTCATTTTTGTAAATACAGACTTTCAAACTTTCAAACGCGTTTTTCTCATTTCGCAATTTTGGCCAATTTGCATTTTTTGCGGGAAGTGTTTCGGGCACTTAGAATGGTCATACGACGACGAAATTTGGCACACACATTGAGGAGAGTGCGTAGGGTGCCGATATCTACTTGAATCAGCACAACCTATCAGCTGTAAATATCTATTAATAAATTTAATGGTGGTCGAGTGGAAAAAAAAAGGGTAGTTTGCTACACAGATGTTTTTTTCATAGTTTCAAAGTTGGAGCACAATTTCTAGCTAGATATCGGCACTCTATGGCTAATAGGGAGCAAAAGGAGCCATTGAACAACTCTCTGCATGAACATTTAGTATGCGCGAAACTTCCCGGAAAACTTATCAAGTTTCACCATTACTTGAAACACAACTCCCAAACTATTGCACTTATGTAAAAACTGATTACAGATTTGGAATCAGGAGGAAAAACTGCATCAGTGGTCCAATTTCTGAAGCTCTAAGTTGAATAACAAAAAAAAAGTGCTTTCGAGGAGCGTCTCCCCTTAACGCGTGCCATGACGAACCGTCTTCCGGGCATTTAGGGTTCACGCGTACTCTGATAAGTATCCGGCACACGTTCTACTGGCCCAAACTGTCCCGTGTGGTCAAGCACTACGTGAAAACCTGCCGAGACTGGCAGCGTCGCAAAACTCCGCCCATGAAACCTGCTGGTCTTTTACACCCATTGGAGCCACCCTGAGAACAATTTCAACAAGTTGGCATGAACTTGCTAGGTCCATTTCCAAAATTTTCAGCGGGGGATCGCAGGATAATAATTGCGACTGACTATTTAACCCGTTATTGTGAAACACGAGCACTCCAGCGCGGTACGGCAAGCGTTGTCGCAGATTTCTTCATTCATGCTGTCGTCCTCCGCCCGGGTGCACCGGCCGTGGTTCTAACAGACACAGGCACGGCCTTCACTGCCCAACTACTGGAAGAAGTGATGACACTCAGCGGCATCATACATCGCCGAACGACAGGTTACCATCCACAAGCTAACGGATTAACAGAACGGCTCAATAAGACCATCACAGACGTGATTTCCATGTATGTCGACGTAGACCATAGGAACGGGGACAGTGTCCTTCCTTTCGTAATTTTCGCTTATAACACCACCATGCAAGAAACTACAGGATTTACACCTTTCAGCCTGTTTCACGGCCGCGAAGTTACTGCGATGTTAGACGCCATGCTATTACCTGACGCATTTACGACCACCACCGAAAATGCTGACCAGTATGCGCAGTGCACCAAAAAACCTCGACAACTAGCTCGCTTGCGCATTCGCTCTCAGCAACAACACGATGCTCATAGGTACAACCTTCGTCACAGAGACGTCACCTACCACCCCGGAGAAAAAGTATTGCTCTTGAGTCCCGTACGCCAACGCGGTCGCTCTGAGAAGCTCTTGCGTCGTCATTTAGGCCCTTACTGGGTTATTCAGCGCCTCAACAATGTGAACTACAAAATTATCGCAGAGCCTAGCGTACAGTCCTCCCATCGTGGTGACCAGCCAGACATCATCCACGTGGCTAGGACGAAGCTGCATTACTCACGCTGAAGACTTGCCCTTGCCTTCATACTTATGAGAGCATCGAGTCAATGCTTTTCGAGAGGGTGAGTAATGACACGAGCATGTAATGGGTTTCTGGCTGTTGCGTGGCTAGTGTCATCATTACTTGTGCGTGTCGAAGGATTTTGTCGGCAGAAAAAAGACGACGATGAACTCGCGCTGCTCGATCGAAGCTGTTCCGCTGTTTGCTACAGTGTTACTTGCACTGATTTTATTACCGTGACAATATCACAACAACACAGATGGTTTGAAATTGAAATATTTTCAATACGGGAAAGTGTGACTCACATCTGCCAGAAAAGGTGGTGCCTAAAAAAAAAGATCCATGTATAAGTTTCACGGAAACGTTTTTATTAGCAACCACACATATTTTCATTTATGCGCAAATCGCTCGCTTTTAAACATGTAATAGGGTTAAATTTTTGCAAACAATATTAACTCTCGTAGGGCTATACGAGAAGGAACTAAATTTATTGCAGACATCATTACTGCAGTTGCAGCAGGACAGTTAAACGTTTTAGAACAAAACAACGAAGTTAGCCATTTTTTCTGGCCCTTGGGGGCCCCCTAAAACTAGAAGGCCCGGTTGATTTGAACTTTTTGGACCCTGGATAATCAGCCCAGGATGGCAACACTTCAATTGTCACTGAATACTGAAAACAGAATCAGAAAGTGTGCCTTCACTACTGATATATCACTAAGAGGCTCGTCACACTCAATGGTGGCTGCTTGAACGAGCATTTAAGGCCTCACTAAGCTAATGATGTTTCATATTTGATCTCTTATTCGCATTACATGTGTGAGCCAGATAACCAAAATCAACAATGCAGCCGCATGAATGTTCTTTGGCATCCAAGCTGCTAGCAGTGGCTGTCATTTTCACGCTGACTGCTGCTGTTTTACCGGCACTGGCTATGACAACACTTCAATTCTCAGTGCAGACTGGTAACAGAATCATAAGTGTGCTCCGACTACTACTATTTCACTATGGGTCACGTCACATTCGACGGTGGTTGTCTCAAGGAGCATTTTGGACCTCACTAAGCTAGTGTTGTTTTATATTTGTTCCCATATTCACATTACTTGTGTGAGCCAGTTAACCAAAATAAACATTGCAGCATCATGAATGTGCTTGGACATGAGAGCTGCTAACAGTGGCTGTCAGCTTCGTGTTGACTGCTGCTGTTTCCCAAGCACTGGCTATGATACCACTTCAATTTTTGGTGCAGACTGCTAACGTAGCAATAAAGCAAGGTCAACTCGACGGTGGCTGCCTGATTGAGCATTTTGAGCTTACCAACGATGATCAGGATTAACAACAGTGTATTATTTCAGATATGCCAGCATTTAAATATGTTTCTATGCCACTTCACAAATCAAACGTGATGTGTGAGAGACGTTGCTTATCGGAATGGAGCTTCCATGAAAGGAATACGCCATAAATAGAACTGCTTATTTGAGAGGTCACGGAATGGATGGCTGGCAGTTGCAAACCCACCGGGCAAAAATTTGGCAGCCCTAATAATGGTTGTTTTTTTCATTATTACGAAGCCGCTATGCTTAGTCAAATGGCTCAAGGACACAGAGCTCGCAGTCTTCACTGTTTTCATCGGTGTCATCTTCACCCAGCTGGATGATGAGGCTTTCAATGTGCTCACTCCCAGCCGTGTCAAGTCTAAACTTTGCCTCCACCTCCATCACGTGCTGGTTGCTCTTCCTCCAGTCTTCCACCGTTACCTCTTTGATTTTATCTCTCATGGTATCCTCGACCATGGACTCTCTCATCTGCAGCGACACCATTTAAAACTTTGGCCCACACAAGCTCAATGTGATTAAATCCATAGTGGTATGATGGGAGCCTCAGTAAAAAAGCAACAGGCCCTTATAGCTGTGTTGTCTACGATGTAGCTCAGAACGCGTGCCATTGAGGATGCCACCAGCTAAAGCACCTGCTTCTTTATCATCATTTTTCAGTAGGTGATGTTCTAGCTTGTGAGCTACTCCTGTACCTCTTCCTTCTTCTAGGCCGTCATCGGCAATTTATCTTCTCGCCGGCTATGGTAAGGTGCATTGTCTAAAACAATGATGCTACCAGCTGGCAACTTCAGCAAAACGACAATAAACCAGCCCTCGAAGCAATTGCCGTCCATTTTCTTGTAGTAGTTACCTGTCCTTTTGCCTCGGACTGCATTCAAGCAGCCGTCAACGAAGCCACCCTCACTGCCTATGTTCGTCACGATCAGGCGCTGACCTTTCCCAGAAGGTTGTTTTAGAACCGGTGTACGGCCATTTGCTCGAGCTAACAGGTGTCCATGCTTCAGCTCCACGGTGTCTGACCACACGATTGACGAATTGTGTCCCACCACGACCCATGTCTCGTCCAGATAAAGGATCTTTCGGCCTCCGCCCGATAACGCTCCACGTCACAGAGGTAGCGATTCCACCAATCGGTGATGTCATCCCGGTTGATAAGCAGCGAGTTGCGGCCTCTCTTTTCATGCTTGAAGCCGATATTGGCAAGCAGACGACACACAGTACACCTTCTTGGTGATGGGAGCTCCATATGCTCTGAGAACTTGGCAGTTATCTTCTCGACAATCGGTATCTCATTGCGACGAAATAAATCGGGCACACATGACATCAGCGCGCACAACGTTAAGCTGTCAAACTTCGCGCTGCGTCTTCTCTCCTCTACATTGATTGATTGATTGATTGATTCATTGATTGATTGATTGATTGATTGATATGTGAATTTTAACGTCCCTAAACCACCATATGATTATGAGAGACGCCATAGTGGAAGGCTCCAGAGATTTCAACCACCTGGGTTTTTGATAACGAGCTCCCGAATCTGAGCACACGGACCTACAACATTTCCGCCTCCATCGGAAATGCAGCCGCCGCAGCCGGGATTTGATCCCGCGACCTGCAGGTAGCAGCCAAGTACCTTAGCCGCTAGACCACCATGGTGGGGCTCTTCTCCACATTGCATGGGCGCTTTCACGAAGGCGTCGTCAGTTTGCCACCCGAAAAATGCGACGCTTTGACTTCCTCCCTCACAGTGAACACAGTTTTTTCGCTGACAGCGAGCAACTTGCTCGTGTGTTCCACGCTGTGTTCAGGCTCCCTGCTGCGCCAGTGCGTGTAGCAGTGGAAGATAATGTTGCGGGAATCGCGGTTCAAGATGTTGCTGCTCTTGTTCATGCTGAAGCTCCTTGGTAGTGTGGTCATTCGTACGGCAACAAAGGATCACTTTCCAATGTCAACTCACTGGGCTCCATGGCGGAAAACTTGCCAGGGACAGAGTTATTCAATCATATGAGTTGCGATACTCCCCATAAGGTCTATGTATAGAAATCCGAACACGTGATTAGCCCCCTTCTCTTGAGTGAGCAGATTGTTTTGCCACCTTTTATTCCGCATTATTTGTGTTTAGTGCTGTCATTTCCAGGTAGCACGAACGTCAGCTAACTCCCGAAAATTTGGGCCAATTGCGTGTCCCGATTTCGGAATGCAGTTTCCCAACTCGTATAATTGAACAACTTTAGCACGGAATGCCGTGTGCCAATGTGCGTGAACTCACAATTCGGTTGCAGGTTCGCAACTAAAAAAAAAACGCTTGACACTACGAAAAAAAAAGCTTGCTGTTGGAAAGTGAAGTCAGCCCTAGTGAACTCATCTGCAAGCGCTAGTTTCGCATGCCTTTGTGCTTGATATCTTGCCCTTGACCCAACTATTTCCCCCCTTCCCCCCCTTTTAGGCACTGCGCTGTGCTCCCGACCAGGCTGTAGAAATTAGGTGTCTTTCTCCTCTTCTAACCAATACCACCACCACCCTTGTAGTTGCTATATATACACTTTCAAGTGGGTGGAATAAACGATTCTGTTTTTCATTATCATCTGGATGCTGTGCTATTCAGTACACGCGTCGTGCGTGTCAACGCGTTATAACAGTCACTATTTCGGTAGCCAGAGTTAGATCGCGATATAAAGCGAGTCGCTTCATCATGCTGCAACTGTGCTCAAAACATGCCCATGCCGACGTCAGCAATACCAATGAGTTGGCCCGCAACTACAGAGAAATGGTCAAGAGTATACATATTGATTATGCTGGTCCTGTTGTAAGAAGCATGATCCTTGTGGTTGTCGACGCACGCAGCAAGTGGATCGATGCCGTGGTTGCGGTCATCTTGCGAAGATGTGCCAAAGCGACGTGAGGAGAGTGCGATCGAGAACTCGTTCACAAACGAGGCAAGGCGAAGCGTTTGCAGTTACCGCGAACGAAATAGGGGGAAACTGCTGTAGATGGGCACATCTGGACATTCACCGCGCCCTCCGAAGGTCAGCTACAGCCGCTCATACGCCGGACGCTCACATGGGGTGATATTGACGTACTTTTGATTGTGGACACAGGTTCACCTGTCTGCGTCGTGGCTACAGCTTTGTTCGAGAACCACCGGGAACAGTGGCCTCCGTTAAAACCATCGAGCATCAAACTCTCATGTTATCTCTGGAAAGTGCCTGTGTTAGGGGAACTGAAAACGACTGTGTCGTACAACGGCCAGAATGTTAAATACTCCATGATAGGGCTAACGTCACTTTCTTTGATAGTGCTGAACTGTTTAGGTCCGAGCCTCTGTGGACGAAATTTGATTGCCAAGCTCAGCAATGCAGGATCATCTGTTCTCAACGTATCAGCACAGTCAGGGCCTGGGGCTGAGGTCCGCCGGACTGCCGCCATGGACGGCGTCACGGCGGAGTTCCAAGTCGTTTTCAGCACCGAGCTGGGCCTCACTACTGGACCTCCTGCCCACCTAAAGCTGAAAGAAGGAACAACGCCGAAGTTTTGTAAGGGCCGTTCACTCCCTTTAGCGTTGCGCGACTAAGTTTCAAGAGAACTTGACCGGCTGGTGTCACTTGGTGTACTGTCACTGGTAGCGCATGCCGAGTGGGCTACGCCCATTGTGCCTGTACTAAAAAAGGACGGCACTGTCAGGATATGTGTTGATTTCGAGGTGACGTTGAATGGTGCCTGTGAATTGAAACAATGTTCTTTACCAGCCATGTATGATATTTTGCACGCCTTAATAGTGGCGACTTATTCAATACGCTAGATTTAGGAGACGCCTGTGATCAAGTACCCCTGGACGAGGAATCAAAACAAGTGTGCGTAATAAACACACACCGCGGGTTGTTCTGCTTTAACCGACTACCTTTCGGCATAGCTTCCGCGCCTGCTATCTTCCATCGGAAATAGATACCGTTCTACAGGGTTTGACGGGTGTTCAAGCTTACCTCGATGATATCTTGGTGCCGGAAAAACATAGCAGTATCGACAGGTTACGACAAGTACTGCAGCGTTTTCTGAGCACGGAGTAAAGCTCAGGCTTGACAAGTGTACTTTTCAAAAGAAGTCCGTGACGTATATCTGGGTCATAAGATTGATCGAGGGTCCACCCTCAATAGAGAGGAACGTAGGGGCGATTGCGTATGCCCCCAACCCACAGAATGTCCAGCAGGTAAGGGCCTTTCTGGGCAAACTCGCATATTATTCGAGGTTCGTGCCGAACATGTTGGCCTTCCTTGTACCACAGAACATGTTATTAGCGAGCAACACATCTTGATTCTGGGGCCAGGAGCAAGAAGCAGCTTTCCTTCAAGCGAAACAATGCCTCCAAAATGCAGCGATGCGTGCACACTATGATCCTAAGAGACCCCTCAGTTTGGAATGTGACGCCTCGCAAGAAGGAATAAGAGCCACGCTTTTCCATACATTCGGAAAAATTAACAAAGCCATCGGTTTTCGATCTAGGACTTTGACAAAAGTGGAAAAGAATTGTCAAAAGTTAGAACGCGAAGCCCTTGCTCTTGTGTTTGGAGTGTGCAAGTTTCGGGATTACCTCGTAGGTCGAGAATTCATTTTGGTGACAGACCATCACCCACTGGTGAGCCTGCTGAGGGTAGACCGAGCAACTCCAACCTTGACTGCCGCCAGAACACCACACTGGGCACTGTACCTGGGTGGATTCCGCTACCAACTGGAATATTCTCCAGGTAAGCAGCTTTTGAACACTGAGGCCTTCAGTAGATTGCCGCAACGCACCGCAGATCCAGAACCTCCCAAAGCAGATCCACCAGAGTAGTAGCTTTGGTTGGTTTCAATGAGGAAACTGTGTCAGTTGATGTCACACAGGTCGCATTAATTAGGGAGGCGATCGCCGGGCTAATTCCAAGGGCCAAAGTATCGGCCCCCCGAACCGCACCACAAAAGCGTGGACAATTTAGAAGTGGTCCTTTTTGGCGCCACAGCGGACACCGGCTGTGACCCAAAGAACAAGTCAGAGCCGAGAGTTGATAAACAACACAAAATTATATTCTCAATAGTGGCAGATCAAAAAAAACCATACACAAGTATGCACACTCCACAATAGTTGCATACAATATGTCACCAATCAAACAACGTACTACCCAGTACAGTCGGCCACACTCGAAATAACGGACACAGACAACAATACGCACTACAATGCAGTCGCATGCATTGAACAACCAAGACAATTAAAGACTAAAGAGATAGAAAAACCTATTTAGTCCAAAGTTCTTGGAACAAACGTCTGGATGATACTCTTCCGAGAATTACTGACTCAAAGTCCAGCGTTGTTGGCGTTCCACAGCCCCGAAGTTTCTCTTCCAGGAAACCTCATGTCTTCAATAGGCCACTCTCCAAGCTTCAAAATTCTTCGCTGTAAACACGTCGGCTTCACACACGCAGCTGTTGCTACGCGTCTTCGCTCGATAGCGGTAAACACACACTCTTGCCTGTAGCTCGAGTCGTCACCCCTCAGGTGGAAATCCTCTTCTTCTCCTGCTTTGTCTCTACGCACAAAACCTTCGCCGACTACACGGCGGAATCCCTACGCGCTCTAGCGCTAACTTCCGTCTTCTCCTGATCTCTCACCTCGGCTGCTCGATTAAATACCCTCCGCGCGAGATTCCAGAAAGTTCTCGTCATTTCGTCGGCGCGATACGCAGCGAAGGCTGGGGAGAGGACGAGACGGTTCGAAGGCCGTCCGCGATGGATGACTCAACCCGGCCTCACCACGCCCCTTTCCATCTAGAAAGTTCGAGTGCTTGCTCGGCCGCCGTTGTGGGGTGAGGAGGTTCGTCAATGAATCTACGCTTCCGAGGGAGAGAGTCGCGCCTGGGGAGTCTGGATGTTTGTTTTATAATATAGAACGGAGACAGTCAAAACTGTTATCCGAGACCAGGTAGGAGCGTAGGCCTAGCTATCAAAATCAGCGACAGTCCGGGCCGAGCGTCTCGTGCTTAGCACTGACAATGTGTGTGCCGAGATTTGCATGACCCACTACAATCATCATTACATATTTCCCCCTCGCTGAAGATAATGCCATGTAAGTGTTCTAAGGTATCGTGAGGAAAAGTGGTTCGTGATATGGTTTGAGGCGATTCACATGTACGATTTCGCGGCCTCGGCGACGCATGTCCACAGTGGCCGTGAGGGGTTCGATGAGGTAGTTAACAGCGGAAGTTTGTTCTATGACGCGATAAGGTCCATGGTACCTGCTGACAAACTTTGTAGAGGTACCAGGAGCAGCACTGGGGGGCACCCACAGCCAAACAAGAGAGTTGGGCGAAAATTGGTAGTTCGGAAAGTGGTGTGCCTTCGGATGAGTCGG
Organism: Rhipicephalus microplus; assembly: GCF_013339725.1. Classification (NCBI taxonomy): domain Eukaryota; kingdom Metazoa; phylum Arthropoda; class Arachnida; order Ixodida; family Ixodidae; genus Rhipicephalus; species Rhipicephalus microplus. The sequence goes on from NC_051174.1 coordinate 43,152,027, forward strand.
GTCGGTAGGGGAGAATGGTGTCAATTGGAGACGATGGTTCTCGACCATAAAGTAAAAAGAATGGAGAAAAGCCTGTCGTCGCTTGAGGTGCCGTGTTGTAAGCGTACGTTACGTAAGGAAGGATGAGATCCCAGTTGGTGTGGTCGGAGGCGACATACATAGAAAGCATGTCGCCAAGAGTACGGTTGAACCGCTCGGTCAAGCCATTTGTTTGTGGGCGATATGCGGTAGTACAGCGGTGAATTACATGGCATTCTGCAAGAAGTTCTTCAATAACATCCGCGAGAAAGACGCGGCCTCGGTCGCTCAAAAGTTCACGTGGAGCGCCATGACGCAGAAGAAAACGTTGCAGCAGGAAAGACGCAACGTCACGTGCCGTCGCGGCTGGTAGAGCGGCCGTTTCTACATATCTCGTGAGATGGTCGATCGCTACAATAATCCAGCGATTCCCAGCTGATGTATATGGTAGAGGACCATAAAGGTCTATTCCAACCCGATCGAATGGTCGCACTGGGCACGGTAACGGCTACATTGGTGCAGTAGGACGGCTAGGATCGTGCTTGCGGCGTTGGCACTCTGTGCAAGATCGAATGTACTTTTGAACGAATGTGTACATGCCGCGCCAATAAAACCGAAAACGTAGCCTGGCGTAGGTTTTAAACAAACCGGCGTGCGCACACTGCGGATCGGCATGGAAAGCAGCACATATGCTGGCGCGGAGATGCCTGGGTATGACGAGTAGCCATTTGCGACCGTCAGGGTGGTAGTTGCGGTGATAAAGTATTCCATCACGGATGGCGAAGTGAGAGGCTTGTCGGTGTAGCGCTCGAGATGGCGGGTGGGCGAGTGTTTCAGATAGGTAATCCATCAGAGACGCAATCCACGAATCTTTGCGCTGCTCCGCAGCCATGTTGATGGGTCCTGATAGTGGAAGGAAGTTGTCTTGGATGGAGACACTCGCAATATCAGTAGAAACAGGCGAACGCGAAAGAGCGTCCGCATCGGCGTGCTTCTGGCCTGAGCGATAAATGACGCGGATGTCGTACTCTTGGAGCCGTAAAGCCCATCGTGCCAAGCGTCCTGAGGGATCTTTGAGGGAGGATAACCAGCAGAGCGCGTGGTGGTCGGTAATAACATCGAAAGGGCGGCCGTACAGATAAGGCCGAAATTTTGTAATGGCCCCCCTTCCCCCCCTTTTAGGCACTGCGCTGTGCTCCCGACCAGGCTGTAGAAATTAGGTGTCTTTCTCCTCTTCTAACCAATACCACCACCACCCTTGTAGTTGCTATATATACACTTTCAAGTGGGTGGAATAAACGATTCTGTTTTTCATTATCATCTGGATGCTGTGCTATTCAGTACACGCGTCGTGCGTGTCAACGCGTTATAACAGTCACTATTTCGGTAGCCAGAGTTAGATCGCGATATAAAGCGAGTCGCTTCATCATGCTGCAACTGTGCTCAAAACATGCCCATGCCGACGTCAGCAATACCAATGAGTTGGCCCGCAACTACAGAGAAATGGTCAAGAGTATACATATTGATTATGCTGGTCCTGTTGTAAGAAGCATGATCCTTGTGGTTGTCGACGCACGCAGCAAGTGGATCGATGCCGTGGTTGCGGTCATCTTGCGAAGATGTGCCAAAGCGACGTGAGGAGAGTGCGATCGAGAACTCGTTCACAAACGAGGCAAGGCGAAGCGTTTGCAGTTACCGCGAACGAAATAGGGGGAAACTGCTGTAGATGGGCACATCTGGACATTCACCGCGCCCTCCGAAGGTCAGCTACAGCCGCTCATACGCCGGACGCTCACATGGGGTGATATTGACGTACTTTTGATTGTGGACACAGGTTCACCTGTCTGCGTCGTGGCTACAGCTTTGTTCGAGAACCACCGGGAACAGTGGCCTCCGTTAAAACCATCGAGCATCAAACTCTCATGTTATCTCTGGAAAGTGCCTGTGTTAGGGGAACTGAAAACGACTGTGTCGTACAACGGCCAGAATGTTAAATACTCCATGATAGGGCTAACGTCACTTTCTTTGATAGTGCTGAACTGTTTAGGTCCGAGCCTCTGTGGACGAAATTTGATTGCCAAGCTCAGCAATGCAGGATCATCTGTTCTCAACGTATCAGCACAGTCAGGGCCTGGGGCTGAGGTCCGCCGGACTGCCGCCATGGACGGCGTCACGGCGGAGTTCCAAGTCGTTTTCAGCACCGAGCTGGGCCTCACTACTGGACCTCCTGCCCACCTAAAGCTGAAAGAAGGAACAACGCCGAAGTTTTGTAAGGGCCGTTCACTCCCTTTAGCGTTGCGCGACTAAGTTTCAAGAGAACTTGACCGGCTGGTGTCACTTGGTGTACTGTCACTGGTAGCGCATGCCGAGTGGGCTACGCCCATTGTGCCTGTACTAAAAAAGGACGGCACTGTCAGGATATGTGTTGATTTCGAGGTGACGTTGAATGGTGCCTGTGAATTGAAACAATGTTCTTTACCAGCCATGTATGATATTTTGCACGCCTTAATAGTGGCGACTTATTCAATACGCTAGATTTAGGAGACGCCTGTGATCAAGTACCCCTGGACGAGGAATCAAAACAAGTGTGCGTAATAAACACACACCGCGGGTTGTTCTGCTTTAACCGACTACCTTTCGGCATAGCTTCCGCGCCTGCTATCTTCCATCGGAAAATAGATACCGTTCTACAGGGTTTGACGGGTGTTCAAGCTTACCTCGATGATATCTTGGTGCCGGAAAAACATAGCAGTATCGACAGGTTACGACAAGTACTGCAGCGTTTTCTGAGCACGGAGTAAAGCTCAGGCTTGACAAGTGTACTTTTCAAAAGAAGTCCGTGACGTATATCTGGGTCATAAGATTGATCGAGGGTCCACCCTCAATAGAGAGGAACGTAGGGGCGATTGCGTATGCCCCCAACCCACAGAATGTCCAGCAGGTAAGGGCCTTTCTGGGCAAACTCGCATATTATTCGAGGTTCGTGCCGAACATGTTGGCCTTCCTTGTACCACAGAACATGTTATTAGCGAGCAACACATCTTGATTCTGGGGCCAGGAGCAAGAAGCAGCTTTCCTTCAAGCGAAACAATGCCTCCAAATGCAGCGATGCGTGCACACTATGATCCTAAGAGACCCCTCAGTTTGGAATGTGACGCCTCGCAAGAAGGAATAAGAGCCACGCTTTTCCATACATTCGGAAAAATTAACAAAGCCATCGGTTTTCGATCTAGGACTTTGACAAAAGTGGAAAAGAATTGTCAAAAGTTAGAACGCGAAGCCCTTGCTCTTGTGTTTGGAGTGTGCAAGTTTCGGGATTACCTCGTAGGTCGAGAATTCATTTTGGTGACAGACCATCACCCACTGGTGAGCCTGCTGAGGGTAGACCGAGCAACTCCAACCTTGACTGCCGCCAGAACACCACACTGGGCACTGTACCTGGGTGGATTCCGCTACCAACTGGAATATTCTCCAGGTAAGCAGCTTTTGAACACTGAGGCCTTCAGTAGATTGCCGCAACGCACCGCAGATCCAGAACCTCCCAAAGCAGATCCACCAGAGTAGTAGCTTTGGTTGGTTTCAATGAGGAAACTGTGTCAGTTGATGTCACACAGGTCGCATTAATTAGGGAGGCGATCGCCGGGCTAATTCCAAGGGCCAAAGTATCGGCCCCCCGAACCGCACCACAAAAGCGTGGACAATTTAGAAGTGGTCCTTTTTGGCGCCACAGCGGACACCGGCTGTGACCCAAAGAACAAGTCAGAGCCGAGAGTTGATAAACAACACAAAATTATATTCTCAATAGTGGCAGATCAAAAAAAACCATACACAAGTATGCACACTCCACAATAGTTGCATACAATATGTCACCAATCAAACAACGTACTACCCAGTACAGTCGGCCACACTCGAAATAACGGACACAGACAACAATACGCACTACAATGCAGTCGCATGCATTGAACAACCAAGACAATTAAAGACTAAAGAGATAGAAAAACCTATTTAGTCCAAAGTTCTTGGAACAAACGTCTGGATGATACTCTTCCGAGAATTACTGACTCAAAGTCCAGCGTTGTTGGCGTTCCACAGCCCCGAAGTTTCTCTTCCAGGAAACCTCATGTCTTCAATAGGCCACTCTCCAAGCTTCAAAATTCTTCGCTGTAAACACGTCGGCTTCACACACGCAGCTGTTGCTACGCGTCTTCGCTCGATAGCGGTAAACACACACTCTTGCCTGTAGCTCGAGTCGTCACCCCTCAGGTGGAAATCCTCTTCTTCTCCTGCTTTGTCTCTACGCACAAAACCTTCGCCGACTACACGGCGGAATCCCTACGCGCTCTAGCGCTAACTTCCGTCTTCTCCTGATCTCTCACCTCGGCTGCTCGATTAAATACCCTCCGCGCGAGATTCCAGAAAGTTCTCGTCATTTCGTCGGCGCGATACGCAGCGAAGGCTGGGGAGAGGACGAGACGGTTCGAAGGCCGTCCGCGATGGATGACTCAACCCGGCCTCACCACGCCCCTTTCCATCTAGAAAGTTCGAGTGCTTGCTCGGCCGCCGTTGTGGGGTGAGGAGGTTCGTCAATGAATCTACGCTTCCGAGGGAGAGAGTCGCGCCTGGGGAGTCTGGATGTTTGTTTTATAATATAGAACGGAGACAGTCAAAACTGTTATCCGAGACCAGGTAGGAGCGTAGGCCTAGCTATCAAAATCAGCGACAGTCCGGGCCGAGCGTCTCGTGCTTAGCACTGACAATGTGTGTGCCGAGATTTGCATGACCCACTACAATCATCATTACATATTTCCCCCTCGCTGAAGATAATGCCATGTAAGTGTTCTAAGGTATCGTGAGGAAAAGTGGTTCGTGATATGGTTTGAGGCGATTCACATGTACGATTTCGCGGCCTCGGCGACGCATGTCCACAGTGGCCGTGAGGGGTTCGATGAGGTAGTTAACAGCGGAAGTTTGTTCTATGACGCGATAAGGTCCATGGTACCTGCTGACAAACTTTGTAGAGGTACCAGGAGCAGCACTGGGGGGCACCCACAGCCAAACAAGAGAGTTGGGCGAAAATTGGTAGTTCGGAAAGTGGTGTGCCTTCGGATGAGTCGGGTCGGTAGGGGAGAATGGTGTCAATTGGAGACGATGGTTCTCGACCATAAAGTAAAAAGAATGGAGAAAAGCCTGTCGTCGCTTGAGGTGCCGTGTTGTAAGCGTACGTTACGTAAGGAAGGATGAGATCCCAGTTGGTGTGGTCGGAGGCGACATACATAGAAAGCATGTCGCCAAGAGTACGGTTGAACCGCTCGGTCAAGCCATTTGTTTGTGGGCGATATGCGGTAGTACAGCGGTGAATTACATGGCATTCTGCAAGAAGTTCTTCAATAACATCCGCGAGAAAGACGCGGCCTCGGTCGCTCAAAAGTTCACGTGGAGCGCCATGACGCAGAAGAAAACGTTGCAGCAGGAAAGACGCAACGTCACGTGCCGTCGCGGCTGGTAGAGCGGCCGTTTCTACATATCTCGTGAGATGGTCGATCGCTACAATAATCCAGCGATTCCCAGCTGATGTATATGGTAGAGGACCATAAAGGTCTATTCCAACCCGATCGAATGGTCGCACTGGGCACGGTAACGGCTACATTGGTGCAGTAGGACGGCTAGGATCGTGCTTGCGGCGTTGGCACTCTGTGCAAGATCGAATGTACTTTTGAACGAATGTGTACATGCCGCGCCAATAAAACCGAAAACGTAGCCTGGCGTAGGTTTTAAACAAACCGGCGTGCGCACACTGCGGATCGGCATGGAAAGCAGCACATATGCTGGCGCGGAGATGCCTGGGTATGACGAGTAGCCATTTGCGACCGTCAGGGTGGTAGTTGCGGTGATAAAGTATTCCATCACGGATGGCGAAGTGAGAGGCTTGTCGGTGTAGCGCTCGAGATGGCGGGTGGGCGAGTGTTTCAGATAGGTAATCCATCAGAGACGCAATCCACGAATCTTTGCGCTGCTCCGCAGCCATGTTGATGGGTCCTGATAGTGGAAGGAAGTTGTCTTGGATGGAGACACTCGCAATATCAGTAGAAACAGGCGAACGCGAAAGAGCGTCCGCATCGGCGTGCTTCTGGCCTGAGCGATAAATGACGCGGATGTCGTACTCTTGGAGCCGTAAAGCCCATCGTGCCAAGCGTCCTGAGGGATCTTTGAGGGAGGATAACCAGCAGAGCGCGTGGTGGTCGGTAATAACATCGAAAGGGCGGCCGTACAGATAAGGCCGAAATTTTGTAATGGCCCAGATAATCGCTAGGCATTCTTTCTCAGTTACCGAATAATTTGCTTCTGTTCTTGTAAGAGTGCGGCTCGCGTACGCAACAACATACTCTTGGTAACCAGGCTTTCGTTGGGCGAGTACAGCGCCAAGACCGACACCGCTAGCATCTGTGTGGATTTCTGTGGGAGCGCTTGAATCGAAATGACGCAGTATGGGTGGTGTTGTAAGCAGTTCACGGAGCTTCGCAAAGGCACTGTCGCAAGCTGGAGACCACGCAGATAAATTGCGGTCTCCCTGAAGTAGGTCTGTCAGAGGCGCCATGATCGAGGCGAAATCTCGGACGAAGCGGCGGAAGTATGAGCAAAGGCCAATGAAACTACGCAGCTGCTTGAGAGACGCGGGCCTCGGGAACTCGCGAACAGCACGTAGCTTAGCGGGGTCAGGAAGAACGCCATTTTTCGACACGACGTGTCCGAGAATGGTCAGCTTGCGCGCTCCAAAGTGACACTTCTTCAAGTTGAGTTGGAGGCCGGCTGCAGAGAGGTAGCGTAGAACCTGTTCCAAGCGACGAAGGTGCGTGGGAAAATCGGGTGAGAATACCACTACATCGTCTAAGTAGCACAAACACGTGTTCCATTTGAGGCCTCGTAGGATAGTGTCCATCATGCGCTCAAATGTTGCCGGCGCATTGCATAGCCCGAATGGCATCACGTTAAATTCGTATAAGCCGTCTGGTGTAACAAATGCAGTTTTTGGCCTATCATCCGGATTCATGGGCACTTGCCAGTACCCAGAGCGTAGATCAAGGGAGGAAAAGAACTCTGCGCCTTGTAAAGAGTCGAGGGCGTCATCAATTCGAGGCAAAGGATAAACATCCTTTCGTGTTATTTTGTTTAGGCGACGATAATCTACGCAAAAGCGTATCTTGCCATCCTTCTTTTTAACTAAAACAACCGGCGACGCCCAAGGACTGTTTGACAGTTGAACGACGCCTCGCTTTAGCATGTCACCTACTTGTTCATCGATGATACGGCGTTCAGTTGGCGAAACACGGTATGGTCGCTGCCGTAGTGGTGGGTGATTACCTGTGTCGATCTGGTGGCATACGGTAGATGTGCGACCTAAAGTAGCGCTGTGACTGTCAAAAGATTGTCGAAACTCGTCAAGGAGGCTCAAAAGCTCACACCTCTGTTGTGGGTTTAGGCCTTCGTCGATGACACGGTTGAAAATGTCGGTAGTGGGAGGGTCATTCACGGAACTACAGGAGAGGGCACTGACTTCCGATGATTCATCAGGAACGTCAAGTGTAGCGATGGTTTCGAATGATTCTATCGAACCAATACATTCGCCTCGAAGTAGCGTAATCGTGAATGGGAACGGATTCTTCACAGGCACGTTGGTCGCACCACCTTGAAGAGTAACGAGAGCGGTTGGGAGCGGTGATAGGTGGCGATGAACGAAAGCAGCGGAAGGCGTGAAGAATGCGGCAGCGTCGACGACGGTGGAACACGACACAGGTGCGAAGACAGTAGCGCGTGGAGGGATTTGGGTGTCGTCACTAATGACCAACTTCGCGTCGGAAGGGCGATCGTGCACTGGTAGCGCATCACCAAGGGGACAAAAGGCGACTTCGGCACGGGCGCAATCAATGACGGCTTGGTGATGGGAGAGAAAATCCCAACCTAAAATGATGTCATGAGAACAGTGCGGGAGTACTACGAACGGGACTGTGTAGGGCACTCCTTGAATTACAAGTCTGGCAGTACACGCGGCCACAAGCTGCACAGGCTGTGCAGTGGCAGTATGAAGACATGAACCCAAGTAAGGCGTTGTCACTTTTCGAATTGAACGGCAAACTTTTTCGGCGATGACAGAAATTGCGGCACCAGTATCAATAAGGGCAAGTACGGGTACACCTTCAAGAACGGCATTAATTACATTCGGCGGCGAACGAAGAGGGCTTGTGCTTTGCGACGAGGACGCAGTTCTTGCCTCGGGAACTGCGTCATTTAGTTTTCCGCGTCGATTGTAGGGGGGCGTCGGCGCATCGGGGAGGGCGAGCGTCGACGTGGAGAAGGAGATCGGCGATCAGGAGCTGGTCGGTGGCTTGGACGAGGAGCGTACAATTCAGGGTCTGGGGTGTATTGAGTGTACGTGTAATCGTTTTCGTATGGTCGTAGGTTTTCACGTGAGTGGAGTGGACGGCGGCGGCACAGACGTGCGACGTGCCCAGGTAGACCACACGAAAAGAAGATCGGTCGGTTGTTGGCAGTGCGCCATGGATTGGGGACTCGGCGAAGTGGAGGTCGTGGCGGCAGGGCGGCATAAACAGGAGCAGGCTGTGGAGGCGGCGCTTGGAACGTCTGTGGTCGTGGTCGTGCTGCTGCTTCGGCGTACGTCAATGGTGCATTGACTGGTGGCACCAGCTGTGGAGGAAGGACCTCAGACACTTGATCTCGTATAATAGTCCGTAGAGTAGGGCTAAGCGGTGCACTGCGCTCCGGTAGGCCAGAGATGAGCGAGAGTTGGCGGGCAACTTCTTCGCGCACGAAATCTTTGATCTGCGAGAGGAGGACGGGGTCTTGCGAGGGAGTTAAGCCGGACATCGATTCCTGATGTGGGACAGCACGGCGGGTGATGAGACGTTGCCAGCGGAGCTCATCATAGCTTTGGCAGAGCTCGGTAACTTGGGCGACAGTAGCAGGGCTTTTCGAAATGAGCATCTGGAAAGCGTCCTCGTCAATACCCTTAAAAATATGCTTGATGCGGTCCACCTCTGTCATGTTCACATCGACGCGCTTGCACAAGTCAATGACGTCTTCTATATAACTTGTAAAGTTCTCACCAGGCAGTTGAGATCTCGACTGAAGGCGCTGCTCCGCACGAAGTTTGCGGACAGAAGGACGACCAAAGACTTCGCTGAACTTTACTTTGAATGCTGTCCAGGTGGGAACGTCAGTCTCATGGTTCCGAAGCCATAAGTGGGCAATGCCACTGAGGTAAATGCCGACAGTGGCCCGTCTCGTGGCTTCGTCCCATTTGTTCAAGACACTCACGAGTTCATAAGTAGCCAGCCAGTCGTCGACGTCGTGGTCGTCAGTGCCGCTGAATATGGGAGGATCCCGCTGACGGACCGCGCCGGAGCACACGATGGCCTGGGAAGCCATAGGAGGAGGGCTTGTGGCAGATGCAGTGGTCATGACAGCAGGTAGAGTCCGGCTTCGCAACTCCAGGATCGCAAGGAGACCCAGCAAACTCCACCAATTATAATATAGAACGGAGACAGTCAAAACTGTTATCCGAGACCAGGTAGGAGCGTAGGCCTAGCTATCAAAATCAGCGACAGTCCGGGCCGAGCGTCTCGTGCTTAGCACTGACAATGTGTGTGCCGAGATTTGCATGACCCACTACAATCATCATTACAGTTTTCTTTTTTTTATCGTTGACGTCACGGCGTCACTCCAGCGTTTCGTCACGAGGAGTTGGCGGCGCGCTCTTTTTGAGCGCTCGTTCTGTGACACTGCCCCCACTTTAAGAATATTATCTCATAATATTCAAAACCACACAAACGAGCGCGAACAGTCCCCACACTCTCAAAGACTGTAACATAGTCCGTCGCTCATGACACTTCACATTCACAATAGATCACTCAATATAACTGTACATTGCAATTCAATCTCACAACACATAGAATATAGCCACAGGTACATGAATACAATGCTCCATCACATATTCCAAACAATACAAATATACAAAGCTTTCATTACCACAATTGTACAATACTATACATCACGTCACAGCACAAACACTTCGACACTTGTGGCACAGGATAACAAGAACATTTACACAACATATATCACTCAGCCCTGCCAAACACAATTCGATTCCACCTCAGCACTTATCTTGTGCATTTCGAGCGGCGCTTGCGCCCTTTCTTACGGTGCTCTCTCGATCTCTTCTTATTGTTTTTGCTCGTTTTGTTCCGGCGAGCCCCTTCCAACGACGGTATCTGAGGCGGCGTCTCAGCCATCGTTGTCACTTCCGACACTGCTAACGGGTCTGGACGCTCAACTAATCCTCCCGGTTATTCACCCGCTTGTTCACGTCCCGACATTTGGCCTGGCTGGCCAACTCCGTCACCTTTACACGGTCGGTCGGTTGAGGTCGTGCCGACGTAGGTCCAGCTGCCCGGCCCGTGAACTCATTCAACACGATCATCTTCTCATTCACTGTCTCTTGCGCCGCGGCTTCACCTTGGGCTCTAGTGAGATCCGTCACGGGCTGCTCCTCCACTGTATCTCGCGGTCGCTGGGTTGGCGAGGGCTCTATCTTAGGGTCTTCTCCCAAACATTCCGGATCATTCGGTCCTCGCGCCCCGTCGATGTTTCCGATGACAAGGTCGTACAGGGGGGTCGTCATGCATAAAGCGGTAACCTTCCCGCTGAAGTACGGGGTTTTAACCTCAATTTCTGCTTCGGGAAGCATCCGAACCGTACGGTCAATTAGGCAAACCGGTTTCGTTTTGCCTGTTAACTCACTTTCCCGTACCAAATTTCTCCGCACGATAACCGTGGAGCTACCGGTGTCTCTTAACAGCGTAACATTTTTGCCCGCAACTTTTCCAGGCAGCGTTGGCATTCCCTTCCTAACACCGGTTGGCTGTTTTGCCATTACAGCACCCACAATAGGAATTTTCTCCTTATTTTTCAACTCTACAAATCCATCTGTGACGGCATTATTACCGGATTTTGGTGCTGCTAGCACACAGGATACCTGGTGAACTTGACTCACTCCGTTTCGACATGCGTCTGCTTTGTGCCCATTCTGACCACATTTGAAACATTTTACAACCCTGGGGCTCGTGAAGTTAGTTCGGCAGTGGTTAGCACGGTGACCCACTCGGTTACACAGAAAACATCGCGGAATGCTCTCCGGTGCACGCTTCTTTTCTTCGGGAGCCGACTTCTTTGAATCTTCGGGACAATCCTTCTTGACCTTGGCCAAATTAGTGCCACCTTGAGCTTCCAAAAATCGATCAGCCAATTCCAGCATGCCTTCAAGTGACTCAGCCTTCCTCTTTTTCAAGTACAGCGACAGGCTTGGGTGGCAACTAGTAAGAAAGTGTTCTCTAATTAGGAGCTCTCTAAGTTCATCGTACTCCTGCGCTGTCCCTGAAAGTTCAATCCATCTGTCGAAATAATGGCAAAGTCGGGCGGCATACTGCATAGCCGTCTCACCATCAGCAGGCTTTCCTGTCCGAAATCTGTCCCGGAAACCTTCCACAGTAAATCTAAATCGCTTCAGCAAAGCAGTTTTCACCTTTGCATAGTTGGCTGCATCGGTCGGCGTCAGCCTGCCGTACACACTGAGCGCTTCACCACTGAAGCAGGTACTCAAAGCAGTTGCCCATTGATGTTCCGGCCAATTCTGGCTCCTCGCAATCGTCTCAAATCGGTGAAGGTACGCGTCAAGGTCGTCCTTCCTCTCATCAAACGCTACGAGCAGCTTGCTTGGGTTCAAGCGGAAGCCGTGTTCCTCCCGTTCGCTGCTTTCAACTCTAGCTTGGACCGGAGTTTCACTTCGCTGTTGCAAACGGAGCCGCTCGAGTTCCATCTCGTGCTGCCGCTGCCCTTCCCTTTCCTCTCTTTCTTCTTTCAGCTATCGCTCCTTTGCTTCTCTTTCTTCTCTCACCCTTTCAGCTGCCAACTTTTCTCTCTCCAGCTCCAACTTCAACTGATTCTCTCTTTCTTCTTTCAGCTGTCGCTCCTTTGCCTCTCTTTCTTCTCTCGCCCTTTCGGCTGCTAACTTCTCTCTCTCCAACTCCAACTTCAATTTTTGCTCTCTTTCTTCCTTCGCCCTTTCAGCGGCCAGCCTTTCTCTCTCCAACTCAGCTGCTTTGTCTTCCTTGGCCCTCTCAGCTGCCAACCTCTCTCGTTCCAACTCAGCTGCTTTTTCTTCCTTGGCTCTCTCTTTTTCTTCTTGTTCCTTCTGGGTGACCCACTTCCGTAGTTCGGCGCCAGAAAGACCCATCTTCTCACCAAGAGCGACTAACTTTTCGAGATCCCTTGTGTCTCGCAAATAAAACCTTGCCGCGTGCAAAAAGTATCTGCCTAACTCAGTCTATCAGAACACTCTCCTGCACTCGTTAACGAGAACACAAAGCAACACACAAAATCGTTCCGATAGCACTATCAACAACTCGAGGATCTTTCTCACTACTTTGGACACACTGTGCACCAAAAGGGCCTCGTCGCGGACGCCAGAATAATTGTCACACAGGTCCCGTTAATTAGGGAGGCGATCGCCGGGCTAATTCCAAGGGCCGAAGTATCAGCCCCCCGAACCGCACCACGAAAGCGTGGACAATTTAGAAGTAGTCCTATTTGGCGCGCCAGCGGACACCGGCTGTGGCCCAAAGAACAAGTCAGAGCCGATAGTTGATAAACAACACAAAATTATATTCTCAATAATGGCAGATCAAAAAAAAACCATACACAAGTATGCACACTCCACAATAGTTGCATACAATATGTCACCAATCAAACAACGTACTACCCAGTACAATCGGCCACACTCGAAATAACGGACACAGAAAACAATACGCACTACAATGCAGTCGCATGCATTGAACAACCAAGACACTTAAAGACTAAAGAGATAGAAAAACCTATTCAGTCCAAAGTTCCTGGAACAAACGTCTGGATGATACTGTTCCGAGAATCACTCACTCAAAGTCCAGCGTTGTTGTCGTTCCGCACCCCCGAATTTTCTCTTCCAGGAAACCTCGCCGAAGTTTCTCTTCCAGGAAACCTCACGTCTTCAATAGGCCACTCACCAAGCTTCAAACGTCTTTGCCGTAAACACGTCGGCTTCACACACGCAGCTGTTGCCACGCGTCTTCGCTCGATAGCGGTAAACACATACTCTTGCCTGTAGCTCGAGTCGTCACCCCTCAGGTGGAAATCCTCTTCTTCTCCTGCTTTGTCTTTACGGACAAAACCTTCGCCGACTACACGGCGGATTCCCTACGCGCACTGGCGCTAGCTTCCGTCTTCTCCTGAGCTCTCACCTCGGCTGCTCGATTAAATACCCTCCGCGCGAGATTTCAGAAAGTTCTCGTCATTTCGTCGGCGCGATACGCAGCGAAGGCTGGGGAGAGGACGAGACGGCTCGAAGACCATCCGCGATGGATAACTCAACCCGGCCCCACCACGCCCCTTTCCATCTAGAAAGTTCGAGTGCTTGCTCGGCCGCCGTTGTGGGGTGAGGAAGTTAGTCGGCGAATCTATGCTTTCGAGGGATAGAGTCGCGCCCGGGATGTCTGGATGTTTGTTTTCTTTTCTTTTATCGTTGACCTCGCAGCGTCACTCCGGCGTTTCGTCGCGAGGAGTTGGCGGCGCACTCTTTTTGAGCGCTCGTTCTGTGACAGTTGAATAACTAAAGTAGTTTACGGCAGGTTACCCACTCCTGAGTGAAGTGATGAAATTTACGAAAGACGGCTGGTCGTCAAACGAAAAAAGGTCTGAATGCAAACATGAAAGCTTTCGTGGAGAAGCAATTAGAGCTGTCAATTGCTCACGGCTTGTTGTATGGGGCCGTCAAGTAGTCGTTCCGACAGAGGCGTGATTACGCGTCTTGCACATTTTGCATGAGACGCATCAGGGAGCGTCTGCTATGAAAGTGGTCGCAAGATCATGATTTTAGTGGCCAGGAATATATCGCGATATAGAGCGAGTTGCTTCATCAAGTCGCAACTGTGTTCAAGACATGCCGATGCCGACGTCAGCAATACCAATAAGTTGGCCCGGAACAGCAAAGTAACGGTCAAGAGTGCATATTGATTATGCTGCTCCCGTTGCAAGAAGCATCATTCATGTGGTTGTCGACGCACACAGCAAGTGGATCGAAACCGTGCCCCTCAGGCAAGCCAACGCTGCGAACAGTCAGCTGTTTGCGTGCTATATTCTGCCAATTAGGCGTGCCACGAACAATCGTCTCTGATAACGGGGTGCAGTTTACCAGTGACGTGTTCTTGACTTTTGTTAAGACGAACAACATAACGCACCTGCGCAGGCCTGTTTATCACCCTCATTCGAATGGTTTGGCAGAAAGAGCAGTCAGGACCATTAAATATAGCCTAAAGAAGTTAGGAGAGGTACGGTTGGAAGATAACCTAAACAAGCTGCTTTTTAATGACAGGAGGACGCCGAACAGCCCTGGGAAAGCGCTGTGTGAACTTCTCTTCGGGTACCAAATAAGATACCGTTTGGACGCGTGCGTCCCGTTTTTATACGCAGGATCCACCAATGAAGCCAATGAGTGGCCTCTGCCATCTGGTGCAGCTGTGTATGCTCGCAACTTTGGAACGGGGGAACAATGGACGCCAGGAACTGCCGAGTCCACTACCGGTTCTCAGATGGTTGGAGTGCGAACGCCAACTGGTCTAGTGAGACGAGACGTCAACCATTCGCGAAAGTGGGACTTTTAGACCCCAATGCTCGGCTCAGATCAAGGAACGGAGAAGGAAGCATCAGAAACAGGCACTTCTAGCGACCATCAACAGTCATCGATGCCGTCAGTTGATCAGAGGAACGATGCAGATAACGAAGTTCACCCTGAAGCCACAGCTAGCAACACTACCAAAGCCGTACCCGAGACACTACCCAAGCCCTGCGGCACTCTACTCGACAAAGAAAACAAGTAGCGCGACTACAGTGTTAAGGGAAGAGAGATGTTGGAAAGTGACCTCAGCCCTATCAAACTCGTCAGCAAGCGCTAGTGGCACATGCCTTTGTGCTTGCTATCTTGCCCTTGACCCACCCCTTTCCCCCCTCCCCCTTTTAGTTGCTATATATACACTTCCAAGTGGGAGGAATAAACTATTCTGTTTTTGCTTGTCAACTGGATGCTATCCTAATCAGTACACGCGTCGTGCGTGTCGACGCGTTATAACACTTGCATAAACACACATAAAGTACATACTATTCGTATGCTATAAAACCAGTGACTGCTTTACAATTACACGCCCGGTGCTGTCGACCTTGCTCCATAGCAGACGACGCACAGTGTTGTAGAAGGCACGGAGTTATTTTTCTCTCGCGCTCCCGCACAGGCTGTAGCATTTTCATCATTACAGTTTTACCAAAGTTTTCATCACTATACACAAATCCTATTTATACCGACAAATACGCGTTTTAGAAGGAGTCTCAATTTTTTGTGCGGGACCATTTCTTTAGTCGCAGAGCGAATTGCCTGCTGCGCGTCGGTCATCTGGGCAGGGCCTCTTCTGCCTTCTTGAGTTGTACCCGACTATATATAGCTAGAAGCTGAGAAGATGAATGGAAATGATGAACAATGCAACCAACAGTCACCGTAACAAGTAGTCTTTACGTCAACTCAGCGACTGCTACAAGTGGTGTTGTACACAGGAAAAAAATATTGAAGCGTTGACTTCATACTGGATTCGGGAGCCTTCTTTACTATTTTGTGTACACAGGCGTTCACTTTTTCTTAAAGTTGTATGGCGTATACATTGCAGAAGTTTTACCGTGCTCAAGGAAGACGTGCGATGAGAGAACGACCAAGAGCTGCTGGAGCATATCTGAAGTGATTTCAAGTAATAACTCACCTGCAACTGTCTCTGGTAGCAAATGTCCTGTGGCGAATGTCAAGTCTCGACTGTTCACTGCAGCAAAGTGCACATCGCACATGATTGAACTAGTGGAACCCTCAGCAGTGAGCAGGGTGTTGTAGGGCACCGGGGACTCAAACCAATCCAGGCTGCATGGGTCACCTCGTTTGCGCACGTTCAGGACAGCAAACCGCGTGTTGTTCTTAGCTGTAGCTGCAGTCAAAGTCCGTCGAAAAAATTAGAGTGACATTCGCTCCCTAAATTCTAATACATGAAGGTGGAAAGCAGCTTACGTTTAACTGTCTTAAACCTGCTAATCACCAGCTCCAAACAATGTGAGGCTTGGTTTTGGAAACGGACTGCATACAGGGTTTAACCTTCGCCTAGTTATGTGGTACCAGCAGCGAGGCTCCGAGTGAGTGCAGCTGCGACGTGTCTGTGTGGCTACCTTTTGATCTTGTCTACCATGAGTCCATGACTTACTAAATAAAACACTAAATTCATTTCGCACGAGAAGAAAGTTTATGACTACCTTGAGTATGCAGCAATTACTGAATAAACTTCTTACTCACAGCTTTTTCACCGTACTACTACTCCCCCCAATATAAAATCTATGTTGTCTGCTGACTTACATAAAATAAAACTAAAACGTACCTCCTTTCGCCATGAATCATTCTATATTGTTCTGTTTTATTGTGCAGTGATATTTTTGGCGAATTCCATTGGGAGAGCCGGAGCACTCAAAAGCACGCTTAAAGTGCTCTCTTCAAAGCCGGCGTGTTTCAGTGGTCGAACAGGTGCAGGAGCACTGTCATCCATTGTTAGAGCGAGAGTGTTTTTGCTGCACCGAGAGCAGCCAGGAGTAGTTTGCAGTACTCTCGGCTGAAAAGCGGGGTAGGCACAGTACGAGGAGTCACGTGGTCCTCAAACGTCACAGCCTCCCAATTTTTCTTCTGCCGGTGAGTGCGGCGGCAATGGTAGCAACCCGATGTAGTTTGACACCACTGTTTTGTATGGGTGGCGATGATGACAGCATGACGTCTGCCGAATACGTCGTTCCATGGAAATACCAGGTATAGGGAAAATGAAGAACGTGTGGCTGACCGATTTAACGCGTATTTTGTTGCTGCCCCACCGAGAATGAGCCGGGGCTTGGAATGCTTCCATCACATGGTCCCGCACTCGTCACCCTGTCACATGCTCTCCGGGAGCGTGGTACATTCCAGTGGCAGATCCCGTGGCCCTGCTCTCAGTGCTCTGCCACCCACTCCTTACTGTCCTACCTCTCTGCTCCTGTTCTCTCAATGAAATTCTCCACATACTTTAGTTGTATTTTTTACCATGACCATGTTTAATAGTGTAGTTGTTTCGAAATAGTTGTCTATCATTGTTCTCCTGATCCATTAATACATTACCTTGCCGCTTACCTTTTCATTTTTATGGCATGCTTGTTCATCATGGGTACCCCTTGAGACGTCAAACTATGGGACTCTATATAGTTTGCGAAACGTCACCTTCACTTTATGTATCGGTATTTGGTGAACCACAAATTTTTAACTTCCCAGCGTGTCCCACGGTGGGACGTCATGCCCACAACACTTTCGCACTGGCGTCTCCAGCTCATTGCGACGCCTTGAATGACCGTGGAAACATAGCATAAAAGAGCTTTCGCTCTCGAAGTCAAGCACTATTAGCAGATCACCATTAGCCGATTGTCTCCTTTCTAACCGAAATGAGAAGTGCATGTGTTGAAGTCCTTAACGAAATCTCAGTATATCACAAAACGAGACTGTTTCAATTACGTATCCACTATTCTTTACGCCATGGTGAAAAGTAATACGGCAAATCTGACTAAGGATAGATACAAACAACAGTTTGACAACAATTACATGGGGATATTGTTTACATTACTCGCCCCGGAAACTACAATGTGTAATGTTCGTCCCCTTTGATATATTAAAAGAATCCTGTACGCAAATTTGTTTTCGTGAAAACTATTATTATACGGAATTAATATAATAGCGCGCTGTCTGAGAAATAGGCAAGGTCAATGAAGATGTATATATTTCATGTTTATAACCTCCCTGCTTTACCGCCTCTGGTCAAAGTGAAGATATGTATAATTTAAAAAAACAAGAATGTCAATCTATGTGTATAACTGAGAGAAGGCTGGTCTACAAGGACTTATCTTCTGGAAAATATTTCTGCTTTCTCTTTCTTTGTACGTTTTCATTAACACTTCCTCATATATTTGGTCAGCTGACTGAGGACGTGATTTGGACTGCGGTAAGATTTTGTTTTGCACACGTCTCCACAATTCAGTCATGCTACGTATACAGCTTGCCCTTCCTCCTCTAGCCTAAATTTGATCTGCCAAAAAGGCAGAGGTTTAGGAGAACGTGCGTGCTTGAACAGTTAAAAAGAGATTTCTTGAAGAAGCCTTGACATCAAATTTGAAGATCGAGATGTGCCCATTATTGGATCACTTGGTATGCATAGGTCTTCTTGGCCAAATTTGAATGGTGTCCATCGCGTCGAAGTTATGTTATTTTGACATCAAACACCGTACAAAAGCTAAGGAGAAAAACTAAAAATAGGCTGCCCTGCGACATGACACAGTGTTCGGTGTGATACGTGTTCGGTGTGATACATTCCACAAATACCATCCTGAGTGACGATACGCTAGTAACGGTGACGTCTACGATCTCTGAGGGTGTTTGGAGCTATACTTTCAGCCATGTTCTCACTAGTGGCTCTGCTTGCTGTGTTGAAGCGTGCGTGCGATTCATAGCGTCACATCGACTGATTTGCATTGCGCTCCACTGTGTATAAGTACGATCATTCAGAGCGACAATACGTGCCAAAATGTCGGGGTGCGGGACCTGCACGTCGAGGCGCGGAAAAAGCGGAAAGTGCGTGGCGTTTCATGCCTTTCCAAGCTATGAACCTCAACACAGCCAGTAGGTTGACTTCGTACGCGCCGTTGGACAGAAGGACTGGACGCCTGTAAAGAACAGCGCGTCCGCTCCCTTCACTTTGCGGCGAGCTGCTAAAAGGTAAATCCTGTGTTTGCGAATCAGTTGGGTTTCACTTGCAGTACGAGGCGTCTTCTTGAGGCCGGTGCTATTCCTACCGTGCGCCCTCCTGAAGCTGGAAGCAGCGATTCACTCGCCAAACGTCCGCGACATGAGGTGCGTAGTTGGTGTTCCTGAGCTCCGACAGTACGGCCGGAACTGATAAGTACATTGCATTTAACGCGGAGCTTGTCAAGCAGGGATTGTCGCGAATCGTGGCGATGCCCAATTCCAGGTCGCTACCATCATCACTTGTAGATGTTGACCGCGACGACGGCGAGGACGACTATGTCGGCGACAGAGACATGTCTACGCCTTCAGAGACACTGCTGGACTGACCGTACGTGCTTTGTGCTCCAAAAATTGCTCCAAATTTCAATTAGTCAGTAGCACCCCTGATTAGAGGATATTTCGATCGCAGACAACATCCGAAATCCCTTTACGCAGGGCTCTGTTGTAGTCCTATTACCTAAATCTGACACATCACGAGGTTTTGGATGTGATTAGGTTAATGAGTGTTGTAATTGTTATGAAGTGTAAATGTACTGAATGTACCAGGATATTCAGAATAATAATAATGAAATTGGTAGTGTAGGTACACTCTAAAAAAAGGGAGCGAGAATGGAGAAATGGGCTCCCTTCCTCCTTCGGCGCAGCGACTTCTTCCCTTTTGGGCGCTTTACCCGTCACGCCCTCTCGCGGCAAGGTCCAAGGGAGCGACGTTCCTCCTTCAGCGTTCAAGTTTCTCCTCAATCGCGGGGGTCTTGCGCGCGCGCGCATACGCACGACGAGCCTAGCCGGCCACCGTCAGTCGCGAGCGATTGCTTTTACCTAAGATTGATGCAAGCAATGCAGGAGTGACGTTTTCTTTGTTCTATTGGTGTAGAGTAAAAGCCTCTCTTTTTTATCGCCAGGCACTCGGACGATGCTCCGCACACTTCCGCGTGTGTCTCGTGTTGTTTCAGCCTACCAATTTGTCACGAATACAAGGAGCTCTGATTCTCAAGCAGACTTGCTTTATCGATTACTTTAGTGTGTACAGAAATAATGAATTTTTTCGGTGTCGACATACTTGGTCAGCCCACGCATATTTAGTTTCGCACGGCACCAACAGCACTCATGAATTCAACGAGGCGCATATAAAACATCACGCTTAATTTTTCAACATTCTAGGAAACCTGATACCACTGTACAGTCCATGCGTGAAAGCAAGATTATATACATTTGATAGAGTTATACGTGCCACTACCGCCATATGAATGTTCTTTGCAGTTTACCCCCATTCAAATACGGCCGCCATTACTGGAAGTCGAACCTGTGTCCTCCAGCATAGTCACATGACACGCAATAAGGCTATGCTACCACGGCAGGTGAAAGCACAATGGGAAACAAGCTGCGAAGTTTTACCGAGCGTTTATTCGCCAGACTAGGTTACAACCATCAGAAACGTTTCAAACATCAGCATAACTACACTTTTGTGAAAAGTAAACCAATGACTTCTGTCAGTTAAACCGAATTCTCAATCACATGCGTTTTGAATTGCGCATGCCAGCACTGAGAGGTTAGACGGAATCATGCACTGGTGCAGCATGCCTTTCTCGTTCATGATTCTCCTTTGTCGTGAGAAACTCAACACAAAATGCACTTCTAGTAACATCTGTGCACAGCAGGTAAGTACTGACACTCACTCACCTTTGTGAAAAGAGTATTCCAAATCCAGAGTAATAATCACCACAGCCACAGCGCTAAGAAAATTGTGGCGTGCACTATGACTGCAGTTGACACGCGAGGCGAACCGCGAGAGGCATCTGAAGCAGAAAAGTATGTAGGCACAACATGCTATGACGTTATTGCAAACTTGCGCACTGCAGCGATAGTTCCTCCACTCAAGTAATAGAGCTGCCGCGACGCCAACAGCCACTGTCATAGTTCGCGAAAAAATACCGTTCGATGTGAAGTCATCGCTTATATCTCTCGCAAGATCCGCGTTGTAACGGACGTATACACTGCTAGGACGGTTGTTACCGCATCAAAAACATTGTCATTGAAGGGCTAGCGGTGTGCTGTATCCATGGCGAACGGTCACACTTGTGGTAAGCACGTAAAAAGAGTATAAACAAACGTTAACACGAAACAAGTAAACGAGGTTGACGTGACCACAGAACACCTACCACGACGGAGACTAAGTCTGTTCTGCATACTGCGTCCTCTCCGAATAACAAGAAGAAGAATAAAAAAAGAGACGTGACCTCCGAAATGGCTAGCGCGCGGGAAGCCTTTGCAATCTCGGAGGCATCAAGAAAAAAATAACTGTGGCAGTGGTCAAGAGATGGCACAGCGTTCGGAATGCCGTGGGCATTCTATGCTTGGGGGTAATCGTTTTCTTGAAAACCAGATAAGCTCTAGTAATTATTCCGTTGATTATTGTGCAACTATTGATAAACTTCCGTTTATCTAAGCATCAGATACAACATATTTACGTGTGCGCATGTTGTGGTATTGCCACAAAACGTAAAAAAAAAGTGTACGAAAACTTACTTGTAACTTGTGCCACTACGGTCAGTCAAATTAATCGCTATATAAGCTTGTGCGCTTTCGTAGTAGGGTGTGAGTAAACACGTGAAAGTGTGTGCCGCTGTTGTGAATGATTGATTGAGCTCGTGTTCATTGAGTGCGCCCTATATGCGTACTATGTGTAGTATGTGTCCTTGTGTGCATGTGTAGCTATATGCATTGCATCAGCACATATTACGCGTCCGTTGTCAATGAGTAATCCTGCATGGACTGAGGCGTAAACTATCCGCAAGGGAGCCGTGATGGTGGGTGACAACGTACGTCACAGCAGGCGGCCTTTTTTTTTTGTATCGTTCAGTCCTCGAGATGGCGCCAGCTACACCTACTTCACGTCTATGGCGCTCTCACACCTCCAGCTACTTATATAACGTTGAACATCTATCTATCAAAGCTGCACTACTGAGTCGGAATGGTTTCGCTGCGATCGAGTCTACGATTTGGAGGCACATCTCGTGACCTGCGGCCCCGTAAGCGCATGAATAACGTCACTACACTATGTGAATCAGCGAGAAATAAATACAGCAAGTCTAGCATGCACTCTTAAGGTGAGGATTCTGCAGTATCCATGTTTTTCAGAGTGAACGTCGCCACGCTGGCCGAACGAAACCTACTTGCTCCGTCGTTCTCTTTCGCTATGTTTTCATCACCACAGGTTCATCTGCTTGTTTTTATAATCATTTCGTTCGATATCAAGCTCAGCGGTACCATATTTTGTAACTTTCAGTGTCGTGTACTCCTTATCAGTCGAGAATCGATGCATTTGCTAAGCCTACTCGCTTCGCTAACCTGAGGCATGACCTACTGTGCTCCTGATCTGCCCAGCTGGCGGCGGAGTACGGAGCTGCCTGCGCCGGCTCGGATTCCGAATTTCACCACCTAGGAGGCGCTCGAGTTACCCCAGCTGAGCGCCGGTAGATGCATGGAAATGCATGAGATGCCGCCAGTTAGAGAAGAGTTTCATCACGCGTTGAGTAAATGTGGGGACTATCTTGAATCATTTCATTTTATGTGGCTTTGAGAATTGTCTTTTGCATTTTAGCTGACATATCAGTGCATTATTTTTCAAATAGAATCGCAAATCAGGTACGAACACATGTATCAGCATGCAAAAGAAGAAAGAGTGACGCCGGAGACAGGTTGTAAAAAGCGCTGACTACCAAATGTTTATTTAACTCGTGATACCAGGCATAAGTGTATACTATGGTAGACTTGTTGTCATCGGAGTACACACATCTGGCTTGCATTTACTGTCTGGGCAAGAAAGGGCAAGGCCTGTAACATTTGACAGTGTCCACGGCATCCAAGACGCACAGAAAACAACCAAATACAGATAATTTTGTGCGTAAATACCTTCGTCTCAAATGGCTAATTTAAATCGCAGGTACATGAATAATCAATGAAAGACACTCTGCAACTGTTTTGAAACGAAACAGCACTTAAAAGCAGTTATTCAACACTAATTCTTCACACAATGGGTGTGTTTCAAAACCTTGTTGCGTAGCCACATGTAGGGACATGGTTTCCATATGTGCACTCTTCTCGTCTTTTCTTTTTTTTTGCTAATAACTAGTTGTGAGTATAGCGCATCGTAAATTATTTTCTTGGGGTTCTCGTTTTCTTTTTTTTCACTATTACGCGTTTCTGTCTGTCATGCACCACTAACCAGCCCAGCAACTCACTCTTTTAGAGACATGTGGTCTTTTACAACACAGATATCACCTTGATCCATTTTTCACGTACCTCGCTCGCTGGAAACTCACGAAAAGTCACATCAGAAGTCTTCTCTTGCCTTTATTCGCAGAAAGGCACGCAGCTCATCACAATCGTGTTGGTTAATTTGCACCAAGAAACCTCGCTTCACTGGTGTACAAACAGCACCGACCTGCACTCTTCTGTCGCAGCTCGGCACGAGAAGACGGTAGCAAAAGATCGTCATTATACTTTTAAGTTTATTTAAAAAGAGGCATTTATTCATTTTAATCGTCCAGAGTGTATGCACGCGTAAACATTGCTGATTTTTTCCCAGCGTCACGCGAGCAGACGACAAAAAAAAAAGCGCGGTGACTCATGTTTTGGCCGCCAGCAACCGGTGCGGATAAGGTAAGTTCCAGCGCCACAGGGCGCTTAGCGGCAGGTGCCAACACCAGAAAGGGCGTGCTGGCGCTTCGCTCGCTGGGCAGGTCAGTAAAATACAGTAGGCCGCGACCTGGGGTCAGCCTTGTTGGTTTTCATAGAGAGGAACATGTTTCTCCGTGGCAAAGGGAGCAACGTTTCTTTATTTAAAGACGAACATTGCGGACATCACCGTTCCTCCCTAAATGGAGAGAACATCACTCCATTTTTTAAGAGTGTATAGCAACCTGGTAATTTCTAAACCTTGGTTTTTTTTTTCATGAGACTGATTTATAAACATAATTAGGGGGGCAGCCACCCCTTAGTCACTGAAGAGAGGGGGGGTGCAATGCCAACTCCATAGAATAATAGGGAGGGGGGTGGCGCTAAGGCAGCCCCTACATTGACATAATAAGAAGGGGGACACTGTGGTGATCACCTCCCTCCCTCCTTAAGGAGAACCCTGGGCACGCCTATGATAGACGCGCAGTATCCTAGGCTTGAATTTTCGTGGCTATCTTGTTGACGGGACAGTTTTTTTTTCAGCAAACGATTTTCACAGCGCTTACATTCAAATCTCGGTATACGTGAGTGCCAGTAAACCCCAACAAAATCGGAAGTGGTGACCATGACCTGGTGTGCGTAATTATCTGGACACACACTAGAGCATCATTTGTATTTCTGGTAGTTTGAAGATTGCTCCCGCATTTGACAAGACATCCGGCCTTGCAGGTTTCGTACGCCGTAAGGAATCCGTAACATGTGTTTGAATACAATGAAACCGCGTATACAATAGCGCACAGGAGGCATATCCGCCGGAACGAAGGCACCACCACTAAAGCAAACTGACAATGCCGAAGACGCCGTAAGAATCTCGCTGGCAGTGGCCACGTCTCCTTTCCTACTCGCGAAAATCCCGTGCACACTAGCAGACACAACCACGTGAACCTCTGTGATTGGGCGCAAACTAATGCGGCTACAGGTGGTCCTGACCCATCGTTACTTTTCCTCGAGACGACCCCATGATTTCCGGCCCATCCATTTGCTGTGGCTTCTCGAGACCGAGGCAATCATGCGGGGGCAGACATTGTCCGGAACCCTCTATTGACGTCACAGCAAATAGCCTCCAGGTTCGACCGTTTCATCTGGCTATTCAGCGACGCAATTCTATCAGTTTTTCGGTCATCAGCGTTGTTTTATCGCACCGCTTATGCTCTGGTTGTTCGCAAGAAGTGGTTTCTTGGCTCGTGTCCTTAAAATAAATGAATCGGCGTACAGAATGGAAAAGGCAGCGTTTGTCTTCTTTTGATGACGCCATGATGTGATGGCCGTATACTTTTTCAACGTGAAACTATAAACTTAATATTCTCCTATTACCTAACCTATATATGATAGTGAAATTAACGACGTTGGTATTGTCACAGTACGATTCATCAATCCAAAGTCATTCTTTGTTTTTCCTTAAAGTTCCCTGAATGCAACTGGCGTTCTGTTTTATTAACGCAAAAGCATTTTATTAATGCAAAAGCCTTATATGGCTTACGAGGACGAATAACATCGTCGTATTGTGACGTGAGCCATACAATGATACGAAAACAAAGGTGCAGCGATCTCGGAGGTATACTTTGGTACCCGCTGACGTGCTTAATGTTACATGGAATGGGTGAGACATTATGTAGTCAGGGTATACCAAGTAATTAAAACTATACATTACGCACAGTGCGAGTCACACAAAAATTGGGGTAAAGTAAAAAAACCTTAGGGTCATCTGAAGTCAGTTAAGAAGAAGACAATTAGAATTGCTCCAAGCTAAAGAACTAAGACTTGGCTAGTGAGAGAATTGTTAAAGTCAGTAAGTGTTACTGAAATGTTACGGAGCATCGAAGTGAATTCGAATGAATAGACGGTCGATGAACTGTGAATTAAAAGCTCGGTGACTTGTGCTTCGTGTGTGGAAGCAGTGGTTGCTTCAAGGTAAACGGAAGATAACTAGTTATGCGTTGTAACTATGCGATCAGTCAAGAACATTTCCGTACTGCAATGACTGTCTCTTGAGATCCTAAGAATCCCTCTTCGCAGGTTTTCACTATGGCAGCACCTGTACTCGTCTGGAGGCGAAGCAAATTGCGCTATGCTTGCATCAACCTCCTTGCGGCGGGAGGGTAGCGGCGATGACGTTCCCGATAATAAAACATGCAGATATTTGGCGATCCACTCGGCATAACGCTTTAAAATTGCGTTTGGAATGCTATCCGGTTCGGGTGTCTTTTTACATTGAGTTTAAGTAGCACATTTAGAATGCCGTGCTCACTGATAACAACGTCAGGTATATGTGGATAATCTGCATCAAATGAGGAAAGAACATTATTGTCAATGGTGAAAACCGATTTGAATTGTTGATTAAAGGCATTCGAAATAACCTTGCTATCATGCACATCAACTCCATCAACTACAAAAACATTTCATTCAGTTGATTTGATTTGTGGGGTTTAACGTCCCAAAACCACCATATGATTATGAGAGACGCCGTAGTGGAGGGCTCCGGAAATTTCGACCACCTGGGGTTCTTTAACGTGCACCCGAATCTGAGCACACGGGCCTACGACATTTCCGCCTCCATCGGAAATGCAGCCGCCGCAGCCGGGATTTGAACCCGCGACCAGCGGGTCAGCAGCCGAGTACCTTAGCCACTAGACCACCGCGGCGGGGCATTCAGTATATGTAGGCTTAATGCTCTGCCGAAATCTCTCAGGACACGTTTTAAAGAAGTTTGGTAATGATTCATCATAATACAGCTGTTTGTCAATATGGATTTGGTGTTTTAGTTTAGTTGCAATTTCTGAAATCTCTTCGTTTATACCAGCAATATTCCCAAGACTCCGACGCTTTTTTAATCGTTTTAACTTCCTTTTGAGATTCAACGTGTCCCGAGAAATCCAGGTAAGGTAATAAGGTAAGTTCCAGTGCCACAGGGCGCATAGTGGCAGGTGCCAACACCAGAAAGGGCGTGCTGGCGCTTCGCTCGCTGGGCAGGTCAGTAAAATACAGTAGGCCGCGACCTGGGGTCAGCCTTGTTGGTTTTTCATAGAGAGGAACATGTTTCTCCGTGGCAAAGGGAGCAACGTTTCTTTATTTAAAGACGAACATTGTGGACATCACTGTTCCTCCCTAAATGGAGAGAACGTCACTCCATTTTTCAAGAGTGGATAGCAACCTCGTAATTTCTACACCTTGGTTTTTTTCATGAGACTGATTTATAAACGTAATTATGGGGGGCAGCCACCCCTATTCACTGAAGAGAGGGGGGGGGGGTGCAATGCCAACTCCATAGAACATTATAATAGGGAGGGGGGGGGCGCTAAGGCAGCTCCTACATTGACATAATAAGAAGGGGGGCACTGTGGTGATCATCTTCCTCCCTCCTTAAGGAGAACCCTGGGCACGCCTATGATAGACACACAGTATCCTAGGCTGGAATTTTCGTGGCTATCTTGTTGTCGGGACAGTTTTTTTCAGCAAACGATTTTCACAGCGCTTACATTCAAATCTCGGTATACGTTAGTACCAGTAAACCCCAACAAAATCGGAAGTGGTGACCATGACCTGGTGTGCGTAATTATCTGGACACACACTAGAGCATCATTTGTATTTCTCGTAGTTTAAAGATTGGTCCCGCATTTGACAAGACATCCGGCCTTGCAGGTTTCGTACACCGTAAGGAATCCGTAACATGTGTTTTAACACAATGAAACCACGTATAAAATAGCGCACAGGAGGCATATCCGCCGGAACGAAAGCACCACCGCTAAAGCAAACTGACAATGCCGAAGACGCCGTAAGAATCTCGCTGGCAGTGGCCACGTCTCCTTTCCTACTCGCGAAAATCCCGTGCACAATAGCAGACAGAACCACGTGAACTTCTGTGATTGGGCGCAAACTAATGCGGCTACAGGTGGTCCTGACCCACCGTTACTTTTCCTCGTGACGACTCCATGATTTCCGGCCCATCCATTTGCTGTGGCTTGCCGAGACCGAGGCAATCATGCGGGGGCTGACATTGTCCGGAACCCCCTATTGACGTCACAGCAAATAGCCTCCAGGTTCGACCGTTTCACCTGGCTGTTCAGCGACGCAATTCTATCAGTTTTTCGGTCATCAGCGTTCTTTTACCGCACCGCTTTTGCTCTGGTTGTTCGCAAGAAGTGGTTTCTTGGCTCGTGTCCTTAAAATATATGAATCGGCGTAGAGAATGAAAAACGCAGCGTTTGTCTTCTTTTGATGGCGCCATGATGTGATGGCTGTATACCTTTTCAACGTGAAACTATAAACTTAATATTCTCCTATTACCCAACCTATACATTGTCACGTGCTAAGAGCTCGAAGGAACGTATAAAGGGACGCGACTGTCAAAAAAGACTCAGAGACCAAGAAGGACGTCTCCGCTGGCACGGGTTGCTCGTCTTCGTCTTCCTCGTTCACCGGCACAGAACTGACCCACTGTTCACTGGCACAGAACACCAGGTGGCATTACTTCTCCTCCCTAAAGAGCATCGACCCGATGCTCAAATAAAACTGTGCACAGCCGTGGGTCGAAGTAGGTAACACAAAAAACATTAAACAAATTAGTGCACGAGAGAAAATGCGTCCTGGGCTCAGCAATCGGAAATAAACGGCATTCACTGTTCACACGAAGAGTTCACTGGCACAAAAAGAAAATTCGCATCACCGCGTAAAGTATGGTTTTAGGCGGACTACGTGTACAGTCTCTGGACGTGGTAACCTGCGCTGTGATGATGGTGAGCCTCCGTCTGGAACCACTTGGTAGTTCACGTCGCTCACACGTCTGAGTACTTTGTAAGGTTCAAAATACTTCTTCAAGAGTTTCTCACTGAGACCTCGCCGCCTAATGGGTGTCCAAACCCAAACTTGGTCACCAGGTTCATAATAAACTTCTCGATGGTGGATGTTGTACCACCGTGCATCTGCACACTGTTAAGTTCGGATGTGCACACGGGCCAGTTGACGTGCTTCCTCAGCGCGCTGAATGTACTCATTGATGTCGGGGGCTAATTGGTCGAGCTTGTCAATGTCCTCATATGAAATCATGGCGTCCAGCATAGTTCTATTATCTAGACCATAAACGAGTCGGAATGGCGTGAAGCGTGTAGTTTCCTGCGTTGCAGTGTTATACGCAAATGTTACTTACGGCAAGATGTCGTCCCACGTGTTGTGCTGCACATCCACGTACATATAGATCATGTCGGCTAGCGTTTTGTTTAGCCTTTCTGTTAAACCATTACTCTGAGGGTGATACGCAGTGGTCTTTCGATGGCTTGTGTAACTCAACCTGAAGATCGCGAAAGGACGTGGTCGCGAAAGTGACTAGACGTCGTTGAATGTCAATTATAGCACCACGCTCCCTGAGAAAATCCATGCCGATGATCAGGTCTCCAGAACACTGCCGGAGAACGCTTAAACTAGCAACAAATGTACAACCGCGGACTTGCAGTCTTGCCGTGCACATACCGAGTGGCGTGACGATATGCCCGTCAGCTGTACGAATTGGCGTTCGGTTCCAAGGCGTCGTTACTTTCTTGAGAAGGGCGGCCAGCTTTTCGCTAATTATGGAATAGTCCGCACCAGTGTCCACTAAAGCGCTGACTTCGCGACCATCTAGCAGAACAGGAATATCTAAGGACACTCTTCCGCAATCAGCTGGTGGTGTCGTTGTCGATGTATCGTCGGTATCTTCAGTCCGCGTCGATAGGGGTCCTTGAGCATGACCAGTGTGAGCGGCCTTGCCCCTGAAGGTCACTGAGGCTAGTTTTCCCGACGCGGGCTAGGTGACCGGCCCTGCGCCACGCCCGCATAGGTGCGATGATTCGGCGAGAACTGCCGCGGTGATGGAGAGCGTGAGTGGTGCCGAGATGTCGATCCGCGCTGCTGAGCAACGTAGTCAGCGATTTCTGGAGGCCGCTGGCCGAACCTAGGAGATGGGGAGTTGGCTGAAAAACCACGAAGTCCCAGCTGTCGATAAGTACACTGTCAGTAGATGTGCCCAGGCTCACCACAGTGATAGCAAAGCGGACGTCGATCGGGGGCCCGCCACACGTCTGATTTTCGCGGGATCGGTCGGCGGTCACTGAGG
Source organism: Rhipicephalus microplus (assembly GCF_013339725.1). Lineage (NCBI taxonomy): Eukaryota > Metazoa > Arthropoda > Arachnida > Ixodida > Ixodidae > Rhipicephalus > Rhipicephalus microplus. The sequence continues at coordinate 43,181,858 of NC_051174.1, forward strand.
TACGGGCCCGCTTGGACTGCCTGAAGCATGACTGGGGCTGTGGTATAAAGCGGAGTGAAATGTTGTGCCGGTTGGCGCAGAGTTTGGTCTGCCGGAAGCATGGCAGGGGCCGCGGTGGAAAGCGAAGCCAAAGGTGGTGCTGGCTGGAGGAAGGTTTGCGCATACGACATGCGAGGGAAGTCATTTAAGGGCCGCGGCTCTATCTGGCAGGACGGTTCTCGTAGTGACTGCTGAACTTCATCTCGGACGATGTCGGACAAAGAACTGGCAGTGGGCGCTGAGAGTGCAGAACACTTCTGCAGTTCTTCACGAATTACGGAGCGTATGAGCTCTCGGAAGAAGCCGACGTGAGCCCCAAGACCACCCGTGTAGTCCGTAGCAGAAGCAAAGTTCACTTGTCGCTCGTACGTCTGGGTCCGTTGCCAAAGCGTGCTTTCAATCAGGATGGCTTCAGCAAGAAACTCTGACGTAGTCTTGGGGGGGGCTGCGTACAAGACCACCAAACAACTGCTCCTTCACTCCACGCATCAGGTAACGCACATTCTTCTCTTCCGGCATGTGAGGGTCGGCTCGTCGAAAAAGACGCGTCATGTCCTCAACATACATTGCTACGCCTTCATTTGGCATTTGCATACGGCACTGGAGTTCACGTTCGGCTCGCTCTCGGCGATCGGGACTTGCATACGTTTCAAGAAGTCAGCGTTTGAAGTCCACCCATGACGTTAACACACCAGCCCAGTTTTCGTACCAAACCCGTGCCCCGTCATTCAAACTGAAGTAGACATGTCGGAGCTTGTCTGTGTCATCCCACATGTTATGAGCGGCAACGAAGTCATAGTGGAGTAGCCAATCTTCAACATCCTCACGGACAGCACCATGAAAGGAATGGCGTTGCGCCTTCCATACCGGCTGGGTTGGAGCCGCTTGGGACGGCGCTGCCTGGAATAGTTGGGGCCGTCATCTCTTCAGAGAGAAGTCCGAACTCAGGGTCCAGTCCACGGATCCTGCGGCTAGCACGGTGAACAGGCGTAACCACCGGTATGGGGCTGGAGCTTCTTGTACCAGGAGGGGTTCGGTGCATAGGGTACCCAGCACCTCCACCAGTTGTCACGTGCTAAGAGCTCGAAGGAACGTATAAAGGGACGCGACTGTCAAAAAAATCTCAGAGACCAAGAAGGACGTCTCCGCCGGCACGGGTTGCTCGTCTTCGTCTTCCTCATTCACCGGCGCAGAACTGACCCACTGTTCACTGGCACAGAACACCAGGTGGCAATATGATAGTGAAATTAGCAACGTTGTTATTGTCACAGTACGATTCATCAATCCAAAGTCATTCTTTGTTTTTCCTTAAGGTTCCCTGAATGTAACGGGCGTTCTGTTTTATTAAGGCAAAAGCATTTTATTAATGCAAAAGCCTATATGGCTTACGAGGACGAATAACATTGTCGTATTGTGACGTGAGCCATACAATGATACGAAAACAAAGGTGCAGCGATCTCGGAGGTATAGTTTGGTACCCGCTGACGTGCTTAAGGTTACATGGAATGGGTGAGACATTATGTAGTCAGGGTCTACAAGTAATAAAAACTATACATTACGCACAGTGCGAGTCACACAAGAATTGGGGTAAAGTAAAGAAACCTTAGGGTCAACTGAAGTCAGTTAAGAAGAAGACAATTAGAATTGCTCCAAGCTAAAGAACCAAGACTTGGCTAGTGAGAGAATTGTTAAAGTCAGTAAATGATACTGAAATGTTACGGAGCATCGAAGTGAATTCGAATGAATAGACGGTCGATGAACTGTGAATTAACAGCTCGGTGACTTGTGCTTCGTGTGTGGAAGCAGTGGTTGCTTCAAGGTAAACGGAAGATAACTAGTTATGCGTTATAACTATGCGATCAGTCAAGAACATTTCCGTACTGCAATGACTGTCTCGTGAGATCCTATGAATCCCTCTTCGCAGGTTTTCACTATGGCAGCACCTGTACTCGTCTGGAGGCGAAGCTAAACGCACTATGCTTGCATCAACCCCCTTGCGGCGGGAGGGTAACGGCGATGACTTTCCCGATAATAATAAAATGTTTCGACCCTATGGTCACAGGACACTGCCAGCACTCTGGGGAGGTGGCAGACACCTACCACATGGTGTGGGCCTGCCAATATAACGCAGCCATTACTCCTAACCCCAAGTGCAGGTGAGTTCACTGTGAGGCGGCCCTGCTCGGCTGCTCAGACCTTCAGGCCCAGGAGACGTTGGTCCAGAGAGCCAGGACAGCGGCTTTAACCAGTGGTGTCCCGAAATAGAGCAAGAAGCATTTTTAAAAAATTTGAGAGAATCCATATAGTCTGTAAGGACGTCTAAACTGGTCCTACCCCGCTTTTTTGTAAATAAATGCTTTTCCCCATCGCCACCACTGCAGTGTTGCCTAAGAAGTCTGATAGTTGTAGGTTTTTAAATGCAAAGCTTTTTTTTGCGCACTGCAAGCACTTTTGGCGTCTATCTATGATTCTAACTATGTATCTATCTATCTATCTATCTATCTATCTATTTATCTATCTATCTATCTATCTATCTATCTTTCTATCTATCTATCTATCTATCTTTCTATCTATCTATCTATCTAGCCACCTACGCCTTGGTGCCTTCATGATCAACCCTTTAACTTGCGATACACCTAAATTAGTACGGGAGGGTAAAATGGTTTGAACAATATGACTTACTGGTCATGACATGAATAATGTCACAATCTCGTCGCGTACGTCGTCAAACACTTTCCAAAAACAGTGGCACATACAAGGGGACGGGTATGTGCCACAGGTGGGTGGGTATGTGGCACAGGTGATTCACGCTTAGTATCTACCTAGGAACGGCGAGAACACTCATGGGTAACTTAAACACTTGAACGCTAAGAAAAAGCTGCCATAGGCATGCCGCATTCACAGGACGAATGCAAACAATAAATGACAGTGTCTGAACAGAAATCGAACCATAAAATTCTGCGTGGCAATGAAGTGTTCTACTACAGACACACACCATACCTCGGATATACTTTTCAAATGGAACCTAATTTTCGCGTGACTACTTTTGTGGTTCGTGTACTGGCTATCAAATATTATGAACGATACATATGTACTCTTATGATACAGCCATGATGTCGGGTTGGCATAAATTGTAGTTGAGTGCCATTCGCGGAAGTTAATTCGTATCGCAGTGTTGAGGGCTACCGTCCTCGCGCACACCAGTGGAAACACCATTGCTTCATTTCAGTTTATGCTGTCATCATCATCATCAGCCTGACTACGTCCACTGCAGAACAAAGGCCTCTCCCATGTTCCGCCAGTTAACCCGGTCCTGTGCTTGCTGCTGCCAATTTATACCCGCAAACTTCTTAATCTCATCTGCCCACCTAACCTTCTGTCTCCCCCTAACCCGCTTCCCTTCTCTGGGAATCCAGTCAGTTACCCTTAATGACCAGCGGTTATCCTGTCTACGCGCTACATGCCCTGCCCATGTCCATTTCTTCTTCTTGATTTCAGCTATGATATCCTTAACCCCCGTTTGTTCCCTAATCCACTCTGCTCTCTTCTTGTCTCTTAAGGTACACCTACCATTTTTCTTTCCATTGCTCGCTGCGTCGTCCTCAATTTAAGCTGAACCCTCTTTGTAAGTCTCCAGGTTTCTGCTCCGTAGCTAAGTACCGGCAAGATACAGCTGTTATATACCTTCCTCTTGAGGGATAGTGGCAAACTACCTGTCATAATTTGAGAGTGCTTGCCAAATGTGCTCCACCCCATTCTTATTCTTCTAGTTACTTCAGTCTCGTGGTTCGGCTCTGCGGTTATTACCTGCCCTAAGTAGACATAGTCTTTTACAACTTCAAGTACACTATTACCTATCTCGAAGCGCTGCTCCTTGCCGAGGTTGTTGTACATTACTTTCGTTTTCTGCAGATTAATTTTAAGACCCACCTTTCTGCTCTCCTTGTCTAGCTCCGTAATCATGAGTTGCAATTCGTCCCCCGAGTTACTCAGCAATGCAATGTCATCGGCGAAGCGCAGGTTACAAAGGTATTCTCCATTGACTCTTATCCCTAACTGTTCCCATTCTAGGCTTCTGAAAACCTCCTGTAAGCACGCGATAAATAGCATTGGGGAAATTGTGTCCCCCTGCCTTACACCCTTCTTGATTGGTATTCTGTTGCTTTCTTTATGAAGCACTATGGTAGCAGTTGATCCCTGTAGATTTCTTCCAGAATGTTTATATATACTTCATCTACGCCTGAGTCCGCAGTGTTTGCAATGACGGCTGATATGTCTACTGATCAAACGCTTTCTCGTAATCTATGAAGGCTATGTAAGGGGTTGGTTATATCCGGAGCATTTCTCTATTACCTTATTGATAGTCTGAATGTGGTCAAATTGTTGAGTAGCCTGTTCGAAATCCTGCTTGTTCCTTTGGTTGATTGATTCTAATGTTTCGATTAACTCTGTTAGCATTACCTTGGTAAATAGCTTGTATACTAACAGAGAGCAAGCTGATCGGCCTGTAATTCCTTCAAAGTCTTGTCATCTTCCTTTCTTATGTATTAAGATGATGTTAGAACAGTTGGTGCATGAGGTGGGCAATTCGGGCAGCGCTTTACTCGTGCAGACATCGCCTACTGTGGAACAAAATATATGCGATGCTTCTTTCACCTGCCCCGGCGACACACTCCCACTGGTCACTGGTGGCCGCGGCTGGGTGCCGACGACAGAGTGAAGCATTTTGCTTATTGCTTCTCCAGCAGGCAAGCACGGACGACGACACCAGATTGATTTTGTTACCACTGGCAGATCTGGAGATATCCGCGAACTGGAGATATTCGCGACGTGCAGGTTCGGAGGCGCTCGGAAGAGCACGGTCGCTCGATGATGTAGGAAACACGTGAGATCCATCAGCCCAACCAGACACACAGATACCGAGTTTCTTGCACTGTTTGTCTCCGAAGCCACCGCCGAGCAAAAGCAACAATTTGCGAAAATATGCAGGACAACTTTCCACAGCAGGTTTTCTTTCTTTTTTTTTTTCTCTTTTGAGAGCCCCCCCCCCCTCCGTCTTTTTCTTTTTTTTTCTTTCAAAGAATGCTGTTCTCGCTTGTTGTGCTTATGCTACCCCCCGTTCCAGTAAAAGTGCACTGACTCGAAGTCCAGAGGCAGTCCAGTCCAGTCCAGTCCAGTCCAGAGTCCAGAGGAAGTCCAGTCCAGAGGCACGGCGATGCAAAAAAAAAAAAAAAAAAAAACATCTGTGGGCTTCGCGTACCTTCAGTATTCACTGAGAGCGTCACAAGGGGGGTATGGGGCAAAAAGCCGCCGAAGCAGCTGCACCTTGCAGTCACGTGGTAATAAACTCTGAAACGCAGGTTAAAAATCACGTGATAGAAAACTCCCTAAGTGGTAAAACTGGATTTTGACATCCTTTTACTACTTGCCTGAGAGGTGGTGGTAAAACTATGTCATGTACCATCTTTTACTCCATCGCGAGGTAGTAATTTTAAACGCGAGGGAGTTTTCAGAGGTCATGAGCCGGAAAACCCCCAAACTCAGATAGTTTTTGCTTACAGTGTATCTATCTATCTATCTATCTATCTATCTATCTATCTATCTATCTATCTATCTATCTATCTAGCCACCTACGTCTTGGTGCCTTCATGATCAACCCCTTAACTTGCGATACACCAAAATTAGTACGGGAGGGTAAAATGGTTTGACCAAAACGACTTACTGGTCATGACATGAATAATGTCATAACCTCGCGCATACGTCGTCAAACACTTTCCAAAAACAGTGGCACATACAAGGGGACGGGTATGTGCCACAGGTGGGTCGGTATGTGGCACAGGTGATTCACGCTTAGTATCTACCTAGGAACGGCGAGAACAGTCATGGGTAACTTAAACACTTGAACGCTAAGAAAAAGCTGCCATAGGCAGCATTGACAGGACGAATGCAAACAATAAATGACAGTGTCTGAGCAGAAATCGAACCGTAAAATTATGCGTGGCAATGAAGTGTTCTACTACAGACACACACCATGCCTCGGATATACTTTTCAAATGGAACCTAATTTTCGCATGACTACTTTTGTGTTTCATGTACTGGCTATCAAATATTATGAACGATACATACGTACTCTTATGATACAGCCATCATGTCGGGTTGGCATAAATTGTAGTTGAGTGCGATTCGCGGAATTTAATTCGTATCGCAGTGTTGAGGGCTACCGTCCTCGCGCGCACCAGTGGAAACACCATTGCTTCAGTTCAGCTTACCGTTTTAGGTGTTGCTAATGCCCATGTTGTTGTTGGCATCGTTGAGCAACTGTAAACAACTGCTAATTTAAAACATATGTGCCCGTTTAACGTGTGCGTGTGCGTGGATTTGTAAATATGTTTAGCGCCACTTCATAACGTCTCACTCGATAAAAAAAATAAAGCACATTCCCCCGCCTATCGTAAGCTTCGCATGACATTAATTTCCCAGGTACGTGGGATCTGCTGGTTTTTTTTTTTTTTTGCTCTCGACCACGTTTTGCCTAAGAGATATTTATGTATGAAGTTTCGGAGAGTGCGAGGGTGTTAGTTGGTCTCGTTTACTTGTATTTTGTTCCGTTGATAGAGTAGATTATGTGCAAAGTTGTTCGTGCTGCACACATTGCTACGTTGTTAGTTAAAAGGGTAGGGATATCCAATGGTGCGAGTGTGCATAGAATGAATGGACTAAACCAATTGATTCATGACCGTTTTTTTTTTCAAAAAGATCTAGTTATGCTTCACAGATATCGGTGGCGGTGTCGTACGTGTGAAATCGCGTTGAAGCTCGCAGACAGAACTCCCGTTCTGAAAGGGGCAGCAATCACATGCTTCAATGATACTTATAAAGGTGTACAAAACATTTTGTGGAATGTAAATACAACCAAAACCAATGGTCCTGACGACATTCTGAACATTTTTCCTAAACATTACTCTGAGCGGAATGCATGCTAACAACAATCTTTAGCAAGTCACACGAGTAAGTGGTTGGCGTACTCACTAAGGACAGGATATCGCTGTCATCTCTTAAAAGGGAAGCTTAACAAATCTTATTTTTATTTTTGTTTTTTTATTGACTGGTGCCCGCTGTATTGTTGCCTTGTTGGCGATCAGCTGTTTCTCACATGCCATCAGGTCTTTCGTCGAGTTGATTTGTCATTCGAAGTTGTCCCATTTTATTGGTGCCTAAATGGGAACGTATGACCATCATTGTTTCATATAACTGGTACAAGCGCACATATTTCCCCACACAGCTAATGATAACAAATGACCTCCCCCTTCTCGAAACACGTAGGCAGATTCTCCGCTTCGATTTCCTTACAATCGCTAATTAATCAGTGAATCATCTATAGACCCTGTGTTAATATGTAACACCTCTGTCCTCAAGGCGTACACGCCGCGACCACATGTATGTATTAACCCCTCATTTCGCCAGAACAGACACTTACAATATTCATTTTTTCCAAGGACGATATCGGGGTGGAATTCTAGGCATGTAGTGAACTGAACTTTCTTAAATACTTCGCTACCCACATTCAGTGTTCTGTTTTAAGTTTTTATATTATTTTGACCAATATTGCCAAAGCTACAACCCTGCATATATTTTAATGTACGCCGTAAGTGTGCCTTCCTGGGTTTTGAGGATAAGTTCACGCATTCTTTGTTCTATTGTATTATGTTTTCGTATTGCAATTTTTCGTGCGTGATATGAGTGCCCTTTCTGCATGAACCGTATGCTGGTCTGCAGTTCAGTACAAAAGGTGTCCCGCTTAAGTGCGTGGATGAAAGATAGATGATTGATTTGATATGTGGAGTTTAACGTCCCAAAACCACCATATGATTACGAGAGACGCCGTAGTGGAGGGCTCCGGAAATTTCGACCGCCTGGGGTTCTTTAACATGCACTGAAATCTGAGCACACGGGCGCGTGTCTGTAAGTCCCATTGCCGACGCGGAGGAAGGAAGGCTTAGCAAGGATCACTGCGCGCTGAGAAAGAAATAAAGAAAAGAAAAGAAAGAAAGAAAGAAAGAATGAAGGAAAGAAGGAAAGACTGAAAGAAAGAAAGGAAGTAAGAAAGAAAGAAAGAAAAAAAGAAAAAAAGCAAAAAAGAAAGAAAGAAAGAAAGAAAGAAAGAAAGAAAGAAAAAAAGAAAGAAAGAAAGAAAGAAAGAAAGAAAGAAAGAAAGAAAGAAATGTAGGGAAAAGTGCGAGACGACGATGAAGCACCAAGCAAGGCAAGACACTGCGTTGGTGATCTACACGCCCGACCCGAGCTTGCGCTTGCGTGATTTCGGACTGCTGACGTTCTTCGCTCTGCTCACGTTTCTCGGCCTTCCAGTTCGTCTGTACGTGAATAAATCACATAAAATCTGGTGTAGGTGCGGGACACTTTGAAGATGTGTTGCATATATGCCACCACATCAACTCTGCCACGCCTCAGAAAGAAAATATCAGGCACATTTCGAAGCGTATCGGGGACGGCACCTTTGAGATGTTGCTTGCGAGAAATCCACCCACAATCGCTTTGCACGTCTCCCTCTGTCAGAGATTCGACGAGTTGCGTAGGCAGCGCGCAATTGTTCGTCAAGCCCTCACGACGCCAGACACGCTCGCAAACTTGCACATACCTGCCCGTCCTGCCGATCAGCAGCCACTGCTTCCGACAATCAAAGAGTTCGCCCGCGAAGAGGTCCGGAGCCCGCGCATGCTTTGGCTCCGGACCTCCAACACGCCATTCGGACCCAAGTTGCTGAGGCCCTCCCACCGATGCATCAATAACCTGTCACTGCGCCTCTCACGTTCGCCACCGTCGTTGCTTGGCCTACGCAACAGCGTATGCCTTATGCTCAACCTACCATGTCGTGCCTACAGCCCCGATCGCTGCGCCGTATCTTATCGCGCAATCTTCAGCTCCGTTTTACCGTCGCTCAGACGCTTGGAGGACGCCGGACAAATGGCCCATCTGTTTCACCAGTGGTATCGCTGGACACGTCGCCCGCCACTGTCGCCAAGCTCCTTTATTTGACACCTTGGGCAGGCCGGTTGCGTAATCGTCAAGGACGCCATCAAGGTACACCCCTGACGTTCAACGATCCTACGCGAACCATCGGTCATCATCTCCCCGATGACGCTCCCCGTCACCTATGCGCCGCCGACTTGCTACGAAAGTGGTAAACTGATCGCTGCAGCTCCGGGGGCAACAGCTGCATACAAGTCGAACTGCTCAAAGCCTCCATCTTTTTCGCCGGAAAACGTTATCGACGTCAATGTTTGGGGGACCACCACACAAGCGCTTATCGACACAGGGGCCGCCGTTTCGATAATCTACGAGACCTTATGCCGCAAGTTGAAAAAGGTGACATCTCTCTCGGGCCTGATGCTCCGCACGGCCAACTCGCAGTGCATAGAACCTTCAGCTGTGTGCGCTGCACGTGTCGCTTTTCAAGGTGAACTGTATGTCATTGAATTTCTGTGCTAGTATCATGCACCCACGAAGTCATTCTTGGATGGGACTTTCTTTCGTGTCATCGGGCCATCATAGACTGTTCACGTGCACAAGTTAACCCTACATCGCTACCAACTTCTCGTTTGGTGGATTTCCTTGCCTAAGCTTGCATACTTGTCGTTGCTGCAGACACGGACAAAGCACCGAACACATCTAGCCTTGTAGCCCCGCCCTTTACGGCCGCCCCTGCCGGAATGTCATTTACTCTGTCTGACGTATTTTTCCGCCGCCATAGCCTACACCTGCTCTTTTTCGTACTCACCATGGAATCCGGTGCTCCAGCATGCTCATTGCGAATTCGCTATCGTTGCCAGTCACCTTACTTCGCGGAAAATGTTTGGGCAGCATACAAGGCGTAGACTTCCTGTGCCCTCTTCAATTTACCGAAAGCCAACCGCACCTCCAGCTCAATGCAATGATGCCATCTGTAGCCAAACTAGCCACGCCAGACTCATTCCACCCTTCTGTTACCGCTGAGATATCGCCGACTCTTCGACGCAAACTCTTGTTTCTTCTTCGAGAGCTCCGCTCTTCGTTCGATTGCGCTCAGCCATCTTTGGGTCGCACAGCGAACATCACGCACCACATTGACACCGGTTTTCATGCTCCTTAAGCCAACGACCATATCGAGTGTCAGCGGAAGAGCGGCGTATTATCAACGCACAAGTCGACGATATGCTCAAGCGCGGTGTAATACAGCCATCGCAGAGCCCTAGGCTGTCCCCTGTTGTGCTTGTGCGTAAAAAAAGATGGGTCTATCCGATTCTGTGTCGACTACTGCCGGATCAATAAGATAACACGGAGAACATGTACATGTACCTACTGCCATGCTTCGACGAAGCTCTCAATTACTTACAAGGAGCAGAATATTTCTCCTCTTTGGATTTACGCTCAGGTTATTGGCAAGTTCCAATGGCTGACTCCGACCAATTGAAGACTGCATTTGTCACACCTGACGGGCTGTACGAGTTTAACGTCACGCCGTTAGGACTGTGCAACGCTCCAGCTACCTTCTAACGGATGATGAACACTATCATTCGCGGCTACAGGTGAAACACGTGCCTCTGCTACCTTGACGACATCGTCGTTTTTTTCTCCTGACTTTTCGACTCACCTTGTTCGTCTTCGTGCTATTCTCACGTGTCTCACCTCTGCTGGCCTTCAACTTAACATCAAGAGTGCCATTTTGCCACATGCTAGCGCACTATACTGGGTCACGTCGTCTGCAAGGAAGGTGTTTTCCCGGATCCGGTGAAACTCCATGCGTGGCCGACTATCCGAAACCCAATTCCATGAAGGTGCTTCGAAGTTTTATTGGGCTGTGCTCTTAATTTCCTAGATTTGTGCGCAGCTTCTCTAACATTACGATAGTTATAGCGCGAGAACAAAACGACGACACAGAGACAAGAAGGACACAAAAGACACGAGCGCTCGTGTCTTTCGTGTCCTTGTTGTCTCTGTGTCGTCATTTTGTTCTCGCGCTATAACTATCGTCATGCCATACCAACTAGCCCAAGCTGTCACACTTCTCTAACATTATCGCGCCTCTTACCAACCTGCTGACAACTTCAAAAGGCATTTCTGCTTCGTCAAAAGAGTGCAATGAATACTTTATAATTTATCGGCGGTTATTATTATAACGTTATTTTTATTGTTATTATTTTTTATCATTACCATTTTGACCCTGGTGCGCCTACGGAGGTCCACACCGACGCCAGCGGTGTCGGTCTTGGTGCAATATTGGCTCAACGAAAACCAGGATACCAAGAATACGTGGTCGCTTACACGAGTCGAACCCCCAATAAAGCCGAGTGTAATTATTCCCTCACTGAGAAAGAGTGCCTCACAATTATCTGGACTTTGGCGAAGTTCCGCTTATACCTTTATGGCCGTCCTTTCAAAGTCCTTACGGACCACCACGCTCTATGTTGGCTATCGTCGCTCAAAGATCCGTCGGGACGCTTTGGTCGTTGGACAGTTCCCCTACAGGAATACGACATTCGTGCTGTATACCAATCCGGCCTTAAGCCCTCCGACGCTGATGTGCTATCCCACTCACCACTACCGACTGACCCAACCTGTTCGTCACCTTCTTCATCTGTCATGACACCAACTGACTTTGTAGACATGGCATTGGAGCAACGCAAAGATGCGTGGATTTCCCAACCCCTCGCTTTTCTCACTGATTCGTTGACTCAGCCGGTCTCAAGAACTATCCGCCGTCAAGCCACATATTTCGCTCTTCGAGACGACCTCCTCAATCAGCGGAATTACGCGTCTGAAGGTTGGAAATGACTGTTACTGATACCCAACCACATGCACTCAAAAATCTGTACTGCTTCCCACAACGAGCCTCAAAGCGCTCACGCCGGCGCTCTCAAAACGTACAACCGTATGCGTCAGTGATACTACTGACGCGGCATGTACACATTTGTTCGCAAGTACGTACGTGCTTGTACTGCATACCAGCGACGTAAAGTCCCACCTCAACGGCCGGCCGGTATACTTCAGCCTCTGCCTTGTCCAGCGCGTCCATTTGACCGCGTCGGTATCAACCTTTACGGACCACTTCCCTCGCCATCTTCTGGAAATAGGTAGATAATTGTCGGCGTAGACCATCTCACACGTTACGCTGAGATCGCAGCACTACCCGTCGCAACCGCAAGAGAAGTTGCGTTTTTCATCTTGCGCAACTTTGTTCTTCGCCACAGTGCTTTCCGTGAACTTTTGAGTGCCAGGGGACATGTGTTCCTGACTGACGCCATTCAGGCCTTGCTCATTCAGTGCAGGATGGTTAATCGCTTGACGACCACATATCACCCGCAGACGAATTACCTCGCGGAACGATTTAATCGCACTCTTGGTGATATGTTGATAATGTACACAGCTTCAGACCAGACCAGTTGGAACACTGTCCTTTCATTCGTCACGTATGCGTATTATAGCGCTACGCAAGTGAGCACGGGGTTTTCCCCTTTCTTTGTGTTGTACGAACGTGAGCCATCGTGCATGATCCACACTGTTCTCCCCTACACACCTGACTCATCTGAGTACACCCCAATTTCTGATGTTGCCAGACACGCTGAAGATTGGAGACTATTGGCCCGGTCACTGACACCCGAGGACCAACGCCACTAGAAGCTACGGCGCGACACCGACCGACCTCTCTTTACTTACATGACTGATGCAGTCGTTTAACTCTGGATTCCGCCAAGTCTCCTGACCTTTCTTCAAAATTACTGGTGTGATACCACGGGCCCTACCACATTCTTACCCGTACGTCACCAGTCAATTATGAGATTGAGCCTCCAACACCGTATGATGACTTACGTCATCATGGCAGAGAAATTGTGCATGTTAATCATCTGAAGCCGTACTATGATCCCACTACAGAAACCACCCCTTAATTCGCCAGGATGGCTACGCTCTTCACCGGGAGTCAGTGTAGGGAATAATGCGAGGCGACGACGAAGCAGCAAGCAAGGCAAGCCACAGCGTTGGTGATCTACACGTGGGACCCGAGCTTGCGCTTGCTTGTATTTCAGACTGCTGACGTTCCTCGCTCTGCTGACGTGCCTCGGCCTTCCAGTTTGTCTGTACGGGAATAAATCACATGACAGGAAGAAAGAGAAAGAGACAAATAAATAAGAAATAAAGAAAGGAAGGGAGAAAGAAAGAAGGAAATAAATAGAGGGGTCAGTTTGACTTGCTCCCATTTCCCGATAGGACAAGGAGTACTGGATTTTCTCGCTTCTTCACACATAGCGTCGGTAAGTGCTGCTCCACACTCGTGCACACAATCACGACGCTACCATGAGAGCTCCTTGCGAAAAAACGTTGCCAGGTAGGCGTATACATAAGGCTTCGCCACTTATGGCTGCCATACTCCCGAACTGCATAAGGAAGGCTTGACCTAATGAACAACGCTGATGGACAACGTTCACGGCACTTTCTTCCAGTGATAGTACACGGTGGTAGTGGGGAACCATGTAGTGATGCAGAGGGAAAAGCAGTGAACGTGTTCTAGGCTCCCTTACTTACATCCCAGAAGGACATTCACGATGGAGTCCGCTGAGTGAGAACGCCTCTTACGTTCTTATTCAGGTGTAAGTCGGTTGCCTTGCTTAGTTGAGCTATCCATGACAGTATTTGATCCAGTATGGAGAAAACAATTAAACAGAATCTATATAGCCTTATGTCAATAAATGTTGGGACACTGTCCCCTGCATTTCCTAAGTTTTATTGGTAATTTGTGATTATTATTAATTCCCGAGGCTTTATATTCGTTACCGGTGCACGGACCAGACACGCTGCGTAGTGAGCTGCAGTCGTACAAAAATATAGATAAAGAAAAGTTGGTGTGACTTCGCCCGAGTGGGATCCAAGCTAAAAGAAAATCGCAGTAAGATGCCGGTGTTGAGGAGTTTTTACTCCGGAATTGAAATGACTGCGGAATAATTCCACTTTTTCACGACCCCAGAATGGAATGTGAATAGATGGGGGGCAATACCATGAGGAATGGAATGGTAGTGAAATCAAGCGTCTTTTTCACTGAATGGAATGGGAATGAAATTACTTTTTTTCATTAATAGAGTACGCTTTTTTTTCTACGTGCTTTTTTAGAAACCTCAAACATGGCTAAGTGGGAGATTAGAATTTAAAAATAAAACAGCATATTTTTAAACGGCTTGGCTGATTACAAGGCATTTTTAAACAATGCACCTACTTCAATTCTGTTCTTATATAGACTGTGTTTCCCCAAATTTACTTCTATTCTTCGCGTGAACGCGGTTATATGCCCTTGGTATATAATTGTCGGGCGGTACTACGGTGGTGGTACTTGCGGTTCTTAACGCATCTCATCCCATCATGTTCGGTAATCTCCCTTTTTATTGTACATAGACAGACTCAACACATCACATACGCAGAGTGCTGACGAACAACTATTCATTCCAAGACATTTTCCTCACATATATACACAACGGAAGGCATCGCTCTAAAAATCCGAAGTGAGGTAAAAATATTCACTTGAGCATGTGCATGATAAAAGCTAATTTGTTTTTATGAAGTTTCTTACTGTTGAACAAATGTTAATTAATGTTGCGCTGGTACTGTCGTCGGCTTAGACCTGTGGTATCATATAAGATCCAGTTATGATATGTTTCATTTATCATCAACCTGTAAAGAAGTTGTGTGTGTGTGTGTTTTTTAGAAGCAGTCTATATTACACTGTGATAGACCTTTTGGGGGATCGCCTGTATGCGTGATTAGCTGACAATTACTTCAAGGCACGTATACCTCCTACTGCATGTCCAGAGAGTTTTGTAAACTACTTCCTTGATGTAATCTATATATACAAGCATTCTAACGTAATTGTTACTACATTTGTTACTCTCGCTTCTTTTCTTGCAGGCGTTTACCTTTTGACAAGTTCAAGTAAGTTTTTTTTTGGAGCCAATAAAACGAGTTTGACACTCTAAGCGATTGCAAATTTCCTTTGGATTAAGTGAAATTATGTGGATACATAGCAGAGCTAATGGCCTTGTTTCTTATGTAGCCAATATTCCCCTTTTACTCATTTTTTAGCGTCAATTGCCTTAAAGAACATCTTTTCGGGCACTGGCGGAATCACAAAATTGGGAAATGCACGATATTAACCACGTTAAAGAGTTTGTGAATCGCCAAAAGAAAGTAACCTCCAGCATTCCTTTTGACGTGCGGTTGGAGATATGTCGGACACACAGAATGATGTTTAACTGCAAGACTAAGAGATTATCAAAATATTTTTCAAGTAATCACGCGTAAACTGGAACGAGTCATAACGTAATATTGTATGATGACACAGGCCCATATCGACGAATGTGTCGGCGCACCATTTGTTAATCTTTCTACGAAAGAAATTCAGTTCGTAAAAGAGAACATCACTTTTTTTTCGGGCGCAGGCCCATACTCATGCGATTATGTTTATCTAGCCTAAGGCTTGAGGTGCCTTCATTTGTGAATGAATGCAAGCAAAACGAATGGTAATAAAACGGTTGTTAGTCAGCGCTCTGGCCCCGTCGTGGTGGTCTAGTGGCTAAGGTACTCCGCTGGGGACCCGAAGGTCGCGGGATCGAATCCCGGCTGCAGTGGCTGCATTTCCGATGGAGGCGGAAATGTTGTAGGCCCGTGTGCTCAGATTTGGGTGCACGTTAAAGAACCCCAGGTGGTCGAAATTCCTGGAGCCCTCCACTAAGGCATCTTTGATAATCATATCGTGATTTTGGGGCATTAAACCCAACGTATCAGTCAGCGCTCTTGGTTTGTGGTGCGTTAAGTCCGTCTCTGTGCGATAAAAAGCGCGATTACCCAAGATACATCACCAACTTGCTTCTGTATGTGATGACAGTAGCTTTGTAGGACGTTGCTTCTTAACTCGACCGAACTATTACGATGCGATTCCTACACTGAGGAATTAAACTCATGGAATTGAACTGCCCGGTCGTTCCCGGCGCGGCAATGGGCTAAGTTTTTACACTCTGAGCAATTGAATGAATGGAATGGTGACAAGTTCCAATTCCCCGGAATGGATTTCGAAGGAAATGATGGCAACCATTCCGCAACACTACATGGTACAAGCCATGTTTAACCTAGATAGAGCAATTTAAACATAGATATAGTCAACAGCACAGAAAAGGGCACCTAAGTTTTGGAAAGCCAAGTTCAGGCTCTGTCTCTCTCATTGTTTGTCTTCTTATTTCTCAGTTCGTTTAGCTTCTTGTTCACGTTAGCCTTTTAACGGTAGCGCATACCCACTGTCGGGCATTAGCCAAGAATTGAGTGGTTTTTTAAAACATCATACGTCTTAGAATAACAAAGATTATGTAATTCACAAACTAGAGGTTCCCTAGAAAATTATAGTGAATGTAAACTTTTAAAAAGATTTTTTTCTTAAGAGCTAATAAAATAAAACAATGCTTTTATTTTTATACGTATATAATGTTGTAGACATGTTAGGGTAATAATAAGGATTAGTTAGTCAACCAATTAGTTGCATTATTATATTCCCTGACATCCATGCTTATCTTCACAATAGAAAACCCAGAAATGGAGGCTTCAAAACTCAAAATGATAGGTAGAAATAAATTCATTCCAATACCACGGAAATGAATTTCTCAACGGTGTTTTGTTCTGTAGTAAACCACGTACAGGTAAGAAAGAAATGATCTATTGTTTACAGTTCAGCACAGAATGCGCACAGTGGCGAAGGTGCCTGAACGGACTTGTATTTGTAAAAATACCTATTAATGGCATTTCGGAAAAGCAGAGGGACAAAAATCGTGTTATTGTACTTTTTTGGCACAGGAGATGTCATTTAGGTGGTAGCGAATGTTCTATGAAAACGCGTGTGAAAATTCGTAAGATTGTTCATACGAAAATGATGCAACATGATTTTTCAGAATGTGACAGCGCAGTCTTCTCAGAACAATATAAATCATTTAGAGCAAAATTGAGAGAGCTCTTTATTATATATCTTTAAATTGACGAAGAGTTTTGCATTTTTTATGTTCTGAGCAGAAAAACTCATTACTTCAATGATTACTAGAGAGATAAGAATGCAGGGAATAAATAATCATATTAAATACTATCAATTCTGCAAATATGAACAAGCTCTCGCATTCAAAGAAGCATAAATCGGACCGCAAAACAAGAATTTTTCATAAACAGAGCGCCTTTAATAATGTCTAAGTTCCCCAGAAGTAGAAAACATGAAGTGGGCTACTTCCCCGTTGCTTCTATTTGTGCTACGCTGAAACATATTTGTGATACATAGCTTTTGTCGCTGTTGGCATGATCACGAATCGCCGGAAACGCACTCTTTGTAAACCGGCCGTCGTCACCCGACGATGATTCTCGACTTTTTCTAGCTTCAATAACTTGTTTTATTGGAAAAGAAAAAAATGTGGTTTCGCGCTGTTTGGCCGTACGTGCATAATAAAGAGATTACAATAAATATAGAAGAGATCAAGTACTAATTCATATGTGGGGTTTAACATTCCAAAACTGTCACGGGATCGAATCCCGGCTGCGGCGGCTGCATTTCTGATCGAGGCGAAAATGTTGTAGGCCTGCGTGCTCAAATTTGGGTGCACGTTAAAGACCCCCAGGTGGTCAAAATTTCCGGAGCCCTCCACTACGGTGTCTCTCATAATCATATGGTGGTTGTGGGACGTTAAACTCCCAAATGAATCAATCAATCAATCAATCAACGTTCCAAAACTACCACCATATGATTATCAGAGACGCTGTAGTGGAGGGCTCCGGAAATTTTGACATCCTGGGGTTTTTCATTGTGGACCCAAATCTGAGCACACGGGCCTACAACATTTTCGCCTCAATCAGAAATGCTGCTGCCGCAGCCAGATTTCTATCCCGCGACCTGCGGAATCGAAATCCAGTGTCTAGTGGCTAAGGTACTCGGTGGTCAGCTGCCGAGTACCTTAGCCACTAGACCACCGTGACGGGCATAAACATCAAGTATACCACGTTCTTAGATCTGTTGTGGAATAAACCTAGACCACTTACTGGTTTTCACTCAATTTAGAACTTAAAGCGAAACCCTTGAATGTCTCATGTTCCCGTCTGTCCTTCTGCCCCTTCATCCAAGCCTTGCAATGGTGACAGGTGGCAGCCGCGGCGCGCCAACGGATGCCGGTCTCGTCGATCGCGCATCGCATCTGACTCTACAGCAAATGCACGCATGGCGTTCTATTCTGAAGGACCCCGTAGGGTGTTGCCCCGTCCTAATCAGCACACGTGTTTACCAAATAAGCTTAGTAAATTACAAAGTGTCAAGTGTTTTAGGGACGAAGCTCCTTAGGGTGTGGGTCGTTCCTTGGAAGTAGTAGTATGTTGTAGAAGTAGCCACTTATAGTTAGTGTTAAGAATCGCTTACTAGATGGCGTTGTGTGTATATGCCCTTCGAAGTTATATAACCAGATGGCATTACTGGTTTTTATAGAGACATTCGCAGCATATTCAAAGAGTGAATGGTGATGAGTGGGACGACGCGTCCATCCGTTCGTCCGTCCGTCTGTCAGTCACAGACAGACAAATGTACAGACAGACAGACAGACAGACAGACAGACAGACAGACAGACAGACAGACAGACAGACAGACAGACAGACAGACAGGATGACGGACGGACGTATGTATGGATAGACGGACGGATAAACGGGCGCTTCGCTCCACTCCTCATCATAAAATTCTTGGATATGCTGTGAATTCTGTTCATCCAATCATACAGAGAGAGAGAGAAACAACTTTTATTGAAACGGCAAGTGTTAGAGGAGTTGACTCCCCTCCCTTAGATGGCAGCTAGGAGTCCTTGGGCCCTAGCGGCATCTTCGGCTTGCCTGATGACCTGTAGTTAATCCTCGATGCTTGAGCTTAGCAGCGCGGTCTCCCACTGCTCCGTAATCATGTATGTGTTTGGCCCCTTCACGATGTTGGGGCAAGCCCAGATAATGTGTGTGAGGTCCGCCCGCTGATTGCAGTGTTTACAGCTGTCTGAGTAGAGGTCCGGGTAACAATGATTATAAGCGATTGGGTTTGGGAACGTGTTTGTTTGTAATAGGCGCCACGCTGTCGCCTGCTGCTTATTTAATGAGGAGTGTGGTGGCGGGTAATGCTGCCTCCCTAATCTGTAGTGCTTGGTAATTTCGTTGTAACTGAACATGCGGTCTCTCTCCGCACGCGGGCTCCGCGTCATTCCTGCCCCTGCTCGGCTCGCTAACTCTCGAGCTAGGGTGTGTGCGGTTTCATTGCCCGGGAGGGAGGAGTGGGCGGGCGTCCATATAACATAAACGTCGCGCTCTCCGCGAAAGTTATTTAAGATTCTTAACGCCTCTTTCGAGACCCTTCCGTTAGCGAAGTTATGAATCGCGGTTTTAGAATCACTGATTACGACGCTGGCCCTTGTGGACGCAAGCGTCAGCGCTATGGCCGTTTCTTCAGCGATTTCCGAATTTCCTGTTTTAATGGTGCCGCTAGCAAGCAGGTGGCCCGCTTGATTTGAAGCGACTATTGCCATGTGTCGACCGTCTGTATATTCGGCTGCATCTACATATACCACGTCCGCGTCATGTTGAAACTTCTTGTGCAGTGCTCTCGCTCTTGCATTCCTCCGCTCCCGGTGATGTTCGGGGTGCATGTTTCTGGGTAACGGAGGTATTATGATGCGCTCTCTGGTTTCTTTTGGGATATCGTATTTATTGCCGCTTTGGCCAGCGTACGTTATTGCAAGTTTGTGCAGGATGTGTCTTCCCGTGTTGCTTTGCGCGAGTCGTTCATATTGCGCTACCATATGAGCCTCAATAAGTTCGTCTAGCGTGTTATGCATTCCTAACGCTTCGAACTTTTTGTTAGACGTGGTGATCGGTAATCCGAGGGCTTGCTTATATGCTTTTTTAATTATGCATTCTATCTTTTGTTTTTCCGCCACTTGCAACTTGAGGTATGGGGTCACATACACTATGCGGCTGACGACGAAGGCTTGGATGAGCTGCACTAAGTTGCGTTCTTTCACGCCGTAGTTTTTGTTGGCGATTCTTCGAATCATTCGAATGGTTTGTTGAGTGTTGTTATCCAGGAACTTTATAGCGATTTTTAAAGTTTCTTCCAGAAGAAAGAGCAACTGTTCTAGGAACCCGACGGACGACCAAGGGCAGTCTGAAGGGGAGACGCGCTGCGTGTTAATTAGATCGCACGTCCTGTCTCCTCCCCGTCCCAGCTTTGATGAGACAAAGGAAATGCTATGCTGCGACACTTGTGATGAAAACGGAACGCCACGCGATAGTGCATGAATTTTTGTAGAGCTTAGGAAAGCTGCCATGTGCAACCAATGACCAGAGGAAGCTACATTGCTCGTATAGAGACCTCTCCCAAGACCACTGACAATGAACTGCAGGGACATGCAAAAAGCAGACACGCCTGATTTACTGCATATGCTACCTTTAGCTACACAAATGTGTCATATTCAGTACTCAAAATCGCGCATTTTGAAGCGCCCCTTGACTTGTCACCGCCTTCAGTGCAGCACAAACGCATTTTGAACGCACCGCTTTAGGCTGTGCGAAGACAACACAAATGCGCAAACACTCTTCGAACGCGCTGCACTCAAGGTGCTGGAAAGTCAAGTTCAAGTAAAGGAGCGTTTCTGAATACGGGGTTTAGGAGCACGCGTCTCCCCTCTAGCAGGACAGAGCCTACCCTGTCGAGCAGCAGAGGAAACTGCTGCTTCTCGTTGCATTTTCTCCGAGCCCATTTGAATGTTGTTTCAACCCTTTTCTGTGCGACCTATACGATGCAATCTTCCCACTGACTGCAATTCTATACTGAAGTTTTCTTTGCAGATGTTTTTGAGCAATAGTTCAGACTGTTGGCATGTTTCTGATTCAGAATCACTGACCCCTTAAAAGACCAGGTTGTTTCTCCGGCTTCTATTTTCCGAGTCGACGCTCTTGTGATGCAGCTGCTTAACTTGTTTTGTTATTGTCCTAATGGTGCTTTTTTGGTCGTCTAATTGTTTTTTTTTCAGCGTGGTAATTTGACCCTTTGTCGCTCGTAGTTTGCCGTTGATTTTGGCCACCATTTCTTTGTGCTTTGCCAATCTGGTGTCGATAGCCTCTAACTTACTCAAAATTGTAGACTGACCCGTTTGTAAAGTTTTAAGCAGCTCGAGGCCTTGGGGATTTAGCGGACCGGGATTCAACTCAACATCTCCCGAAGGTATTAACAACAATGCAAGGTACAGAACCTTATGCGTGAAAAAATGAAAGCGGCTGCTACGATACATTATTGGCTTTTGCGTTCGGCAAACGGACACATCGCTTGTGGGACAAGAAGCCGGCAATGCACACAATAGTCTACAAATCATAATTGGGCAATGATCACTAACTTGCAGCAACAAAAAAAACGTTAGCTGCATGCCGGCCAGTGTGCCAGCTCCAAATCCCACGTAGCCAACGTGCCACTCGACTAAATAAGGTTCATCCGTGTCATGTGGTTGTCATCAGCCCATGTTGATGTGATGGCTGTCCTAGTTGATATAGTCGCATTTCTGTGTGGCTTTGCGCAGATAATCGTCGGAAGCATTCCTGCTCCACCGGCCGCCGGCGTTAACAATGGTGATTCCGTCGAAGAAGGCACGCCGCGAGCGTTTGCAATCGCTGGCCCTCCATCCAAACCGCAACAGCACGCAGATGCAACAACACCAGCAACCTGCAGCAACAGAAGAAACGTTAGCTGCATGTCGGCCAGTGTACCGGCTCCGAATACGAAACATTTTCTCATCAACGAAAAAATGTTCGTTTCCTTAGAACATGGACCACACAGTCACAAAGGGGTACTGTAACTACACATCGCTGAATTTTTCGACCTGCTAATTTTCCGGCATGTTTAAACAACGTTCTTCACCGTTTAGCGAACCTAGCCACCGAAAAGAAAGTATACGTGAAGCCATAACATATGTTGTGGCCCACATACTTCTCGTATAACCTGTCACGGTCACGGTATATATATCGACACAATTGCGAGTAGAGAAACAAGAGCCTAACTTTTTTGTTAGCCACGCCCAATAAGGGGACGGACCATTGCCGCAGGAAGTTGGCCTCACCATTCCCTGCAAATTGGGACTCTGAAAAGCTGAGTAGCGTCGGCCTAACAAGGGAATGAAACGGCCAGAGTTGTCGCAAGCGTTACCAACAGATGGCTCTCCGGCAGCGATTACGCCAGAGGACATACTCATCCGTGGAGATCGCTAACTTGACAAACGCACACCCCGAGGGCAAACGTCTCTTGTGTAGCACCGGCCGACACCACGTAACTTGGGCATACGTCCGTATATTAGCTGCCAAAAGGTTCTAGCCACCACGTAAGCCACGATGGCAAGAGTTGTGTTGGTGTTGCCGCAGTTGGGGCATTTCGCCAACTGCAACATCCACCACCGCCGGAATTGCTCGAGGGTTGTCAAGATTTTCCAGCTTCCTCGCCACTGTAGGTCAGCTACCTCTACACGTAGCCTGCCAGATGTGAACTCCAACCACGGGAACGTCGGCAGCGGGCTCCTTAGAATGTCTCTGGCGTATACGAGTTGTCCACACGCCCGTGCAGGATGATTATAAAACATTTTTATTCATGAAAATAAAAGAAAAAGGAGGAGAAAATGTCAAGGGTGGTTTCTTCATTCCAGGACACCAGTGGCCGCTGCAGCTCGACCAGCTTGATCCAGAACCCTTTGGGTCTTCAGGTCAGGTCGGGCGAGGACGGATTCCCAAGGCTTTCCCAGTAGCGTGAGTATCAGAGGCGACTGAACCTCCATAGGCTTGTTCCAGCAGTTCCATGTGACATGTTGAAACATCGGTCGTGACTCCCACCACGGAGATTGGTTTATATACGCATTGGGGTTTATGCGATGCCACCTTTCCGAATGTGGATAGGTGTTAACCTGAATTTGTCCTAGCTGGCGAGCTTCGTCAAGTTTAAGCAATTTGTTTGGTGGGGCGTATACCGCAGTCGTGTCTTCCGTTGATGCTCGGGTATATCACGTGCAGTGCATGGTTCGTACTGATTATCGGTGTCAATCGTCCATGCAAGCACAACATTCTTTGAATATCATTCGGGTTTTTCCACGACCATGGGCTCTCGATAGAACAGCATGAGCATGAGTGCCTGTGTTTCTTCCGCACTCGGAGGCGAAATTCCTAGTGCTCTCTAGGAACCAACACTACGCAGCGGTCCAAGGAAAAACATGACGAGTAAACATTTGTGTGCCTCAACATCGTCAAATATTTCTGGTTGATATGTGGGGCTTAACGTCCCCAAACCATCATGTGAATATGAGAGACGCCATATAGTGAAGGGCTCCGGAAATTTCGACCACCTGGGGTTCTATATTGTGCACCCAAATCTGAGCACACGCTCTTATAGCTTTTTCGTCTTCATCGGAAATGCCGCCGCCACAGCCGGGATTTGATCCCGCCACCTGCGGGTCAGCATGCAGCCGAATATACCTTAGACACTGGACAACCACGGCTGGGCTGCATACGTACTTCTGAAGCCCGAACTATTTATTACGCTACGCTGAACACGCAACGACATGAACGAAAAATAAGGTGTTTCCTGTATACTTTGCTGAAATATTCAGGTGCTTTAACTAAAACGACCCCCTGCTGATATCTACTGGCGGCTCTAAGTTCTAAAGAAACGGTCAGGCCTGCATGGAACGCGCAGCAATGGGACAGCGAAAGCTGGAAGAGCAGCCTTTCAGTGCATGTTCTGAACACTCTATGGGTAACTGCTACAAACACGCTTGCTGGGTACCCCCTGCGCCATAAATAATCGAATTCCTGTGTCGTAATTCCGTGATTGCTTTCCCGACATCAATCCTGCCTAAGGCAAGTTTGCCAGCAACTCACAAGCACCAGCATAGCTCAGTGGTAATTCACTGGGCTGGCACCCAGTGGGCCTGTGTTTGAATGTCACTGAGTCCTTGTTTTTTTTGCTTTTTTTCCTTACTTGTTCCGATAGTAGTTGCGGACACCGGCGACATTTTGAGCTTGAACAGCCTCGACCTAGATAACGGCCGTTCTCTAACCGGTGCCGCATTGAAAAATTCGAAACTCCTTTGCCTCTAGAGTGGTGATTGGCCCAACGTATCTTACTGAAGAGCTCTTATGTGAACGTACGCGGCGCCTAGTTATGTACAGAGACAGATGTTCCTGCCCTTTTGCGATACCAGTGGCGAAGTCAGGGGGTGCTTTACTGCGGCCCGTGTCTACTCCCCTCCCCCCTAATGAATGTTTTTGTTTTTGCATTTGACCACATTGACATGCCGGGCCACCACTTCCGATCAAAGTGATGCAGCAACAAATTTTTTGTTTACGTCTCTACGCCATATGACACATATGAGAGTTTCAACGGCACTCTGAACGCTGCTTCGAACTGCAAGAGCATTTCACTTAGGCGTAATCCAGAGCACCAAGGTTCATTTTGACAAAGACGAGGACTCAGAGAGCATGTAATGGTTCATATAGATAATAGTTTTTGGCCAGCTCTGCACGGCATAAGAAAAAGATGACAGCTGTGCCGTAATCATAATCACGGCATATTTACGGAGTGAATGATGATGAGTGGGTCGAATTGTCTATCAGTCTATCCATCCGTCCATCTGTCTATCTGTCCGTCTGTTTATCGAAAGATCTCGAACGATGTGAGTGATGCAAGTGTAAAGAAGAGGAAGTACTCCGGCGCAAAGGCAGCAGCATCGAGTGTGCAGGAGCGGCTCGAGCCGCTCCTGCACACTCGATGCTGCTGCCTCTGCGCCGGAGTACTTCTTATTGTAAATCGAGTGAACACTTAACGTACAAGAGGCAGCTATGACTGACAACCACAGCAGACAAGCCTACGCCTTAAGGAGCTTCACCCCTAAAGAATCCCTAGTATCCATGGAGTGAATAATGATGAGTAGTGCAAGGCGTCGGATGGAAGCACGGATGAATGTAAGCATCGATGGACAGATGGATGGATGGAAGACGGACGGACAGATATATGGACGGACAGGTGGAGCCACGGACGGATGCACGGACGAATGTAAGGACGGACGCATACACGGGCGAACGGTTGGACACTTGAATGGAAGGACATACGGATGGACGAATGGACGTTTCGCGCCACTCATAATCATTCACTCCGTGAATATGCTCTGAAAACCACTAATGCTATCCAGTTATATTATTCCCAAGGTCATATACAGACAAGGCCATCTATTGAGCAACTCATAAACCAGAGGTGCCTACATACTGCTGCTAATACTACTACTGCAGAGGAGGGAGTGTCCCACGGCCTAAGGCGCTTCACCCATAAAAAAAAATTGGGGAGATCCAATGTACCTGGGAATCGGCGTTATGCAAAGCTTGCGGAACAAAAGAGACAGTGTTGCAATTTTTTTTATTTAGCGACACGTCATGAAATGACGCTAAATATATATACAAATGTAGCACGCACAGACATATGTTGAATAGTTGCAGATATTTATATAACCATGCGCTTGCGCAGTGATGCCAACTGTAACTTGCGTAATAGCGAAACCAGAAGTTGATATCAAGCGCTGATGCTCGCGAGGATGCTGGCCCAGGACACTGCTACATAAATTAACTTCAGTGCATGGCGACTAACCACAATTGACGTTAAGCCGACGTGACAGCTGCACCAAAGGAGTACATATGTAATGTTTATAAATTGGATAAGCAGAACTTCAACCACTAGTGACGTTTCACGAAGATTAGCGTTTATTTGAGAAAAGTACTCGCGAGATCTGGCGTAGCTTTGAGGTAGAATGTTTCATTGCCACGCAGGATTCTTGAAGTTCGACTCCAGCTGGGACCCTGACATTTATTCTTTGCATTCGTTGGGTCGACGCTATCGATGTCAGATATTTCTTAATGTTCACGCGTTAGAATGGTCCTTGTGTGTCCTCGTCGTTCCTTGGTATATATATACCAAGTGTCAATCATCTGTGGTACATACACGCATATCAGTGGCACACACTCGCCCGTGGGTATACGCCACTGTCTGACAGGAAGTGTTTGGCGACGTACGTGACTGGAATGAGACATTATTCATGTCTTGAACAGCGCGCCATATTCGTCAAATCATCTTACCCTTCAATGCTAATTTGGTTCACACCAAGCTAAGTGGGTGATCACGAGAGCACCCGAACGTAAGCGGCTAGATAGATAGATAGATAGATAGATAGATAGATAGATAGATAGATAGATAGATAGATAGATAGATAGATAGATAGATAGATAGATAGATAGATAGATAGATAGATAGATAGATAGATAGATAGATAGATAGATAGATAGATAGATAGATAGATAGATAGATAGATAGATAGATAGATAGATAGATAGATAGATAGATAGATAGATAGATAGATAGATAGATAGATAGATAGATAGATAGATAGATAGATAGATAGATAGATAGATAGATAGATAAGCACAAAGTCACCGAAGTTCGCTAATAAATGCTTAACATTTAAAAGCGAAATAAGGCAGACTGCGCAACCCCACCTTCTTTGAGGCGTAGTTACAAATCTCCTTTAGTTTCTTTTCATTATTCTTTTTGCGCTGGACAAGTTAACCGCGTAGATATCGAGGGGCGCGGCACTGATGTTTTAGAAAAAAGTGAGTTTCCCATCTCGCATAGCGTACAGACCAAACATTTTTACCCGGCGTGGACACAATTTTCACCACCACACAAAAAACTAAGCAGACCCCAAGCTCTGACACTCAGGCTTCAAGTCAGGGTTTAAGCTAACACTGCGCTATTGCTCAAGATTTATCCCGAAATACAGCCAAGTAATACACATTTATTCTGAAATGGTGTAGCTAATTTATAATGCATGCTCAGGCAATGCCCCGCGTTACGCTGTGGTGATGTCATCACGCTTTGCAAACGGGAGGATGCCATTACCAGCTCCGAATTCAAAGTCCGGCCTGCGACGCAGCAGAGAGACTTGATCTTTCTTTTTATGGGCGAAGCTCCTTATAGCGGAACCCGTTCGTCCCTCGTAGCCGTTGTGGTGTGTAACAAGTATAACATTTTGACCTCCAAGGTGGTGCCGGTGAGAGATTTCTTGTGTGCGTTGTTGAAAAATAAAAAATAATGCTCAATGTACATGCCAATTGCTGCTAATGGGGAACGAGAGACAAGAGCATTCGGCTTTTAGTTACCGCGCACACGGCGATTCCCATTAGCAACCGTTGGCATGTACATTGAGCACTCTCTGACAAGAAATAGTTGCTACGTTATACTCGCTGGGTGTAACCTCCTTAGTTTTAGAAAGGTTTAGCGAGCGTTGAGCCGCAGTGCCATGAATACAATGAAGTAGTATATAACATGAACTCGAGGTGGTTAAAGGTAGGAAGTAGATACGAAGCGCAAACCGTAAGAAAGTAAAAGCCGAATTCTCCTGTCTCTAATTTCCCATTAGCAGCCATTGGCATGTACATTGAGCACTATCTGACAGGAAAAGGTTGCTACGTCATACTCGCTGGGCGTAACCTCCTTGGTTTTAGAAAGGTTTAGCGAGCGTTGGGCCGCAGTGCCATGAATACAGTGAACTAGTATATACCATGAACTCGAGGTGGTTAAAGGTGGGAAGTAGACCCGAAGCGCAAGCCGTAAGAAAGTGTGCATGTGCCACCTCTCATTTAGTCCTTGGAATGTCCGCTGGATGGCGGTGCTTCTATATGGGGAATATGTTGTTACGTCTACGAGGGGTTTATTCGAAGCAGACGTAACGGTCGACTCGACGGTATACCGCAGTGAACGCGAAACAGCGAGCTCTTGCCACCAACCGAACGTCGTTTTTTTCTGCTACCACCGTGTTCCCCACTACACAGGTGCACATACCTAAATTACACACGTGGTAACACTTCCCTCCGCGCAGATGAAGCCCACTGGGCGAGTCAAACAGTCTCTCGAGGAATAAAGCGCTTCAAACGTGACATGGACAAGTTCAGTTTTTGCAGACTGTCGGCCGTTTGAATGGAGACGCGCTATGCGGTAAACTAAATCACTGATACGGTCTACAACAAGATAAGGTCCCGCATAGTGCGCTAGCAGTTTCTCGCTCAAACCGCGTTTTTTAGTTGGTGTCCACAGCAACACTAGGTCGCAGCGATTGTACGTCACGTGTCGGCGTCGGCGGTCAAAATGTGCCTTCGAGCGATCTTGCGAAGCAAGAGTGCGCAAATAAGCAAGGCGTCTAGCTTCTTCTGCCCGACAGATGATCTCGGATATGCAGGGATCATGGTGGTCCAAACACGGGAAGATGGTATTCAGGGTATGACAAGGTGGTCGAGCATATAGAAGAAAGAAAGGACTGTAGCCGGTAGTTTCATGCTGAGCGGTGTTGAATGCATATGTGATAAAGGGTAGAATACTGTCCCAGTCCTAGTGATCGGATGCAACATACATAGACAGCATGTTCGAGAGAGTTCTGTTCGTTCGTTCAGTTAGACCATTCGTTTGGGGATGGTATGGCGCAGAGTGCCGGAACCTTGAAGCACAGACACGAAACATCTCTTCCATCACGTCTGCTGTGAATTGTTGGCCACGGTCAGTGATTACGATTTTGGGAGGTCCATGTCGAAGAATTACAAAACGTAGCATGAAGGAAGACACATCGGCTGCAGTTGCCGATGGTATGGCAGCTGTCTCGCAGTACCGTGTTAAATGGTCGGTGCAAACGACTATCCAGCGATTTCCATCAGAAGACCGGGAAAAGGGTTCAAGGAGGTCAATCGCGAGTTGCTCGAATGGAGTTCTAGGTGGCGGCACCGGATGTAATCGCCCTAAAGGAGCACTTGTTGGGCGCTTATGACGTTGACACTTGTTACAGCTAGACACGTATTGTTCCGTCGTCTGGCACATTTTGGGCCAGTAGAATCTTTCTTGAAGACGGCACAGAGTTTTCGCTGTGCCTAGATGACCGGATGTTGGGTCATCATGCATAGCCTGCAAAACATAAACGCGAAGACTCTTCGGAACAACCAGAAGATATCGTGAGCCGGTGTTGGTGTAGTTCTTTTTGTAAACTAGCCCGTCTCGGATGCAGAAGCGCGTAGGTGATGATTTTGGTTTGGTAGCAAGAAGCTGTTGTATGGTGCTGTCCCTTTGTTGCTCATCCTTAAAGGTCTTGTTATCGGGAAATGGTTGGTCGAGTGATGCAATGTAGGTATCGAAGGTGTCCACGTCACATTCCATCGTTGGAAGCGGTAGTCGCGAAAGACAATCTGCGTCAGCGTGACGTCGGCCGCTTTTATAGGAAATCGTGAAGTCATATTCTTGTAGACGAAGTGCTCAGCGCGCCAGCCGACCAGATGGGTCACGCAGGTTGACCAACCAGCAGAGAGAATGATGGTCTGTCACGACGGTAAAGGGGCGTCCGTACAGGTAGGACCGGAAGCGCTGCACTGCGAAGACTACTTCAAGGCATTCTTGCTCTGTGACAGTGTAGTTACCCTCGGACTTGCTGAGCGAGCGACTTGCATACGCTACGACGTGTTCTTGATTATCCAAGCCTTGAACCAGGACAGCACCTACATCAATACCGCTGGCGTTTGTGTGAATCTCAGTGGGAGCGAGAGGATTGAAGTGTCGAAGAATTGGATGGGACGTCAAAAGAAACTTCAACTCCGAAAAAGCAGACTCGCATTCCGGAGTCCAGTCAAACTGCGCACCTTTCTGAAGCAGACACGTCAGCGGGAATGCGATATTGGCAAAGCCAGGAATGAATCGGCGAAAGTATGAACAAAGCCCCAAAAAGCTGCGCAGTTCTTTCACCGAGCTTGGCTGCTTAAATGCCTCCACTGCGGCCGTCTTGGCGGGATCCGGTCGTATGCCTTCTTTGTTTACTAAGTGTCCAAGGACGAGTGTTTGGCACTCTCCAAAACGACATTTCTTTGAGTTGAGCACCAAGCGTGCTTTGCTTAGACAGTCCAGTACGAGGCCAAGGCGTGTGTTGTGCTCACAAAAGGTGCGCCCAAAAATTACAACGTCGTCCAAGAAACACATACACACTTCCCACTTCAATCCACGCAAAATGTTGTCCATAAATCGCTCAAAAGTTGCGGGCGCGTTGCAGAGTCCGAACGGCATCACATTGAATTCAAATAGTCCATCTGTTGTAACAAATGCCGTTTTCTCCTTGTCTTCCTCGTGCATTGGAATCTGCCAGTAGCCTGACCTCAGATCCACAGACGAAAAATAAGAGGCCGATGATAGACAGTCGATAGTATCATCAATCCGCGGGAGTGGGTATACGTCTTTTTAGTGATGGCGTTGAGACGGTGGTAGTCAACACAAAATCGCCATGTCCCATCCTTCTTCTTCACTAGAATTACTGGAGCAGCCCAAGGACTACATGATTCTTGAATTACATTTTGCTTGAGTATAAACCTGTTCATTGATCACTGCGCGTTCCGAAGGCGATACACGATATGGTTTATGTCGGAGAGGTCTGTGAGATGTCGTGTCGATTCGGTGCTTTATACGAGAAGCAGGGAATGACGGTGAATCATGCTGGGCGAAATCAAAAATACCGGCATGTTTGCGCAGAATACTCGCCAGTTCATTGCGTTCCTTGGTGCTGAATGACTTATCAATCATAGCCATCATGGTGGTGTCCCTGGCGTGCAGATCATTGCAACGGGTCTTATCCGGGGAATCATTGCTTTCTGTGAGGGTGGCAAGCGAGAATACTTGGTGTTCACGAATCTCTGCAAGTTTCAGACCCTTCGGCAGCACTGTAGGTTCATTAGAGCAGTTAATCACCCATAGACCAGTATGCCCTTGCGCAACCGATAATGTACAGTGGGGTATTAAAACTGTCTTCTTTATGCAATTGAGATGCACGGGCTCCACAGTTGCGTCAAATGTTTTCTCGCTTGAAGGTGAACAGGCAACAGGAACACATTTTGCAGACAACGGCGGCACAGTTTTGTCCACAGACACGCAAAGAGCACTTTCTTGAGAGGGCGAGTTTTCCATAAACGAAACTGGGATATCAGAATCTACTGTAATTTGTCCTGTGCGGCAATCAACAGTAGCACCACATCGCTTCAAGAAATCGAGTCCCAGAATGACGTCATGCGTAGTAGGAGGGAGAACAGCAAACTCTGCGACAAAGTTCTGGCATGCCAAACTAACAGTCACAGTGCAGACACCAACAGGTTGTAACACCTCTCCGCTCACTCCACGAAACGTATCAGGACGGTCCCAACGAAACATAACCTTTCGTCCAAGAAGGCGAGTGAAAACTAAACTCATCACTGACACGCTTGCACCTGTGTCCACCAACGCCATCGTCGGTACACCATCGATACGCACTCGAACCTTATTTCTAAACATGGAAGCTAACGAAGGTATATCTGTTGAAATCGAAGACTGTCCGGCGACCTCACCTCCAACGGCCACGCCGGCTAGTTTTCCGTAGGAGGCGAGGAGTGGCGGCGCCGAGGAGACGGTGATCGGTTGGCGCGATGGGCAGGCGGTGGTGTCACACTGCGGTCAGAGGCCGGAAATTGGTTTTGTAGCGGTCCTGGGATCTCGTAAGACGCACTTCCCGGGAATGTCGGTGCTCGGGAACGCCAGAACGGTTAAATCTCGGTGATCGGTCGTACCTTGGCGGCTGACGGTAGTTGCAATACCTGGCAATGTGTCCTTCGAAGCCACAGTTGTAGCAGACTGGTAGAGGACGCTCGCTGAACCAATGCTGAGACCGCTCAGCTGTGAAGGGTCGGTGACGAGCTTGCTGAGCGGGGGCTGCCCACCTCTGTGTGGCGGGGCCGTGCCGAAGGCGTTGGCCATATCGCTGGTCAGCCGCGAATGGTGGCAAAGGAGCGTCGACGCTGGCAACCGTTGTCACATTTGCCAGCCTACCAAATTTCGTGGCGATGCGACGAGTCTTCAATTTTTCAAACGTGCGGCAGTGATGTTGGACGTCGGAGGCAGAGGTGAGGTCATCCCTGCCTATTAGAAAATTGTAAACGTCTTCCGCTATGCCTTTCAATAGGTGTCCGACCCTGTCTTCTTCAGACATCTGTGGGTTTATAATCTTGCAAAGCTTAAGGACGTCCTCTATATAAGCAGTGCAGGTTTCTCCAGGAGTCTGGGCCCGTCCAGCAAGAGTCCGCTCCGCGCTTTTCTTTTTTGAGTCGGAGTCACCAAAACCCTTCTTGAGTTCTTGAGCAAAAAGAGCCCACGTTGTCAAGGACTCTTTGTGGTTTTCATACCACATCAGTGCAGTGTCCGTGAGAAACAGCGCGACGTTTTCCAGCTGATCGATAGAGTTCCAGTGGTTGTACCGGCTCACCCTTTTGTAGTGCGTTAGCCACGCGTCCACATCCTCTCCTGCCATTCCCGCGAACGGGCGGGGTTCCATGTAGTGATGCCTAGATGCAGCCATTGTAGATTGGCGCGAAGTCGAGGCGGTTGATTTCTGACCTTCGCTCTGGGCCATGACGACTGTTGTCGGCGGCAGACCGGCAAGACGACGGCTCCGGCGAACTCCGAACAGCTGTGGCTCCGTGGTACGTCGGCGTGTCGTACCCCGCACCTCCACCACTCTGTTACGTCTACGAGGGGTTTATTCGAAGCAGACGTAACGGTCGACTCAATGGTATACCGCAGTGAACGCGAAGCAGCGAGCTCTTGCCACCAACCGAACGTCGTCTTCTTCTGCTACTACCGTGTTCCCCGCTACACAGGTGCACATACCTAAATTACACATGTGGTAACAATACGATGAAAAGATGTGAGATGGTGGCACTTGGAGTTTTTAGTAGACGGACGAACGGACACACAGACAGATGCATGTACGGACGCATGAACCGACGCAGGGGTGGATGCATGGACGAACGCAGGGACGGACGGGCGGATGGACGCATGGACGGTCACAGAGACGGACGCATGGACGGACGGAAGCAAGAACGAATGGACGTACGAATGTTTCGCCCCACTCTCCATCTTCTCTCCGTGGATATGCTGCCATTTTTTTACTTGGGAGCGGTTCACCACATCCTAACGCGTGTTCCGAAGGACCTAATAAAGTACATCCATCTATCCGTTGTGGAAGATGAGCAGCGAGAGTCAGGGCTATACTTCGTCAAATCTCAAACGAGGAACGAGGAATAGTATTTGTTGACGCGGCTTCCTACGCCAATGGGAAAGTGTTTGTGGCAGTGGTGCTCGATGGGGCTGGCCGTGTCGTCAACTCAGCGACGGTCAGGACGAAAGACCCAATCATTGCGGAACGAGTTGCCACCGCCTTAGCACTCAAGATGGATAACATTGAAGTCATCTACAGTGATTCCATGGCAGCACTACGGGCGTTCGCCAAGGGGCGGTCTCTGAACAAACGCTGAGAATACTGCAAGGCAAGAACATAATGCATCATCTTCTGAGTTGGTTCCCAGCTCACCTTGGACAAATCAACGATTTCCCGCCCAATCTCAATGAAGCAGCACACGAGGCGGCGCGAGACCTCTCCAACCGCGCCTCCTTAGGGATGCGTTTTACCGGTGAAGGGGATAACCGGAAAATTCTTACAACATATACCGAGCTGATTAAACATTTGTACCTGCCTAGAAGGATTTTACCTCCACCTCACAAAAATCTAACTCTGCCCCAAGCACTTACATTAAGGCTTTTGCGAACGCAGATGTACCCTACTTTGAAAATGTTACACATCATGTACCCTGACCTGTACCCAAGTAATCTTTGCCCACAATGTGGGGAAATAGCTTCATTAGAACATATGCTTTGGCAGTGCACCAAACTCGCTCATTTATCGAACATCACCTCTGCCAGATGGGAGGCGGCAATCCGCAGCGCGTCCTTGGCAGATCAGCTCTGGGCGGTCCACCAAGCCCGCGAGGCGGCTGAGGAGCTAGGCATCTCAGTCCCCAGATGGGAGCTGCCTGCAACACAGTGATCTGTGTTTTGGAGGACCAAATAAAAGTTTATCTAATCTAATCCAATCCATCAGTTGTTTTCGCGCTGTTCTACGCTCCCTGCTTTGCGGAGTCATTCGCCTTACGGCAAACCGAGGCCGCACATAAAGTTTAGATCTTCTACTGCTACACAACTCCGCAATTAGTAACTTGATTAACAGTACTGTGTGCGAGGATCTGGGATATCAAATGTGTTGTTTCGGGGGGATTTTCATATCGGCGATGTGTTTGCGTTCTTTAAAGTCGGATCAATAGGCTTGAGCCACATGGTAGCACACTTAGCTTGATCAAGATTCATGATTCACTGGAATGCATACTTATCTGGTGTCAGATTCCCGGTGGTCAACATGGCTGGGGTTCCGTGTCGAGGCCTTGCCATTGCACTGCGGTGGGCTGACACACACCACAACTCCAAAGGGGGGTAGGTGGGGCATGTAATTTTTCGTAGTGGGGGTTGGCGTACGCGCCAGCCCCTATCATACAGAAACCAAAAGTCAGATTAAAAGGCCACAGGCTTGGGCAGTGGTTTCATCACAATTGTTTTTCTTTCATTTACATAGCTCTTTTCCCACGAGATTTTTTCTTTTGTCTGAACAACAGTTCCGCTTAAAGCAAGGGGGGAGTGAAGAAGCATCCTAGACATGTTTTTCAGAAAAATGTGTAGACATCCAGGCAGTCTGAATATTCGCCCTGCACGTGCGCTTCCAATTTTTATTACACTCATTTATTGCCGACATGCTTTGCCTGAAATAAATCTCTTCTGGCTTTGTATCTGGGTCGAAGTGATATCCGGCCATTCGTGCATGCCATATAGTGGAGACCAGTCAACATCACTACACCAAATAGTACCCCATCATCATTTCTTACTGTGAGATACCTTATCCCATGTGAATTCAGTCAAAAATCTTTCTTCATTGTCCTCTGCATTATATCTCGAAAATGGGCCTCTTCCTAACAATGCAAAAATACATGATCTATTGTTTGTGGTTTGTTACATGTCAAGCAGTGTGACCCTCACGGTGTAAAAAAGCCCTGTTCCTCGTTCCTCGGTGAATGTCTTTACCGATAGTGTGCCTGTGTGTAACGTATAGAAAAATGGCTTCACCCCTTCAGGTCCCTGCGTGTTTTTCACCCGCTTCAGAACATTACTTCCCGGTCTTCCACGGTATATGGCCCTGTACAATGGTACTCGAAAAATAATACCACGTACAACTCTGTACAATTTTTTTCTTCTGACGCTTTCTAAATACTCCAACGAAAAACAAACAGATGAAAAACGCGCACAGTCTACCACTTCCTTGAGTTTAACACAACGTCACGGGCCGGCTATCAGTAGTGACAAGAAGTTCTGGTAAGGCACTCCGTAATCTGAGTTGGCATACCGTACGCAAAAACGGATCACTCCCGACAGGGAAAAACAAAGATCTATTTACCGATTGTCTCACAAATATCTGCGCCAAACCTAGATCCCCGTCCTTCACGCACCTGAACAAGTCGGTCCGACTGCACCATTCCCGTTCCGAGCCCCATATAAATACTGCGCGAAAAAATCGGTGAATTGTATTCTGGAAGCGCTCCGTTAGAGAGTCTCGATCCGTGCAAAGAAGGTGAACGAGGGTATCGTGGCACGTTAGGCACAAGCGCCATCTGGCAGTTATCTTCGAAAATGACGGAAGGTGTTAGTACCCGCGGAGAAAGATGCACGAGTGCCTCGGAGGCGATACGAAGCAGTACGCAAGCCGACAGGCAGGTAAAGTGAAATGAACTTTATTTGGTCCTGGAAAACTGGTCACCCCCCCCCCCCCTAAGAGGTGTCCGCCGCAGTCGCTGGCCGCGTCTCGCCAGGACTGGAAGACCATGGCTCTCCGCCCTTTCGCAGGCCTCCTGGACTGCCGAGTATTAGACTGAGAGTTCGGGGCTTTTAAGAGCCCTCTACCAGTCTTCTTCTGTGCTGAACTTCGCGCCATATAACGCCGGGCACTGCCCAGAGCATGTGAGCGAGTGTGCAGTTATGTGCCGCACTGCTAGGGCATCCTGGAGTTATGCCATCAGCAAAGTGGCTGAATGTGCTACGAGATGGGAATGAACCTGCCTGTAGCATCCGAAGAACCGACGACTGTGGCCGAGTGAGCTTGGCATGCGGAAGCGGTTACCTCCGCCTAGACAACTTATAATGGAACGTCACTTCGTTATTGGTGCCAAGTGGACCTTTAAAGTTATCCGCGAACCCACCTCCGTATTCGCCCGGACCGCCGCGGCACGTGATTTCTCGCACACGGTTATGGCCAAGTTTGTTGGCGTTGGGAAGAGTCGGATGCACCTCTGAGCCCATGTGGGCCGGAAACCAGGTGATTGTGTGGTGGCCTACTACACCCCTGGAATTTAGAATAGTGGCAGCCTTCCTAGAGAATACCCCAAGGCAAAAGCCCGAGCGGCAGCCCTGGAGTCAGTAAGTATCTCTGGACGCGAAGGGTCCGTCATCGCCAAGGCTATCGCTACCTGCTCTGCTACGGAGGCAGACGCTTTCCTCACGGAAGCTGAGTTGAGTACACGACCGCGATCATCAACGACCACAGCTGCAAAACGATGGGAGCGGCCGTACTGCGCCGCAACGACGAAAGCTACACTGCCCGTGGATTTAGCCACGAAATCAAGGAGAGACTTGGCCCATGCCTTTCGCCGGCCAACATTGATTGTACTGTGGATGAAAGTTACGCGGGAAGGGTGCCACCTCGTACGTGCCCTTCATTTTTGTGATAAGATCTTCTGTTCTTCCCCTGCCGTATTATGATATCCCAGCGACTGTAGGATACGCTGCCCAGCTTTCGTGGAGTAGAATCGCGCGACCTGAGCAAGTGTTTGTGCCTTCGTCAACTCCGTGAGGATGTTGTGCATGCCCAGACTCATGAGCCGGTCCATGCTGGTCCTCATAGGTAGGCCTAGTACCCTTTTGATTCTTTTACGCAATAAAGTGTCCAGTTTATCCTCCTCGCGCTTAGACCAATTAGCAAGGATTCCACATCATTAATGTAGCTCATAAGGAATGAATGAAAGAGCCGAAGGAGATTGCTCTCCCTCAGCCCTCCCCTGCGGCTTGGAACCCTCAATATTAGTCTGAGCATGTTCTCCGTTTTGGATGTGATGCAAGCCGAAACCTGCAAATTTCTTCCGTTAGATTCAAGAAGGAAGCCTAGCACCCGAATGCAATTGACTCTTGGAATCGACTCCCCATTCCGAGTGGTTATAGTAATCTGCACCTGATCAAGTGGTGACTCGTTCCTTCTTCCGGGTCAAACCGGTCTGTATAGAAGCAACTCCGATTTAGAGGCGGATAGCTGGAGCCCTGTAACCTGCAGAAAACGTTCTGTGATTGGCAAAGTAGATTGGAGCGCCTGCTCCACTTCAGCATCTAAACCACCCATGCATCAGACTGTAATATCGTCAGCATATAAAGCATGGTTGGTATTGGCTACCGTGGAGAGGCGCTCCGAGAGGCCTTTCATGGCTATGTTGAACAAAGGGGGTGAAATTACCACTCCGTGCGGCGTGCCCCTCGCACCCAGGGTGAAGGCCTCTATTTTTAATTCGTCAATCTTTATGGTGGCTTTGTGGTCCCTGAGGAAGGCGCAAACATAGGCGTGGAACTTGGGACCTAATCCCATGCGCTCTATCTACTCCAGTATAAACTGATGTGAAATCGTATCAAAGGCCTTGGCGAGATCAAGGGCCAATATTCCTCAAACATCTAGGGTCTGTCGATCAATAGTTTGCCTCTTAATCAGCAGCATCATATTCTGGGTAGAGGGACCCGGCCGGAAACCTACCATGTTGTACGGAAAGAGCTCTTTATCCTCAATATACCGAGATACTCTGTTGTGTACCGCATGCTCCATCACCTTCCCCACGCAAGATGTGGTGGAAATGGACGGAGGTTCTCCATGGCGAGTACCTTGCCCGGCTTGGGAATGAGTATTACCGAGGCGGTACACCATGCAGGCCTCAGGTACGTGACCTTCTGCCCAGAGGATATAGACCTCCTCGGTTAAATTAGTGATTGGCTTTCCGTCGAGATTGCGCAGCAACCTGTTTGTAATGCCGTCTGGACCAGGGGCTGAACGGCTATTTTTTCATTTATTGCATCCTTAAAGGCCCGAGGGCATTACATAAGGGGGGGGGGGGGCAAAAATACGCTGTGAGTGTGTATAATTCAAGTTGAACAAATTATTATAAACAGTACAGTTCTAGTATAGTAGTTTGGTCAAAAATGACAACAAAAATGAATCAAATAACACACAAAAGAAACGCTTTGGCTGGAAATTAGAGTACAAACAACTAGGCACAAGCAAATTATACATACAGTACGTTGGTAGAATATATTTACAGCCACGGGTTAATGGGTGGAATCAAAGTGGGATTCCAATTTTGCGCGGAATGATGTGCGGTCAGGTGTGGCAACAATGGTGTCGGGAAGGTGATTCCAAAGTGTTATTGCTTGGGGGAAAAAGGAGTCGTTCATTGCGGATGTACGGCCGTTGATTCGTGCAATGGGGTTTGAATGGTTAATGCGGGAAGAAGTTCTGTTTGGGGGCTGTAAAAGTTCGTGTCTTGATTGGGGTCGGAAAAAGAAACTGTGGAGGAGACATAGGCGCGAGATGAGGCGGCGCGACGCGAGTGATGGCAGTTCAATTGATTGTTTTAGGGCGGTGACGCTGATTTCTCTGGAGTACTGTGAGGTTATAAAGCGGGCAGCGCGGTTTTGAACTGCTTCTAGTTCGCTAACGAGGTATGCCTGGGATGGATTCCAAATGGACGATGCGTATTCGAGCTTTGGCCGTACGTATGTTAAGTATGCTAGTTTTTTAACGTCAGGAGATGCTGATTTGAGGTTACGGCGCAGAAAACCAAGCGTACGCAGAGCGTCTGAGCAGATGGACTGTACGTGCGGTGCAAATGAAAGAGATGGGTACATGTGCACTCCGAGATACTTGTATGACGAAGCCGAATCGAGAGGAAGCGAATTGATAAAGTATGTATAATGAACAGGGGTGCGTTTACGGGAAAATGACATCGATTTGCATTTGGTTAGATTTAACGGCATTGATGAGTCTTGGCACCATAGCGCAACTTTGTCGAGGTCTTGCTGTAGTTTAGTACTGTTTTCAAAGTTGTGAATGGGGGAGTATATGACACAGTCATCCGCAAATAGTCGAAGTTTTGTTTGAATGTTTGTTGGCAGGTCGTTTATGAATATTAAAAATAGAAGAGGTGATAAGCCCGCACCCTGAGGGACGCCTGATGATACGTGAGTTTTAGAGGAGTTATGATTATTAGCAGAGGTGAATTGTTTACGGTTGGCGAGGAAGTGTTTAACCCAGGAGACAATATTCTGTGCAATGCCAAGGGAATTAATTTTGCTAAGTAATAAGTTGTGTGGTACGCGATCAAAAGCTTTGGAAGAGTCTAGGAATATGGCATCAATCTGCAGGTTATCATCCATGCTTTTTAGTAGGTCGTGGGTAAACTCGACTAATTGGGTCTCGCATGAGAAGTGCTTTCGGAAACCGTGCTGGTGATTATAGAAGAAATTTATTGATTCAAGGTGAGTCGCGATGTGAAAAGATATGATGTGTTCTAGTAATTTAGAGGGAATACTTGTCAGGGAAATAGGGCGGTAGTTTGCTGGATTCGTTCGCTATCCTGTTTTGAAGACGGCTACTATTCGGCCTATCTTCCAATCGTCTGGAATTTCGCTTGTTTCAAGGGACTGCATGAAGATGAGGCAAAGAATCTGACTAACCACTGTGACGGTGTTAACTAAAAGTTTGGGGGTTATTTGGTCAGAACCTGGCGCTGAAGATATCTTAAGATCGGTGATTAGTTTAACGATTCCTTCGGGGTTAAATGCTATTTCGTGGAATACAGCGCCGGGGGAACGGGTAGGTATTCGTGTTGACTGTGTAATGTTAGGGGTAGAAAATACTGATGAAAATGATCATTTAAAG
The DNA here is from genome assembly GCF_013339725.1 of Rhipicephalus microplus. Taxonomy (NCBI): domain Eukaryota; kingdom Metazoa; phylum Arthropoda; class Arachnida; order Ixodida; family Ixodidae; genus Rhipicephalus; species Rhipicephalus microplus. Next base: position 43,222,000 of record NC_051174.1, read on the forward strand.
CGGAGGCAACGTGTTTTGCGTCTATTGGTTCCCCGTCTGGGTCTAGGAGATCTATGTTGGTACTTTGATTTTTGTGAGAGAGCATGCGCCAGAATTAAGGGGGATTTGAGCGGAGAATAGATAGTAGGTCACATGAAAAATATTTATCTTTGGCTTTTTGTAGTTCCGTAAGATACTTTTTGGCGCACAGGTGATATTTTTCCCATGTTAAAGGGGAATCGCATTGACTGGCGGTCCTATAAAGACGTTTCTTTTTATTTAAAAGACTTTTCAGTTGTTTGTTGAACCAATGATTTGTGGAATCTGATTTCACGCGAATGGTTGGAATATACTGTTTTTCTAAGTTAAGTATCGTGTTTTTGAATATCTGCCAGTTGGCGTTTACTGAGCGGGTTTGATATGATCCGCGAAAACTGTCAAGAAAAGAACCAAGTTTGCCGTTGATAGCGTCATAATTTCCTTGTTTGTAATCAGTTATGAATTTTTCAATCGGCGACCTTCTGATCAGAGGTAGAGATATGCAGTTGTGGATAAGGTTATGGTCGCTAAGCCCGGGGAATACTATTGTGCGCTTTATGTAATCCGGGCTTGATGTTAGAAGAAGATCTAAAGTATTATCACCTCTTGTGGGGCATGTTATAGCTTGGTGTAGGTTAAAATCTAGCGTCAGATCAAGGAATTGCTTTGATTCGTTGGACGGGGATGCACTATGGGCTGAGAGTAAAGGCCAGTTTATTTGAGGGAAATTAAAATCACCGAAAAGAAAAATAGGGGCGTCCGAGAACTTGTCTTTAATCCGGGTGAGTGAGTTTGAAAGGAGGATGGAAAAGCCAGGTTCAGAATCAGGCGGCCGGTAACAGATGCCAAAAATCGCCTTTTGGGCAACGTTTGACACTCGCACCCAGGTTAGTTCTAATGTGTCGTCATGAGTGATAAGAGAAGATGTTAAATTGTTTTTAATAGCTATGAGCACGCCTCCACCCCGGCGATTAGTGCGATCATGGCGATATAAAGTGTAGTTCATGTTAGACGGGAAGATTTCGTTGTCGAGTACGCCTTCGTGTAACCATGTTTCTGCTAGCATGACAATGTCGGCTTCTCATCTTGGATAAAACTGTGTAGTCTGTCTAGTGCTGAGTGGGGTGCGTTAAAGGCTGAGGCTGAGTGAGGTGCGTTAAAGCGCATGAAGCACCTCTTCGATCTCAAGGTTCATAAAGGGCGAGTCGATTTCCTCGAGCGGCCTTCGCTGGTAGACCGGGTAATTCCAGTCCCCGGAAGGGCCAAGCGGAAGGTATCGCTCTGCTGAGTCTTTGAGTAAAGTGATGTCAGTGACTCCACTGCTCCGCTGTGCTTGAACTAAGCGGTCGATTGCCAACCTCTGATTACTTTTGTAGTTTGCCTGATCGAGTAGTACCTTCAACAGATTCCATTTACCTCTGGTGCGCATCTGGCCATCTACATTTGAGCGAACCTCGTTCTACTGCTGCCTAGAAAGCTCCTGAGAATATTCTTCAATATCTTTATTGAGGAGAGCTGTGCGTTTGCGGAGCCTCCTATTTAGCTTTTGTGTGCGCCATCTCTGAACCAGCGATTTTTCAGCCTCCAATAAATGCGCAAGACGCGAGTCCATCGTATCCACCTGTAAGTCGGTTTGGACAGATTTGGTGGCGAGGAGCTTATCCTCCGCGAGTCGAGAAAAAAGTTCCTCTAACGTGGCATATTCGGTCTCATCAGCTTCCCGGCGCTTCCTGAACTCCTCCAATTTCGTCACCCTGTACTCTTTGGGTGGAGCCGCCCGGGTTTCCTACGTGACTGCAAGGATGAAGTGATTACTTCCGAGGCTTTCGTGCAAGTTAACCCACTGAACTTTCCCCGCATTTCTAATGTATGCCAGATCCAGAGTGGTGTCTCTTGAAACAGAATTGCCCAACCGGGTTGGGAACTGAGGGTCCGTGGCCAGCTCCAAGGAAAGGTCCGTCATGGCTTTAACAAGGTTTTTCCTTTTAGCAGTAGCTTTTGGATAACCCCAGGCTGAGTGAGGTGCGTTAAAGTCACCAATAGCTACGAGCGGTGACTTGCCTGCAAGGGTAGCCGCCTTTGCGACCACCAAGGTGAACGCCTGCTTGTAATTTTGAGGGCTGCTGTAAACATTCAGTACGAATATGCTGCACTTAAGCCAATTATTCAGGATAATTTCAACCCGCTTAGCCTCCAAAGTAGAGTTGCCGAGCGCAAGCGTGTGCTCTACAAACGCACATTTGTTCGAAACCAAGACAGCCAGACCACGTTGACCCTCCCCCTAAACGATATAGATCAAAAGCCGGGCAGGGCGACCGCCGCGTCAATGGTTTCTTGTAAAGCAATCACATGCGGCTGAATTGCCAATGAAGGATGTACTGCTGGAGGGAGGCCTTATGCTTCCTGAACCCCGCGCAGTTCTACTGCCAAACGACGAGCTCAGTTGCGTTGGGAGCCATGGCAGCTGCTACTGGTTTGCCGACTTAACGGCACGTCCATATCGACGAGCCTGATTTATTGGCGTACCGGGGCGCGCAGAGGGAACAAGTGAAACAGGCGTCACTGGGACAAAAGAGTTCCCGCCTGGAGCGAGTCTGCTTTCGATCATAGCAACTTTACATGCTACCAGGTCAAAGCACTCCGCCTGCCGTGCTACCGCCTTTAGCAAATCTTTGATTGCTCCCAAGACGTCCAAGTCGGAAGCCGCTGCTACCTCTCCTTCCACACCTATCTTTCTCTTAGCCGGCCGCGGCTCTACTGACGAAGACCGCACTGGTGCTTGTGCTGTATTTTTGAGACCTTCAAACTCGACCCTCATCTGCTGAATCTGCGCTTTTAGGTTAGCATTTTCTTGAAGTAAGAATGCAATCCTAGGGTCTTCTTTTTGCTCTGGCAGTGCCACGTGCGTTACCTGTTCTGGCTGCTGCGCCGGGCTTGGCTTGGCACGATCCGCCCAGGTCTTGGGAGCTTCTTGGAAGCGTAGCCTAGAGTGGGAGCGTCCCTTGGAGTGGGAGTGTCTCTTGGAGTGGGCGTGCCTTTTGGAGCGAGAGCGTCCTCTTGAACAGCTGCGACTCATCTTAACAGCTGGCGAGGGAGAGCGCATCCTCGAGGTTGGTGCCACGCTCGAATCCCGTGACGTCAGACACTCTTGGTGCTGCCTGCGTTTCTAGGTGGCCTTTCTACGCCGTCTTCGTCGCCTTACCAAGTAGGGGACTTCGAATCAATGCTGGCAAAACTTTTCGGCCGTTAGATGTGCCCCCCCCCCCACACACACAAGGCACATGTCGGCTGGCATTGGTGATCGTTCGCGGGATCGTTGACAGCACAGCCGTAGCACACTTTCTTCGTCGGTGCCAGGCAGACATCGGCACGATGGCCGAGAGGCGCCACCACCATGTCATCTTAGCAAAGCACTGGAAACACTTGCCTTTTTGAGCATCGCGTCGCACTGTCAGCGCAGCGTGTTAAACGCTATGGTCCTTAGAATCACTTGTGTGTTCCTTCTTTAGTATAAAGTCACACATACAAAACATCTACGTGTTGTTATGGTGCCTCAGATATGCGCAATAATTGATTTTAATTGACAATCGCATTAGTGTGAACGGTGAAAATTGAGCAACATTGGTGGGCGCTGCGGATGTGGTTGGCCATTTAAGGTATTGTTTGTGCCTTTAGAAAGATCCGAGATCGTTACCGCGGACGAACATACAGACAGACAGACAGACCAAAATTTTGGTGTCGAAGGGCCGCAAGAAAGACTGTCGTCTTTAATACTGCGAACACTCTTTGTAGCATTTGCACGTTTAGCCTTGAACAGTGTAGCACCTGCATTACGTACCACAGTTTAGCGATAAAAACATGTTGCTCACAGTAGCCCTAGCAAAAGCAGACAGGTTCGTACCATTCCACTTGTCTGCTTTTCCTTCGTCTCTTTTATTTGACGCAGCCAATATATTGGCCTCGCTGCCGTTATAAAATTCAAGGGAAACACCGATGTACCTTGTCGGTGTTTCCGTCCAGTGCACATTCGCAAAAAATTGTGGCTTTGAAGGCCACCTTCTGTGCCGAACCCCAAGAGATTTCGCCCAGTTTACGTGGCTCCCTGTAACACCACAAAAATGTTTCACAACACTTATCGTTTCATCTACGCTTTCTTTGTTGGAACAATACACCATGACGTCATCTGCATTCAGTGCAGAGATTTCTGACCAAGACGAAATTACTATATTGAGTTAGAACAAAATGAAGAAAACGATTTATTTTGCCTACGACTTGTCTTATGCGAACGCATAAGGAACCGAACCAGTTCTCAGCAGACGTATACGTAATGTTAATCGCTGCGACAATCATTGTAGCACGCTACGCAGTCACGCGTTGAGCTAGATGTAGCTATGGCGACCTATTGGCGAGGTGGCAGGGTGCTGGCTTAGTAGGCTTTTTTTATATATAGTTCAATGCATATTTATTTATTTATTTATTTATTTTCAAATACTGCAGCCCAATACGGGGCTATTGCAGAAGTGGGTACATTTACATGAACAAAATACACTGATTACAAGGTTGACATTATAACAGTGCGTCTACAAAATTTCGACAACGATAATTCACGAATACTGCTGGGTAAGTCATTCCAAATTTTAATAACTCTAGGAAAAAAACTGTTCTTGAAAATGTTCGTGTGTGTAAAGAAAGGCTTTAAGTTGAGGCTGTGGTAACGTCTAGTTGAAAGAGTACCAGCATATGAGATGTAATCATCTGAAAATAGTCGACAAGATGAGTGAAGAAATGAATGCAATAGCTTCAAAGAATCGGTATCCCGTCTGGTGGATAGGAGAGGGAGTTTCAAGGAAGTCATTGCTGATGAAGATGAAAAGTTTTGATCGTAGCGATGGCAAATAAAACGAACCACCTTCCTTTGAACAGATTCAATTTTTTTGACGCCGCATGTTATATACGGGTTGCAGACACATGAAGCATATTCTAGTATAGGGCGTATGAGCGTTTTATACAACAGTAACTTGGTGCATTTCGGAGATTTATATGACGTACGACGCAGGTAACCCAATTTTTCAGTGCTTTGGATGTGATGTAATCAATAAGCCGCGACCAATGTAAGTTGTGTGATAAGATAACCCCAAGGTATTTATACTCTTGTGCCCGGGAAATTATTGTGTTCTCGGAAGTGTAATCATGCAGCAACGGAGAATGGCTGTTAGTGAACGATACCATTACAGTTTTCTGAAAGTTAATGCGCATCTGCCAAAGCCTGCACCATGGGCAAAAGCTGGTGAAGGAATTCTGAAGTAAGGCATGATCGCTAGGAGAAGAAATTACGTGATATAAGACGCAGTGGTCGGAATAAAGACGGACCTGAGACTTCAAATTGTTCGGAAGGTCATTTATAAATATTAAAAATAATAAAGGTCCTAGAACGGATCCCGGTGGAACACCCAAAGTTACATCGACAGTTCAGAACGAAGTGGAGTGGAATGACACATATTGATATAGAGATTTAAGAAAGCTAGCTATCCAGTTTGTTAATCAAAGGTTGTTTACAATAGCAATATTTTACTTAGCAGCCTATTGCGTATAACGGTGTCGAAAGCCTTGGAAAAGTCTATGAATAACGCGTCAATCTGATTGCCAATGTCAACATTGCTGGATATGTCATGCGCAAATTCGACCGGTTGTGTTAGTGTGCTGAAACCACGACGAAAGCCATGTTGAATGTTCGAGAGTAGGTTATTTGACTCAAGATATTCCGTTATATGATTGTGAATGACATGCTCAAGCAGTTTGCCGGAATTTGAAGTAAGTGATAACGGTCCGTAGTTGGACAGGAGTTGCTTGTTACTAGACTTATGCAAGGGCAAGACTTTGGCTAGTTTTCAGGACTGGGGGACAGTGCTTGAAAACACGGATTTTCGAAAAATGATTGACAAATAACGTGCACACCACAGAGAGTATCGTACGAGAAAGCTGTTTGGAATGTAATCGGAACCAGTGCACTTTTTTGTGTCGGACTTAGGTATCATGTTAAGAAGGCCGTTCTCGTTAATCAACACATCATGAATAGCGAGCTCAGGATTAAGGCTTTTTAATACTGGAAGAGAACTGTTGTCATGCGTGAATACAGACTGAAAGTAGACATTGAAAGCGTTAGCTATTTCAAGTGGGTCGGAAATAGCCTTACCGTCCAGCATAAACGATATGGTATCAGTTTTAGTTGGTGATATGGAAGTCCAAAATTTGCGTGGGTTGGATTGAAGTAATCTTCGAAGCTCAACTTGAAAATAAAAGTCTTTAGCTTTTTGCGATTCGGTACGTAGTTGCAGCACGGTATTATTAAAACGAACGATAGTGACAGGATCTTGCGTCTTTTTTTGGCGCCGCAAACGACGAACGCGACGTGATGTATGCAGTAGAGTGCGATTCATCCAAGGGACTTTGGGATTTCTTTTTTTAGACTTAAGGGGGACATTTAAAGTTATTAATGCATAGTTCAACGATGCGCTCAAATTCTTCAACCAATTTATCAACGTTTTCGTCTTCGCGAACACCAAGCGCTTGAAAAGAATGAAAATTAAATGCAAGGGTGTCGGTTATTGACGCGTCATCAGAACGAGAAAAGTCAGAGAAATGAGTAATATTGGGCTGTACTTTAGTCATTGGAGAGGGGATTGAAACGAACACAGCTTTGTGGTCAGAAATGCCACCGATTACTTCGTACTGAAAATCAGTTTCAACTAGATGAGAACTTAAGAAGACCAGATCGAGGACAGATGTGTTCCGGGTAGGTGTTTGCACGATTTGAGTAAGACCAAGGGATAATGAAAGAGAGAAAAGTTCCCTACAAATGGCCAGATCATGGCTGGTGCAACACAGAGTTCGCCAATCAATACCCGGAGCATTGAAATCCCCTATGAACACAATCTCCGAGGTGCCGAAGTCCTGTTCGTGCATGAACAAGCTAAGCTTTTCTAGAGTTTTTATTGGAGAACCAGGTGCTCTATAGCACACACCAACAATCATAGAGAGCCCTTTTAAACATAGCTTACACCAAGTAACTTCGACATTAGGCGTATCAGGGAGCACAGAAAATGTTATGTCCGAACGAAGAAGGAGAGCGACACCACCCCCTTTACCACAAGATCGTTCGTTCCGTATTGCTACATAGCCTGGGGGTGTAAATTCGAAATCGTACACGTCACTGTGTAACCAAGTCTCTGTTATCGTAATTACATGGGGTAAATATGATGATACAAGGGCAAGTAAAAGTATAAACTTGTTCACAATGCTTCTTGCATTCAAACACAAAAAACTTATACTGCAGTTACATGCCTGCAGTCAACGAGAACTTGCTCCGGCCGTAGAAGTAGAAGTGTTTTTAGCAACTTTTTTGGTAACGCGCTTTAGCGTGTCTGTATCAGTGTCCCACGTGTAGCGTAAATCATCAATATAAGCATGATCGTAGCGTAGTTTAACTCTGCATCCCTTATCACGAAAATTTCCAGTAGCGTCCCACAGTTTCTTACGTAAGGCGCGCACGTTTGGTGATAAGTCCTCAGTGATATGAAAACCAGAACCTTTCAGTTTCGTGACGTTTTTCATAACCCGCATTTTTTCCCTGAAGTCAAAAATTTTCAGTACAACAGGACTCGGTCTCCCATCCCGTGGTCGGCCCACACGGTGACAGCGCTCAATATCTGGACATGTTAGTTTAAGATGCTCTGTTAGTATTTGCGAAACAGTATGCAATAAAGAGTCAGTATTTTCGTCGTGAGTTTCTGGTAAACCATGTAAAAGGAGGTTGTTCCGGCGTGAACGGTTTTCTAAACTGTCGGATTTCGAAGTGAGTTTACAGACAGATTGCGTAAGAGAGACAATTTCAGAGTTAAGCTTGTCGTACACTGCACTGCAGTCAACAGCAGCTGTAGAATATTCCAGTGAAGATACGCGCGCTTCAAGGGCACCAAAGCGAGAATTAGAAGACTCCTTTATATCTGCAATGTCACTAGCAATTTGTTTTTGACCAGCCAACAATTGCGCGAGGAGATTAGCCGTTTCTGGAGTGGGACTGTCTGAGCAGTGATTGACACTCGTATTATTGGCATTAGCCCCCTGTTCCTTTGATGTATTTGTTGAAGGCACCCCTCTAGGCCCAGGGTTAAGCTCAACGTCCCCACTCAAGAGAAGGTCATCGTAGCAATGCAACACACGAAAACAGAAATCAACAAGACTGCTCGGGCAGAACAGCAGTAACAAAAATCGGTCATCTGATCGATAACTATAGGCATGCTGGATGTACGATACCTGCACGAAGAACAAGCAGTAATTAGGCATCGTTCCGGCGTCACCGCTGTTCTGCCCACTGAAGGAATGTGCTGACGGGATGTCCTTCATAGTCTCCCATGTAGACGTCGCTGTCCGCAGGTGACCGGTAATTGGCTGAACAACAATGACCTCAATCAATAGTTCAGCACGTGGCAGGCCGTTCGAAAAGCCGCAGAACACGCCATGGCCATCACCGAGACGAGTGACGGAACAGTCCGGAGGCACTATATCGGCAGGTTCCATGTGTCGCAAAAAAGACACCATGGACTATGAGGCAGTGCCGTCGCAGAAGAAGCCATGAAAAAATCCGAGGAGCTGCACGAAGAGCAATCAGTGATTAGGCATCGTTCCGGCGTCACCACTGTTCTGCCCACTGAAGGAATGTGCTGACGGGATGTCCTTCATAGTCTCCCATGTAGACGTCGCTGTCCGCAGGTGACCGGTAATTGGCTGAACAACACTGGCCTCAATCAATAGTTCAGCACGTGGCAGGCCGTTCGAAAAGCCGCAGAACACGCCATGGCCATCACCGAGACGAGTGACGGAACAGTCCGGAGGCACTCTATCAGCAGGTTCCATGTGTCGCAAAAAAGGCACCATGGACAATGAGGCAGTGCCGTCGCAGAAGAAGCCATGGAAAAATCCGAGGAGCTGCACGAAGAACAAGCAGTGATTAGGCATCGTTCCGGCGTCACCACTGTTCTGCCCACTGAAGGAATGTGCTGACGGGATGTCCTTCATAGTCTCCCATGTAGACGTCGCTGTCCGCAGGTGACCGGTAATTGGCTGAACAACAATGACCTCAATCAATAGTTCAGCACGTGGCAGGCCGTTCGAAAAGCTGCAGAACACGCCATGTCAGTCACTGAGACGAGCGACGGAACAGTCCGGAGGCACTCTATCGGCAGGTTCCATGTGTCGCAAAAAAGGCACCATGGAGAATGAGGCAGCGCCGTTGCAGAAAAAGCCATGGAAAAGTCCGAGGAGCTGCACGAAGAACAAGCAGTGATTAGGAATTGTTCCGGCGTCACCACTGTTCTGCCCACAATACAGGGTTAGGGCTGTTCTATATGGGGTCACGGCTGTTACGGATATCTGCCAATACAGGGTTACGGCTGTTCTGCCTCCCCCCCCCCCTACCACAATAGTTGTAATACCCTACTAGAAAAGAATCCTACGGCTATATACCACTTTGAAAGGGTTCCGTCTGTGTCTTTGAATAGGAACCGAACCAGTTCTCAGCAGACGTATACGTAATGTTAATCGCTGCGACAATCATTGTAGCACGCTACGCAGTCACGCGTTGAGCTAGATGTAGCTATGGCGACCTATTGGCGAGGTGGCAGGGTGCTGGCTTAGTAGGCTTTTTTTAGTTATTGTTCAATGCATATATATCTGCCAATATAGGGTGACGGCTGTTCTACTTCCCCCCTCCCACAATAGTTGTAATCGCATACTAGAAAACAAGTCCATGGCTATATAACACTTTGAAAGGGTGTTGTCTGTGTCTTTGACTTTTTCATCCGTGTCTTATGCGCTACACATACGAAGGTATGCATTTTTACCTACCTGCTCAACTTTCCGCACTTGACGAGGCGATAGGGCCGCGACAAAAGCGCTATTTGCATTCATTAGCGCCGAAAAGTTCGGGGTGCATTTAGAGTTGCGCTGACAAAAAATTACGCTATCTGCCGCTGAAGGGAACCATGAGTTTATGCGAAGCAGTGAGGAGATGGTGAACGGCGCCCACAAAAGGTATTTGCGTCGCCTTAAAAACGTGCATGAACATTCATAACATCTACGGGACTATAGTGCCTAGAATATCCTAGGCACTACCTTACGAACGCTGCCGGTGGCTATGACCATAGGCCTGGTAAACAGCCGGTCCCTCAACGCACACGCCAAAGACATCGAACGAGATCCCGTGCTAACCTAAGCATACGTGCTTAATCTCACAGAAACGTGTAACGCTGAAAGGCCGACGATCAACGGCTCCAGAGTGAGTTTGTCTACTGAGGAAGCGTTTCGTTGCTTTCGCCACAGACTCCAGAGAGAGGGGGAGCATAGAGACGAGAGAGAGGCAGAGGGGGATTCGCGTGCGCAATGTTTCTGTGGATGCCACACTTCTGAGGAAGCGCTTAGTTGCCTTTGCCGTCTATTCGGGAGAAAGAGGTTCACATAGGATATGCGCGCGCACGAGAGAGGGATGGGGAAGAAACATGCGCAATCGGGGGGTGTGCACCTCGGGAAACAGGGAGGGACAAAGCGCCCTAATTAAGATGCTTCGCATCTAAACGTGAGTGTTGCGCTACGGTCAGCTGTGCCTGCGCACAGTGCAACCACGAGCGACCATAGGTGGTGCAACACTCACACTTTGTCATTTTCCTAGTATCCACGTTCAATGGGCAGACGTTGGTTCAGCCGCTGCCACTCTGGTTAGAATTAGGCGTTCTATCGGGCACGGCCGCTGAGAAGCCTACCGAATAATGAGAGAACGGATGCCGCTTGTTCAGTGTCTACATAGCAGTGACCACCCAGTGTGCCAGGCTTATGTCTGATGGCACATTGATCACTTCAGCACTATGGAGCTTACATTCGCACGTATGGAGGATAGGTGGGAGTGTTCAGCCCAGCTACCAAGCAGCTTAAAAGCTACAGTGATATCCGGGACCATCGGAAATCATAGGGCAGAGTGTCATGTGGCATCTTTTTTGCTGAAATCGTCAAACTTACTCCGCGTCTTTATAGGTACGGTTATCAATCGAAGCTTTTATTGTTACCTGAAGACTGGGTGCAAGATAGATGGTATAAATACTATATTTTAGTCCATGCCTACGCGTCAGTTGCACATGCACACCCCTGAACAAAAGAGAACGAACCAAAATCACGTGCTGAAATTGCCCTCAGCGCCTTCACCTTGTGAGCCATCTGCTGTCGAAAACACTCCTCTGACAGAATTCCTTGAAAGAGCATTGCCCTGATGGAATTCGCCAGAAAAATTCTCCGGACAGCAGACGACTCGCCACTACACAGCGCAGACGGCAAAAGCACACGTGCGCCAATGGCCTGTATACTTTCGCTCATGAGTGCACGTACTGTCAATATCAGGGCAGTACCGCTTCGCCGCCTACAAGAACACCATGAGCAAGCCTTGAGTGAAGCTCACCTTTAGGAAAAAGCGAAAAGAAAAGCCTGTCTGATTTCGTAAAAGGCATAATAGCAGGGGTTGACAACCTCCTGCTGTTCCTGTGTTACAACTTCAAATGATCATGCGTAGTTCTCTTGTACCTTTTTTGTTCCTTTGTTTGTCAAGTAGTGACTCTGTATATGCATCTGTTGTTGAAGTTATTCTTGCGTGACATGCTTTTCTATTCAGTTGTCAGTCATCCACTTCACGCTTCGCTGTTCTGCTAACTCATAGAAAAATACATAAAAGAGAGGAATACGTACTGCATAGGCATTTGGTAATGCTCGGGTATGTAAATTAAGTTAAAGGTTCATGGTGGCGCTTTTATCTTGCACATAGTGAAAGCACGTGGGTAATCAAAGTGCTTCACTTCGTTCTGCAATGACGTCTATCCTGCAAGGACTAGGCTCCCGGATGGTAAAATAAAAAACGCCGTCATCTTCTAAATGCATGCAACCGCTAGTATTATTGTAAATGAGTTTTGCAAAATCCCTCAAGGTGGGGAAACGTTTCAGTGAGGGAAATTGACGGGCATGCGCTTGTAGCACGAGGCCACAAGGTAACTAATTTGGATTTTTCTGAAACAAAGCTTCCTGGCTGCAGATAAATGGGTTCTGGCCCGGGAATCGAACCCGAGGCCAGTGCTTTATTGAGGTGGTCGCAGTTCTGTTTTGGCAACTAAAAAGTATGCTTTTGTAATAAGCCCTTATGCATTCCTTAATAGCCTCGTGCTTGAAACAGTTGTTTGACGATGTCCCCTTCCCCTTTCCACACTTAGACCACATGAAAAAAACCGCTGGTATAGTGTGACAGAAAAGGCCGCGCATTCTTCTTCCACTTGTTCTCGATAGTGGACTCAATGAAAGTGGAAAGGGCAGTTGACACGTAGCGACTGCTAGCCAGGTCTGTCATGTTAGCTACCCTGTAGCAACATTGCCACCACAACTTCTCCCTCCACTTCTATAGGTCTCTCGTGACCCTTGTGGCCATCACGCTGTTTAGTTCTTCGATAATTTTTTTCTATTTATCTATCTATCTATCTATCTGTCTATCTATCCAGCTATCTATCTATCTATCTTTTTGTATATTTCTTCATTTACGAAGCGATGGACTATGTTGTGGACGCTAATATCCTTAGATGGCTCAAGAGAACTGTAGGTAAAAACTTTCTGGCGCATATTCACTAAAATGAGCTCTCCGCGGAGTTTTCTGACGCGTTGTATAGCCGTATGCGATGCATTTATTTTAGTGAAACAGACACGCAGAACTACAGACGCGTTTTACAACCACATACGACGGCAGATGGCTACCATCCAATAGCTCTTATATAGATGCTGGCCGAGAACTAGTCAATATGGTGTTAATATCTCGTGATTTGAGTTCCAAAACCAAGATATGATACTAAGCGATGCCATAGTGGAGGAGACAGGGCACGGTCTGTGCGGGATATTTACGAGCATGTCTGTGCTCCGAAATATCCCACGGCAAAGTTTAATTGTGGTTTGCAACATTACGTATGCAAGGCAGTCAGCACTGCCGCGAAGCTTCTCCCCACTGAGCCATGGCCGTTACGAGCGTCGTTTAATCTGCCATGGGTCGAAGGCATTAGCAATGGTAATAACGGTTGTCCTTTCACTAGCGGCTGGTGGTAGCAAGCTAGGACTGTTCGTCCCTCGAAGAGAAACATTGCGCAGATCTTCACCGCTTTGCATGTGTAATCGTGAAAACGATAGTTAAACTACGCATCGGTAGATCTCGGAACATTGACTTGCTAGGAGAATTCTTCTACGTGTAACTTTGTAAAAGTGCGACTGCCTCCAATTTTTAGTAAAAATACGCGTGCTTTGTGCAGTCACTGAAAACGTTTATTAGTTCTCAGTTAATTGGCCTGCGATATCCATATTTGTTGTTTCACTTTGTGTCACCCAGGTGGTCTATCAGTTACGTGAATGGTGTTCATGTTCTTCCCAGTGCTGAATTTTAAGAAAACCATGAAGCTTAAATTTGAACACCCTATACGCTGTCACACAACACTCCTCGTGATAGTGCCATTTTTATGATATTACAAATAAATAAAAAGATCTGATGTATCCCAATTTTTAATTAGGCATTTAGTAGTTCCCCATTTATTTCGGCGTTCGTGTGCCCAGATGTATTAACTTCGCTGCTAAAGCATATCTCGGAAGCCACGTAAAATGAAGAACGGGTTGGAGATGAGCTCCACCAGGTGGAACCCTGATGCCAGCTGCTTAGAAAAAAAACGTTTGACCCTTTGAATTACTGCGTTCAATTTGGTTTTAATAAATATTGTTACGGGAGGGTACACAGAGAAACGAGGTTACAGCTAAGATATATTTCACCAAGCCTAAGCCGAGATGGCAAGCCAGAGCGTGCCCCACATCCCAGAATCACGTCGTCTTTCTCGCTGTCTGTCTTGCTTCTTCAGCGAGATGTAGTCTCGTAACATGACCCCCGGTTGCAGAAGCACTGTCTCGGTGCTTTCTATGATGTTGCGGAGTGGTAGAGCTTACGTCGGGAGACATGAACAATGTCTGTAGACATTGGAGATGACTACTTCAGAGGGGCTATCTCGTAGGTAACGTCGGTCACCTGGCGAAAGACGCGGTAGGGTCCTGAGTAGCGGGAAAGTAGTTTCTCAGAGAGACCAACATGCCGAGTCGGTGTCCACAACAACACAAGGGAACCCGGGGCAAAGGAGACGTCACGATGATGTGTGTCGTAACGTTGCTTCTGTTGCTCTTGCGATGCTAAGAGGAGCTTTCGAGCGACTTCTCGTGCTTTGTGAGCTCTGGTGATAGTATCACGGGCTTATTCAGTTGGCAAATCGACAGCTGTCGGAAAGATGGTGTCGGAAGGTAAAGTTGGGCCATGGCCAAGTAAGAGGTAGAATGGTGAAAACCCAGTGGCATCGTTGTGTGAAGAATTGTATGCAAATGTGACAAATGGCAATGCAACGTCCCAGTCTAGGTGGTCAGAGGAGACGTACATGGAAAGCATGTCAGTTAAAGTCCGGTTGAATCGTTCGGTAAGCCCATTAGTTTGTGGATGGTAGGCCGTCGTAAATTTATGTTTGGTTTCGCAAGAGCGAAGCAGGTCGTCCATAACTCGGGAGAGGAAAGAGCGTCCATGGTCTGTGAGGAGTTGGCATGGAGCACCATGATGGAGGATGACATCGTACAGAAGAAAATTGGCAACATCTGTGGCACAGCTGGTTGGCAAAGCCCGCGTGATGGCGTACCGGATTGTATGGTCCGTAGCGACAGCTATCCATTTGTTTCCGGAGGTATACTCATGGAACGGGCGTAGGAGATCAAGACCAACTCAAAAGAAGGGGTCAATAGGAATATCAAGTGGCTGGAGGAGTCCGGCAGGACTCATAAGGGGTTTTTTCGACGTTGGCACTGGTCGCATTCGACGACTTAGCGATAAAGCCGGGCCAATAAAATCGACGCTGCACGCGGTCGTAAGTCTGAAAGAGACCAAGGTGACCGGATGGGGGGGGGGGGGGGCGTCATGGAGCTGGGCGATAACACTCGAACGTAGGTGGGAAGGCACCACAAGGAGCAGTTCGCGCCCATTTGTGTTGACATTGTAGCGATACAAGGTGCCCTCTTCAAGTACAAACAGTCGAGTAGAGGGATGGGGCGTTGGAGAGTTCAGCTTCTCAATAATGTCACTCAAGACGGGATCTCAGCGCTGTTCATCACGGATGTTGAAGCAGAGAGAGAGAGCACACATGGTGGCGCTTCGTCTAAAGTCTCAGGAGGGTCCACTGGATGGCGGGACAAGCATTCAGCGTCATGGTGTAAACGGCCAGATTTGTAAGAAACTGAGTAGTCATATTCTTAGAGCCGTAGGGCCCAGCGACCAAGACGCCCAGTGGGATACTTTAACGACGAGAGCCAGCAGGGGGCGTGGTGATCAGTTCTGACACTGAAACGACGACCATGTAAGTAGGGTCGAAATTCGCCAACCGCCCAAACTAGAGCAAGGCATTCCCGTTCAGTGGTAGAGTAGTTCCGCTCGGCCGCAGAGAGCAGACGGCTGGCATATGTGATAACACGGGCGCAGCCGCTTTGATGCTGGATAAAAACAGCACCGATTCCATGGCCGATGGCATCAGTGCGGACTTCTGTTGGGGCAGACATGTCCAAATGGGCCAGAATAGGTGGTTTTGTGAGCAACGCGATGAGATTGGAGAACGCCGAAGCCTGCGCAGCGCCCCAAGAGAATGAAACATCCTTCTTTAGCAAACCCGTAAGAGGTCGGGCCGCGTCCGCAAAATTGTTTACAAAACGTCGAAAGTAAGAACATAGACCTAAAATGCTTCAGACTTCCTGAGTGCTGGTCGGGACGAGGAAGTTTTGCACAGCTCTAACTTTATCAGGATTAGGGCGTACGCCAGAGGAGTCCACAAGATGGCCTAACATGATTATTTGTAGGCGTCCGATGTGGCACTTCGATGAGTTCAGTTGCAGTCCTGCGTTACGAAAAACAGAAAGGATGGAGGAAAGAAAGGAAGGAAGAAAGGAAAGAAGCAAAATAACTTTACTTTGGTCGCATGATGTGCGAAGCGTTACGAGATGGCTCGACGTGCTTGCGAATTTTCGGCAGTTGTGAACATTGTGGGCTGACTAGACACGTGGACTACAGTGGCTCCTAAAGAGTTAGTTAATGTACTGAACTAGTGTCAACACCACGCTGCCACAATCTTCGATCTCTCACGTCGACTGACACAAGCTGATACTTAATCGACCCCGAACTAGTACTTTAACCACAAGCAAACTCGGCTAACGACGACCGCGCTTTCCTGCAGGAGTTTCTGCGTGTTGTCTTCCCAGCTTCCTTGAATCCCACGAGAACTTGTAATAAAAAAAATGGTTCCAAATGTGCATGTTACACCGCAAATGTCGTCGAAAAACGATAGTCTTGCGTCTAGAGAGAGTGAACAAAATATTTATTTGATGTTCTGCGCAAGAAAATCGGTGAAGGGTATTCTGGAGGCGCTGCGTTAGAGTACCTCGAGCGTGTAGCGGAGGCGAACGAGCGCATCGAGGCACGTTAGACACAAGCGTCATCTGGCAGTCTCGGGTAGAATGTAGAGCGATGGACAGGTGCCACCACCCTGACGTCGTAGCAAAGCATTGGAAACACTTTTCTGAGCATCGCGTTGCACTGTCAGCGTGGCGCGATACACTCTACCTTCCTTAGAGTTACTTGCGTGTGCCTCTTCTAGTATAAAGGCAGACATACAAAACATCGAAGCGTTGTTGTGGCGCATCAGATATGCGCAATAACTACTTCCTAATGGACAATAGCACAGCTATGAACTCAAAACCTTGAGCAATATTGGTGGGCGCTGCGGATGGGGTTTGCCGTTTAGTGCCGTTTGAGGTAGCGTGAGGACCGACAAACAGACAAACGTACAGACAGACAGACAGACAGACAGACAGACAGACAGACAGACAGACAGACAGACAGACAGGCAGACCAAAATTTTTCCGTCGAAGGTCCCCAGAAAGACTATCGTCTTTAAAAGAATGCCTTACACACACAGTATAATCCACATGGGTTAAACGCGCGAGTCCATCTGTCAACGTCGTCATCCTCTTTCTCCAGCTTTCTCCGTTCACTTGCCTCTCGTGCATGCGCTCACACACAGTAACTGCTTGCTTATTTTGACAATCATTAAATGTTCCACCAAGGGGTTATTTCATTCTCTCAGTTCACCCGTTTGAAGTTCTTAAACGTCTGAGTAACAGCACTGTGTATGCGTCTATTACAATGCATACATCGCATAGGAAACTCTTATATTTTGGCACTGTGCTGGCATTAGCTGAAATCAAGCATCATTAGGCTTGAACCAGGCATTAGATCGGTTTGAATGCCCTAGGTTGAAAAAGCAACGTTCTGCATCTTACTTAGTGTCGGACTTACGGTGTTCACTAAGGCCGGAGTCTCGCTCCGAGGCCTTCCGCTGTGGGCTGAAGCACGCCACTCTCCCAAATTGAGGCAGATGGGGCGCGTAATTTTTTGTAGTGGGGCTTGGCGGTCACGCCAGCCCCAGCGCATTCCTTGCCGAAAACAAAAGTCAATCTATGAAAGGTGATGCAAGAGTGGCGGGCAGTTAGGTATACCTACAGGATGTACTACAAAAAATGTGGCCATACTGGTTACATAAATATATGCATCGATATGGAACAAACCTGCTGAGCACTTCTTGGGTGGTAGGGTCATTGTGAGGCAGTTCATTTGCCTTTAGCAGCACCTTCCCCATTGACAATTGTAACCTTGAAAAACAATTAAAAACATAGATGAAGCTGATCCTACGTATTATGAGAATAAAGTTCATACGAAGCACACAGGTTGTAGGAGGCTGCGCTGCGTAGCCAAATGGTCTGGCGTATTCGTGTAAGATGAGTAGCTGTGCGCATACGGTGGGTTTATAAGGCACGTCGTGCAAGTACATGGCGTCCGAAGGCTTGCTCAAGACCCGCCTAAAGGGGCCCTGAAACACTTTTTGAGTAACCATGGAATTAATTTGCTGGAGAAGCCTATTGCCTCTCGAATTGAACACCGTAAAAATTTTAAGAATCCGTCCAGTACAGGCGGAGTTACAAAGATTTGTCACACGCTGCAATCGCATTCTCTATTCTATTGTCCCAACGAAAGCACTGGAAGCTAAGCACAAAGTGATGGCAGGCGCAAAGAACAATGTCACGCAGGCCTCCTGAGCTTGAGCCCTTTTTTTAGTTTTTCTTTTCGAATGTGCGGTTTTTTCAGTGTGACCACACGCGCACGCATGGACACGTCACGGCCTCCCGTGGTGATCTTTGTAACGATTGAGCGTGTCATGTTCAAATCAGCCAATGGCCTATAGATGAACTTACTACAGTGATTTTCGAGCTTATTCTGTGATTTGTCGAGAGAATAGAAACCAATTTTTAGCTGACTTTGATAATTTATTGTGAGTTCCAGGCCACGTGCTGCGCTATATTTTAGCTCGCGTGTTGTCAAGAGCCTCGACTACCGATCGGCAACGTTTTCTGACCATGCTCAAAAAGTTTTGCAGGGACCCTTTAAGAAATCGCGCTCGTGCAGTGCTTTCGCGTGATTGTGAGCACGGTAATAGTGGTTGGGATATCTCGACATGGCCATTTTATAAGGTCTTGTTCCATAACACTTTGACTTGCGCACTGGCATACTTCTGCGGTATAATAAGTGACTGTCAGGCAGAATGCCCACCGTTACTAAGTAAATTCACATCGCCAAAAACAGGGACTGACGAAAAAGGAGGTTTGCAATGCCTTCCTTATAAAGTTGGGTACTCTAATATTATCTGACGTATTACGTCCGAAGACTGTGATATGATCATGAAAGATGCCGTACTAGAGTGCTGCACAAATTTTAACCATGTGTTTTATAACATGCGCTGACTTCGCACTGCACACTGCTCTCTACCGTTTCTACTACCCCAAAATGCGACTTTGAACTGGTATAGCGCATTAGGGTTAAGAAGAAATGGCAGAGAAGACTGGTACAATAGGACAAAGCGCTAACTGCCAACTTAGCTTCATTGGCAAATCGCAACACATATGTACACTTGCACAAACATACAAAAAATGGCAGCATATCCACGGGGTGAATCATAGAGAGTGGGGCGAAGCATCCGCCCGTCCATTCGTTCTTGCTTCCCCCCGTCCATGCGCCCGTCTATCTGACCGTCCGTGCGTCCATCCGCCCCTCCGTGCATGCGTCTGTTCGTGCATCCGCACGTCCATCCGTGCGTCCATCCCGGCGTTCGCATCCGCCCCTGCGTCCATCCATGCGTCCATCCGTCCGTGCGTCCATCCATGCATCTGTTTGTGTGTCCGTTCGTCCAACCAATCAACGCTCCAAGTACCACCAAATCATATCTTTGCATCATATATTCGGCATGTAGAAGTGCCGCCATCCCGCGGAAATTCCAAGAACTAAACGAGAGGTAGCACACTGTTACGCCTGCAAGTCTACACCGAACGTCAATGCCTCTGAAAAAGCCAATCTGTGTCAAGGCCAGCATTCATGTCCGCCTGACGCTATCAACTCAACGACGTCATCAAGCGTCGGCGCCGGTCTGTCACGCAACGCACCGCGAGCTCCCTCAGCCCGCGAGCCCGTTGAAGCAATCAGAGCCTTCCAGTCTGGCGAGTCTGACGCAATGCGTGGCCACACCCCTCGTCCTTGGTGCAACCACGTGCAGTGGCGGGCCCCATTAGAGAATTCCGACATCACGGCCAGCGGCGCTTCTAGTTGGACATTTGGTTACTCAAAGGATCCACCCGGTGCCTATAAAAAAAAGTCCTGCGGTGCGTCGCCAGCAGTACACCTATGTGTCAGAGAAGACATCTCGGCTCTTCGGGTCCCTAAGCTGTTGGCCCTTGTGCCGAATTCGTAACGCCTCTATTTTTATGCTGTACATAAACCTTGCCTTAGCTCACCGTCGTCTCGTCCGCTCGTGTATCAGCTCTGCGCAGCAGTCGCGAGCTGAGTAACACACGCTACCAACGGCTGGTGACCGTGTCGGCGGAGTTCGAAGAAGTGGCGCCTTCGGGACCGTGTTGGCATCTCGTCTTCGTAACAGCATGCACACTTTCTTACGGCTTGCGCTTCGTGTCTACTTTCCATCTTTAACCACCTCGAGTTCATGGTATACACTAGTTCACTCTATTCATCCATCCGTCCGTTCGTTCTTGCTTCCTTCCGTCCATGCGTCCGACTGTGGGACCATCCATGCGTCCATCCGCCCGTCCTTGCGTGCGTCTGTTCATGCGTCCGCACGTCCATACGTGCGTCCATCCCTGCGTTCGTCCACGCATCCGCCCCTGCGTCCGTCCATGCATCCATCCGTCCGTACAGCCATCCGTGCGTCCGTCCATGCATCCATCTGTGTGTCTGTTCATCCATCTAGTCAACACCAAGTTCCACCATCTCGCATCTTTTTATCATATATTTCGCATATAGAAGCACCGCAATCCGGCGGACATTCCAAGGACTAAACGAGAGGCGGCACACGCACACTTTCTTACGGCTTGCGCTTCGTGTCTACTTCCCACCTTAAACCACCTCGAGTATATGGTATATACTAGTTCCCTGTATTCATGGCGCTGCAGCCCAACGTTCGCTAAACCTTTCTAAAAACAAGGAGATTACGCTCAGCGAATATAACGTAGCAACCCTTTCTTGTCAGATAGTGCTCAATGTACATGCCAATGGCTGCTAATGGGGAATGAGAGGCAGGAGAATTAGGCTTTTAGTTAATACGCACGCTGCGAATTTTATTGTTCAGGTATACCCAACAGTTCGTCGAACGAGAAACTCATGAGCTCGGGCATGCACAATACTATGCAAGAAATGGCTGAAGCGCAACAGACGGTGCAGCAGAAAAGATTAACTAGGACACGTGCGGGTAGGCTGATACTCAGGGCAATCGGGTCAGCCCCCAATAGATCGAAGAACCCGAAGGAGTTTGAGGAGGAGGTCGAACCACTCCCCTGCCGAGAAACATGGATGCAGTCTAAAAGCAAGAGCGAAAGCTTTATTGAAAGAAATCGAACAGGTAGGACAAAAGGCGGCCGTCGTGGACGCAGCCTGGGTGAAAGGCCAAGATGCCTACATGGCTTTGGTGGTCGACAGCCTGGGAGAGGTATGAAATGCCCTGACTATACTCACTAAGGATTTTACGGTTGCGGACAAGCCGCGATTGCTTTAGCTATCAGGAACAGAAAATGGACATACGTCTACAGCGACTCCAAAGCAGCAATTACGAGCTTCGACAAGGGCTATGTTACTAGGACTGTGGTTAAACTTATGAACAAAGTCAATCCTATTGATCCCGAAATTCGATTGTTTCCTGCGCATATGGGACAAGTGGACGAAACTCGGGTCAACCTCAACAAGGTGACAATGAGCTGGCACGAGGACTCGCTTGCCGAGCCAGTCAGACGCGATCCGATGCCCACTATCATTCGGCGGCTATAAAGATAATGTAATCACTTACAACAACATCACAAAATATTATTACTTGGGGCGTAGGAAATTCCCAGTGCCACACGCAAAATTGAAGAGGGCTCAGGCAGTCAAGCTACGTTTACCGCAAACCAGAACTTACCCCACCTCCATATTTCCTACATAAAATTCTCCCTGAAAGTGAAATTCAAGACAAGTGTGACGCGTGCGATGGCATCATTGGGATCACACATTTGCTGGTGGGCTGCCCCGCGACTCTCACCGACCCCGAAGAATAATGGCTTTACTGGCAGACGACGGTGTGAAGCGCGTCTTATCAAGACCAAGTACGGGCAGCCCAGAAGGTCCACGATGACGCCACAAGGCTCGGCCTGACGGTACCGACGTGAACGCGGCCGGCCTCGGTTTGAAAAGACAGGGCTTCAGGACACAAATGAAGTTTTGTGAATGATTGAACAACGCACAGGAGAAATCTCCCACCCGCACTACCTTGCTGATCAAAGCTTAAGACATGGTACGCACTACTATGAGGGACGAACGGGTGCTGCTTTAAGGAGCTCTGTCCTAAAAACAACCGAAGATATTGTCAAGATTCCACACGACCATCACCACGTGAAGCACCCAATATTCATTTACAGCTCACCTAATTGAGGGAGAAGATTTCATGTTCAAATAAAGCCAAAAGTACCTACGAATTCAGCCTAATGCGATATACCAATTCGATGGAAGAACCGTAAAACCGAAGTTGTGTTAGATTTCTCATCGCAAGCTTCCATATTCCCCCTTCTACCACTTTTTTTTTATTTATACCGATTCAAGTACGAAGAATCAACGCGGCCAATATTCAAAACTTGTGAAATGCAACCTTCATAAAACCCGTGACATTCTGGTCTGCAGCCAAGTACCGCAGCCACTGATGTACCATGGTGAGCTCAAATTAAGTGACCATCGTCCGCTAGCTGAGGTGATTTTGACATTCTTCACAGAAATACAAATGTAACGGGCAAATAAAATAAATAATAATGGGCAAAAAACACCAAATTGTAATCGGCAGAAAACATCTATAAGCATTTTCAGCATTGTGAGGGTTAGTTTGTCCAAGTCAACTTCACAGAAAAGATCTTCATCACGATAAATATTCATGCAATCTGCCTAAATCCTGCAGCAGAACCCTATCCTTAATTGCAAATTGAGGAGCAATAGCATAATAGTTTTGATTTACCACTGCCAACATATATATAGGGCACCGAATCGGATAGTAAACTAGAAAGCCTGAAACAAGTACAAGCCAGGCCTATTGTTTAGAAGAAGAAAAAGTGGTAGGAATTGCACGGCACATAAGACCACAGAAAACTGACCAATACTCTAATACAACTTCTGAGCAATAGTGTGAGAGACTAAGGCAGGTCGTATAATGTGAATTGCCCACATGACCGAGAGTCCACTGCAGTTACATGATGGCTGACGGTCAGTCATGCTGCATGACGATTTCAGCAATTTCAAATTCAAAGGATAGCCCCATGAAATGATTGACTGTTTTAGTTGGTGATTACCAAAATAGGAGCTCAAAATTCAGTGTCCGTGAATGAAAAAATATTAGGCCTATTGACCGCAGTCCACCGTTTGGTTGCAATGTTTTCACCTGGACTGACAGGTGGGCAGATTGTGTAATCAGACCCTACTAGAAATGAAAAAAACAGTCGATTATGGTGACATTTACCAGCAATGGTTTCGTGTTCTGAGTAGGATTTACACTTTTTAATTGTTTTTAAAAGTAAACAAAAAGTGGTATGCGGCGCAGTTTAGTAAAATGGCCCAAAAGGGCTAAAAGCTGGATTTTGAAGTTGATCATTTTTCTAAGTGTATAGCCATGTACTCTGAAGACGCTACACGTTCCATGAAGAGTCCTCAAAATTATAATATGTATACGGGCAGAATTATTTGCTCCTTGCGAGGTTCAACAAATTGCACTCTAAGAAGCGATGCTGCCTTTGCGGCTACCGCTGGGCCATGTCGAGCCACGGCGCATGCGCAGTAAATCACCATGCTGGACCATCAACCACTATTGTGCTCCCAATTTGCAGCATGTGCTGTCTCAACTTCAAGTTCACGGCAGATTAAAAGAGAGATATATATAATGATGCAAGGAAAGGCAGGGATATTACCCAGACGCACGTCCGGTTTACTACCTTGCACTGCGGGAAGGAATGAAGGGGGAGAACAGGGATAGGAGAGAGGGAAGAAATATACACACCATCAATGGGCACACTCGGGGGAGCCCACATAGTCTACAGGCGGTCGCTCAGGTTTGTCCTGCTCAAGTACCGCAGTAGGGCTTAAGACGCTTTCTGCGCTATTGAAGCATACACCCAAGGTCACAGAATCTTCTCCACAGATTATTGTCTAGAGTCCAGTTGGTTCAAAATCATCCGGGTACGACTTCGCTGGGTGTCGTAGCAAGCGAAGTTGCACAGGACATGTTCGATGGTCTCTTCAGCTCCGCAGGAGTCGCATGTATAGGTGTCCGCCATACTTATGAGAAAAGAGTACGCCTTTGTGAATGCAACACCCAACCAGAGGCGGCATAACAATGTCGCATCGGAGCGGCAAAGTTGCGATGATAGCTGTAGCTTGATCGAAGGATCCAGGTCACATAAGTGACACCTTCCGAAGCTGGTAGACGATCAGAACGTGCGTGTAAGATTTCGATCTATCAAGTAAAGTTGTCTTGCCGCATCAGCCCTTGATAGATGAATCGGGAGCACACTCGTTCCTTCATGGGCCAAGCGGGCTGCATCATCGGCTAATCAATTTCCAGTAATACCAATATGTCCAGTAGCCACTGATATATAATATCATGCCCTCGTGCTAGAGCTTGATGATGGGAATATTTTATTCCCAACACCAATTGCTCATAATTCCTCTTACGCATGGCAAACTGCAAACTCTGCAGTGCTGCCTTCGAATCGCAGAATATGACCCACTTTCTGCAGATTGAAGAATTCTGATAAATGTTTTGCGGTGTTTTCCACGTTACCATTCAATGATTTGGCACACATTGTGGTGAGGTTTTCGTTGCGCCGAAGAAAATATATACCACAGAAATTGGTTGCCGGTTTTTCTAAGATAACAGGGCAGTTAAGTTCACCTAACTGGACCTTAGCTTGAATAATCCAGAGGACAGTGCACTGCACCGAACACGTACTTCGATTGATTAGTGGCCTAGCTGTTCCAGACAATTCGCCGCCACTGTTCCCATAGTCAGGCACTTTTGCTGCTTTCCGGTCAAATAAACGTTAGTTTGAAGGACGCGCGGCCGTTCCACCGCGTGTGTACATACAAGCAACTGCCTTGAGTGGCCCGGGTGCAGAAAAGGAGCCGCCTTGGCGGTGCGCACCGTTTGCGATTTCGAAAAGGTAACAGAGAGAGAGACAAGAGTCACGCATTGCGTGGCGTGGAAGATGAACTTCCTTGTTCATTGCTAACTACTCTCAGACCAATATATGGTTTTGTGGTTGATGTCGGTGCGCCAGCCCAGCTGCACTAAAAAAAAATTCCCGCATATCCACGAAGTAAATGATGATGAAGGAGCTTATACCTGAGGTTAGATCCGGTAAACCATGAATCCTCTGTACATATGCCCAATCATCATCATGTAAAGACGTCACACGAGAGCTACTTTGGTGTAATTGTATATACACGTTATATGCACAATGTGTTTTTTTTAAAGCCACGCCACACGCTTTGGTGCCAGCCCACAAGCATGATACCATCCGTTGTCTTGGACAGCCGTTCCCCTACGCATTCGTTGTCTTGTTGCTATTTGATGGCGGGCTGTGTCAGTTATATGCACAGCGCCCGACTCGTCGTTTGTGTAGAACACACATTGAGCTGTCGGCAGACGGGCCATTCTCGGCACTCAAGAAGCGGCAACGCGCGACGCCTAGAGCTGCATCGGCCATGGCATTCCCACCACTTCCACCACCAGCATTTCAAACGCGCGTAACTTCCTTGCTCGCTGCTCATAGCAACGCGCAGTCATCGTGATCCTCGCCCGCAGTGTGGAGCCAGTATGGATCTCCCCAGCTGGGCTCAGGTAGAGTGTAGTGGAAGTGCTGAGTGGCGTCACCACGCCTCGCCGCCTGATGCCTTCCGTGTTGCCCGCAGCGGCGGCGCTGCAGTTGAATGGTACTGAAAGAGCCGCGCGCTGCGTGCAGGAACTGCTATGGTCTTCGGATTCTACGGTGCGCTTTCTTGATGCAGATTTCTTCGTACCTGCCCATCATTCAAGTCTAGCACATGATGTCATAACCTTTGTAGTATGACATGCCAATCTGCTGAATTTCAGCTCTATAAAAGTCCTTGTGAAAGATCGAAAATTATTTAGAAAGGGTGTGTCTTATGATTTCTTCTGTCTTAACTTTTCTTCGTTGGTTAGGCGTCTACAATACTAGGAATAACTGCGCCGACTTATTGGAAGTTAGCTGCGCTCAGAAAACTGTGAGATTAAAAAAAGATATACCATGTCAAATGCTCGGATAACCAGGAGGCCATGAAAATAAAGAGGGAAGAGGAAGGAATTCTGGACCCCCTACACAACAAAATTTTTTTCATAATTTAATTTTTCAGGGTATACTAAAATTATTGACACGTATTCACAGCGACCACCAATTGCCAGAGTTAGTCGTTCTGCTGCACTCCCCTCTAAAAAATCCTTCGTATCGCTGCGCCGAATGTTTACACACACACGCACACACACAACCATCATATATATATATATATATATATATATATATATATATATATATATATATATATATATATATATATATATATATATATATATATATAAACTTCGAGAATAGTGCAGTATAGGAAACAAAACAATAAAATATTTATTTAATCCTAACAGTTTCGGCTGGTGGACCAGCCTTCTTCGGAGGATGTAAGTGAAATGATACAAGTTCCCGTAGCAGAGGGTCACCCTCAAAGTTTAAAGACCCTCCAAAAAAAGAGAGAGAGAAAAAGACAAGCGGGCGAACGAGGTAGCAACAGACAACAAGAAGCAGAAGAAGGAGAGGATCTAGAAAGGAGCGACGGAGAGCCGCCGGAAACGAGCGGGTAATTCTGGCATTGTTGCTGCGTATAGGTAAGACGCGCCGCCAGCGGAGGCGACCAAGAAAAACGGAAAAAATGTGGAACATGTTGCCGCTTACTCGCATCTCACACATGGATCGAGTTTAAGTTCACGTGGTTCGGTGGCTGGCCCGTGGCATCGGGCCACACACACACACACACACACACAAGAAGCATACGACCCGCTCCAGCTTTCGGAATATAATGGCCACGTTGGAAAGCTAATGTGCCCTCTCCCCCTCCCTCCACCTGCCCTCTCTTGCAGAAAAATGTACAACTAGTCATACTGAAAATAAATTAATGGGTATTCTTGTAAAGGATGAAAATATATAAAAATAAATAATACTAAAAAGTACTCAGAAATGAAAATAAAGTTTAATAATACTAACACAATCCGTTCGGTTTACGTAGCATCGAATTCGTTTAGTTTCGCTATATTGACTAACTTGCGTGTGCGACTTCACGTATGTATAAATAAATTAATTGAGTAATTCAATTTCTGTGTTTCACGAAACGTCGCGGAGACACGTCAGTCGCCCAGGGCTCTCGTTGATTCCATGGGTAAGTGATCTGAATTTCTTTATAAAGTATGACTCCCGCTGTTCGCGCTCCCGTGTGTTCTGGAAGCCGGATTGTAGGAGTATGACACTTACGCGTTCGAAAGAGTGACCAGGAAGATTGATATGTTTGGAGAACGGCAAATTGGGGAGGCCTTTTACGTGTGCCCTGTGGTTGTTGCCTCCCCAATTTGCCGTTCTCCAAACATATCAATCTTCCTGGTCACTCTTTCGAACGCGTAAGTGTCATACTCCTACAATCCGGCTTCCAGAACACACGGGAGCGCGAACAGCGGGAGTCATACTTTATAAAGAAATTCAGATCACTTACCCATGGAATCAACGAGAGCCCTGGGCGACTGACGTGTCTCCGCGACGTTTCGTGAAACACAGAAATTGAATTACTCAATTAATTTATTTATACATACGTGAAGTCGCACACGCAAGTTAGTCAATATAGCGAAACTAAACGAATTCGATGCTACGTAAACCGAACGGATTGTGTTAGTATTATTAAACTTTATTTTCATTTCTGAGTACTTTTTAGTATTATTTATTTTTATATATTTTCATCCTTTACAAGAATACCCATTTATTTATTTTCAGTATGACTAGTTGTACATTTTTCTGCAAGAGAGGGCAGGTGGAGGGAGGGGGAGAGGGCACATTAGCTTTCCAACGTGGCCATTATATTCCGAAAGCTGGAGCGGGTCGTATGCTTCTTGTGTGTGTGTGTGTGTGTGTGTGTGTGTGTGGCCTGATGCCACGGGCCAGCCACCGAACCACGTGAACTTAAACTCGATCCATGTGTGAGATGCGAGTAAGCGGCAACATGTTCCACATTTTTCCGTTTTTCTTGGTCGCCTCCGCTGGCGGCGCGTCTTACCTATACGCAGCAACAATGCCAGAATTACCCGCTCGTTTCCGGCGGCTCTCCGTCGCTCCTTTCTAGATCCTCTCCTTCTTCTGCTTCTTGTTGTCTGTTGCTACCTCGTTCGCCCGCTTGTCTTTTTCTCTCTCTCTTTTTTTGGAGGGTTTTAAACTGTGAGGGTGACCCTCTGCTACGGGAACTTGTATCATTTCACTTACATCCTCCGAAGAAGGCTGGTCCACCAGCCGAAACTGTTAGGATTAAATAAATATTTTATTGTTTTGTTTCCTATACTGCACTATTCTCGAAGTTTATAACTTTTATTACGGTAGCCGGAAGAAACTCTGATCATCTATTTCATCTATATATATATATATATATATTGTAGGCATCTATTATGCGCTTCATCCTCATCTGAACAGCAGTCAATCATCATCATATGTTCTGGCTGACAATCATCATCTGCTTGGCAAGAGCGCTTCTTTGTCGGGTCCGTTGCGCTTGTTCGTTCCCGAGTTCACGGCCAATAAACCTCGCTACAACCGAGTCGTCATACGTGGTGGAGGTGGATTGACGTTCCCAGTACCTCTACTTACAACGCCTACTCGCTGGAGCTCCGTTCAGGCCGCCGCTTGGACCCTCAGTCCGCCAACATGTCTCAGAGTGAGTGGGTGGATGCCCTTTGGGCTCCCGTCTCTGCGCCGCAAGCCATCTGTGCGCCGCAAGCCCCTCCTCTTTACATCGTAAACCACCAGCGTGACCCTCCGATCTTCGCTGGTCTCCGCGGCGAAGATGTGGAGGACTGGCTCGATAACTACGAGCGGGTAAGCGCAACTAATCACTGGGACGACTCTAACAAGCTCCGCCGAGTATCGCTTTATCTCACGGGCGTTGCCAAGACATGGTTCTTGAACCATGAGATCGACCTCACCGACTGGCCTGCCTTCAAGCAGCAGCTTCGCCAAGTATTCGGCACGCCAGCCGTTCGACCCGCTCTAGCGAGGAGGGCCCTAGATACTCGCCAACAACATCCCGCCGAGTCATACACATCTTATATCGAGGATGTCCTTGCGCTTTGCCGGCGCGTCAATTCTTCGATGTCCGAGTCGGACAAACTGCGCCACATCCTGAAGGGCATCGGAAGCATTGCCTACAATGCCCTTGTTGCCCAGAATCCTTCTACTGTCACGGACGTCGTCTCTACGTGTCAGCGTCTCGATGAACTTGATTCTGTTCGCCTTCAGTCGGGCAATAGTGAACACCGTACCGCAGACCGGGACCTGCGTGACATGATACGGGAGATCATACGAGAAGAACTTCAATCAATGGTATCTCACAACCTTCTCCATCTGTCACACAGCCTTCAAGCATGGCCCTCCGTGACATCGTAAGGGAGGAACTAACATCATTCACCGGTCCAGCCTACGTCCAGCCACCTCCGTCTAGCCCTCCAACGTACGCGCAAGTTGCGGCCGCGCCTCCTCGCAACGTAAACTCTACTTCACCGCTGCCATCATTCACGCCGGTTGCTGCTGCACCACCGGTCCACTTCCGGCCAATCCCACCTGAACCTCCGTCAGTCCACTTGAGTGCGCTATCTCCCGGTGTGCCGAACGCCCTCTACTACCCACCTTGGCGCCCGTCTCGCCCAACATGCTTTTACTGTGGATATCGTGGCCATATATCGCGCTTCTGCCGCAAGCGCCAGCAGGACGAGCGTCGCGGGTACGACATGCGCGAACGGGACTTTTCCAGACGGGACTCTTACGCTCGGAGTTATTCATCTGGACAGCAGCGGTCTCCATCTCCGCCCGCGTCGACTGAGACGCGGAACACTTACCGTTCAAGCCGACGCCGATCACCTTCGCCCTTCCGTCGCTCCTCCTCTCCTCTTAGGCCAGCCTCGTTTACTACTGATAACCGGTCGGAAAACTAAATGATGCAGTTTTCGGAGGAGAAACTGCATGTAACAGTAGGACTCATATTCCTCCAGCACGCCCGTTCAACATGGTTTCTGTTACGGTGGAAGGAGTTCTCGTGGACGCTTTGGTGGACACCGGTGCTACATTTTCTGTGATTAGGTATGATTTGTGCAAACGCCTGAAGAAAGTAATGACACCTTATAATGGACCCAATCTAGTCGAAGCCCAGGGGAACGCTATCCGCCCTTTTGCTCTTTGTACTGCTCGTGTGTTTATTGATGACATTTTGCATTACATCGAGTTCACTGTGCTTACCCGGTGCTCTCACCAGCTGATTCTAGGTGGGACTTCCTATCTTCTTCTTCAGCCGCTATATGTTGTGGTGAACGGATTCTGCACCTAACTAATACGGACTCCATGTTCGACGAAGGCGTCTACAAGCCTCTACGCCTGTTCGCTCGCGAAGATCTCGAACTACCGCCACACCAAGAACGAATTGTGACCCTGATTTCTAAGGACATCGACCACGGTGACGTCTTGGTGTCCCCTTCGTCGACTTGCGTCGCAAAAGGCATAGCCCTTGCATCAGGTGTCGTACGCTTTCACCATGGCTCCGCGCTCGTCATTGCTACGAATGAAACGCCAGAGAAAGTTCTCCTGCCAGAGGGCACTGCAGTAGCCTGTGTTGTGGATGCTGAGCCTGTCAGCGTCACGCCACTTAACCCTGCCTCTACCAACGACCGTTCTATGAGTAAGCCTGCCTCATCCTCTCCCTTCACAGCTCTTATCAGTGATGACTTAACAGCTATGCAGGCGCAGCAGTTGCTTGCGTTATTAACGAAACACGCCGATTCTTTCGACACCTGCTCCTCAACGTTGGGCCGAACTACCACTGCAGCGCATCGCATTCAGACGGAGGGAACATCTATTGTACATCGCCGCCCGTACCGCGTGTCTCTCGCTGAGCGAAAAATCATCGAGGAAAACGTCGCTGACATGCTCCAACGAGAAATAATTCGTCCATCAACTAGCCCTTGGTCATCCCCTGTTGTTTTGGTACGGAAAAAAGATGGCTCCGTGCGCTTTTGCGTTGATTACCGGGCACTTAACAACATCACACGCAAGGACGTATACCCGATGCCACGCATCGACGACGCCCTTG
Source organism: Rhipicephalus microplus (assembly GCF_013339725.1). Classification (NCBI taxonomy): domain Eukaryota; kingdom Metazoa; phylum Arthropoda; class Arachnida; order Ixodida; family Ixodidae; genus Rhipicephalus; species Rhipicephalus microplus. The sequence continues at coordinate 43,253,216 of NC_051174.1, forward strand.
ATTCACTGCAAGGCGTCGAATACTTTTCAAGCCTTGATTTGCGTTCGGGATATTGGCAAATTCCCATGCACGATGACGACAAAGAAAAAACGGCATTTGCAACCCCCGATGGCCTATACGAATTTAACGTGATGCCTTTCGGGCTCTGCAATGCGCCCGCGACGTTTGAACGCATGATCGACACCGTCCTGCGTGGTCTGAAATGGAAGACGTGTCTCTGCTACCTTGATGACATTATCATCTTTTCATCAACGTTTTCTCAGCACCTGAGCCGCTTGGATGACGTCCTAACATGCCTCGCCGGTGCGGGTCTGCAGCTCAACACTAAGAAGTGCCGTTTCGCCACCAAATCCATCAAGGTTCTCGGTCATGTCGTCAGCAAGGACGGTATTCGCCCTGACCCCGAAAAGATCGCTGCCGTCCTTCGATTTCCATGCCCCACAAGACTTAAGGATTTGCGAAGTTTTCTTGGCCTCGCATCATATTTTCGTCGCTTCATACAAAATTTCGCTTCAATAGCTGCGCCACTTCACAAACTACTTGCATCTAATGCACCCTTTGTGTGGTCCGAGGAATGTCAGTCGGCGTTTCACCTATTGAAGAAAGCTTTGACGTCAGAGCCTGTACTCTGCCATTTTGATGACACCGCCCCAACACTCCTGCATACCGACGCCAGCGGCTGCGGTATAGGTGCTGTTCTCCTCCAACGCGATAACTCTGGACGGGAAAGGGTCATCGCATATGCTAGCCGAGTGCTAACTTCTACCGAAAAAAACTATACCATCACTGAGCAGGAGTGCCTCGCTGTGGTTTGGTCCATACAAAAGTTCCGTCCTTATCTGTACGGCCGTCAATTCACCATCGTAACGGACCACCACGCCTTATGCTGGCTTTCTACAATGAAGAACTTGTCCGGACGCTTGGGTCGTTGGATTTTACGCCTGCAGGAGTATGAGTTTGAGATTATTTATAAATCGGGCAAAAACATCAAGACGCCGACGCTCTTTCTCGTTGCCCACTACCTACAGCGTCGTTCGACACTCCAGCTGCCACCTCCAACGACACCAGTGCGGACGTGACTGCCACTTCTGTTGCCTGGCTCGCCTCGCTGTACCAACCGCCAATCGACGATGAACAACCCTTCAGTTCTCACCAGCAGGCTGACCCGTATTGTCGGCGCATTATAGACCACCTTTCAGGAGCTACGCGTCCACCCAATGCACGCCTTCATCGACAACTCGAGCACTTCAAGTTTCAGGACGGTGTGCTGTATCGTCACATATATCATCCTGACGGCACACGCTGGGTACCTGTTCTGCCACGCGCTCTTCAACATCATGTACTTCACGCCTTTCATGACGATTTGACTGCTGGCCACCTAGGCTTTCACAAAACCTACGACCGCATTCGAAGCCGCTTTTATTGGCCTGGGATTTCTACCAGCGTAGCAAAGTACGTGGGTTCCTGCTCTCCATGCGAACTTCGCAAACTTCCGACATCTCCCCCAGCTGGTCAGTTACAGCCAATGACGTGCCCTACAACACCTTTCGAGGTCGTTGGTGTCGATCTTTATGGGCCCCTTCCTGTTACTGGTGCTGGAAATAGATGGATAGTCACCGCCGTAGACCATATGACACGCTACGCCGAGACAACTTCAGTAGCTACTGGTTCAGCAGCGGAAGTTGCTGACTTCGTCCTTCAGGCCATAATACTACGTCATGGTGCACCTCGTGTACTTCTGAGTGACCGTGGAAAGGTGTTCTTATCACAGCTTTTAGGTGAAGTTCTTCGCGTTTCTGGTACCACACACAAGATGGCGTCTAGCTACCATCCTCAAACAAATGGTCTGACCGAGAGATTTCATCGAACCCTTGCCGACATGATCGCCGTATACATTCAACCGGATCACAGAAACTGGGATAAACTTCTACCGTTCCTCACTTTCGCCTACAACACCGCTGTTCAGCGCGCAACAGGCTACTCACCGTTTTCTCTCGTTTACGGACGTTCACCTACTTTCTTTATCGATGTTTCCTTCTTCACCAGCAATGGCCCTACATCACCATCTTCTTGCGAAGAATATATTTCTCGCCTTGCCCAGTGCCGCCAGCGCGCTCGAATGAACACGGAAGCTACGCAACAAGCAAGGAAGGCCGTCTACGACACCTCTCATCGTGTGGTATCATTCCGACCGGGTGACGAGGTGCTGCTATTGACACCAATTCGCACCCCTGGTCTCTGCGACAAGTTCCAGCCTCGATTCATCGGCCCATATGTTGTTTTAGAGCAGACTTCACCTGTCAACTATCGTGTGACGCCTCTTGTCGTGCCAACTGACCGCCGTTACCGCAGCACCGAAATTGTACACGTTTCCCGCATGAAGCTTTTCACACGACGTTCCTCGTCACCTTGACTACCCGCCCGCAGCGGCCAGGCTGGCCGCTTCCACGGGGGGGGGGGGGGGGGGAATCAGTGTAGGCATCTATTATGCGCTTCATCCTCATCTGAACAGCAGTCAATCATCATCATATGTTCTGGCTGACAATCATCATCTGCTTGGCACGAGCGCTTCTTTGTCGGGTCCGTTGCGCTTGTTCGTTCCCGAGTTCACGGCCAATAAACCTCGCTACAACCGAGTCGTCATAATATATATATATATATGTATATATATATATATATATATATATATATATATATATATATATATATATATATATATATATATATATATATATCGGCGTCTCTTATAATCATAGAGTGGTTTTGGGACGTTAAACCCCACATATCAATCAATATATATATGTATATATATATATATGTGTGTGTGTGTGTGTGTGTGTATGTGTGTGTGTGTGTGTGTGTGTGTTTGTGTGTGTGTGTTTACTGTGTACATATACAAGCTAAATTTTTCAAAACAAGATACACCACTTTCTGCCCACACTTTTGACGCTTAGTAAGAACTACAGCTATAATACTAAGCATCGTCATAAACTTGCTGGCTTGCAATGGCGTTACACCAATAGAATATTAAGAAAGCAGCACAATTTAGGCTGTCAATACAAAATGGGAACTGCTTTTAGTGAATTTACGCAAATTAACGAACTGGCATTATATATACAAATGGCGATTTTTAATATATTTAAGATAACCCCTTTTGCATAGAGTTCTTGACTTGGAGGTAAGGCGTTCCTTCAGCTCGGCTCCCTGACTCGGCCTCCTAGAGCTTGCCTAAATGAAGCAATGTAGGCGCGAAAGCATGCGGTTAGAACAAGAAAGCATTTCAGAAAGCATTAATTATTATTTTCCGCAAAACTGGCATGATATAACTGAGTCGTCACTGATATAAATGTCGTGACAACATTACTTAGGTTTCTCATGAAACAATGGAGCACCTGTGGACCTATATAAGGAACAGTATTCATTATATAGAAACTCCTGAGAAAACGGGCGCATGATTTAATCGTGGTTTTGATACTTATCGCTTTGTAGTACGCCAGTAGCCACTTATGATGTAGCGCAGCTCCAAGCGCTGCTTGAGTGAGAATTAAGGCGGATTCGTGCGAATACCGATTGTGTGTTTTTTTTTTGTCGGCAGGCTCATGAAAGAGTGAATGTCTCGGCGCAATTTCGGCGTGCCTGCAATTCACTCATGCACGATGCCGCTTAGCAATTGTGCATACTCTGATAAAGGCTCAGAAACACATTGAACGCGCTAAAAACAAGCAAATACACGCTTTCGCAGGCTACGGCGCGTGTGCTTCCAATGCAGACAGTCTTGAGATCTTCAGTACCATGACACTAGAGCGCCACCGCTACTGTCACCCGCCGGAGAATCAGCCGAGATGTGGCGTGGCCACCTCGTTCACTCCACTGCCCCCTTCTAGTACACTGTAGCTCAGGTGAGTGAGCTTCGATGGATGGATGGATGCTATGAGCGTCCCCTTTATAACGGGGTGGTGACAAGTATGCCACCAGGCTCGACAAAAAAAAAAAAACCTTTTTTCTTTTTTTATGTTGGCCTAATGCCTCTACTTCGATAAATTCTATCTTAATGGAAAAAAGGTAAATTTTCAGCTTAAGTTCTCTGCCATTTACGGCACACTGTCCATATTTTATTTTTCCAATATTTATTTTTGTCCTTTCTCTCTAATTTTCTGTCACCAATACTCTAACCGTCTCTTACTTATTTCAATCGCGGGTGTGTTCAGCTTTCCATTGTTGTCCCTAAAACCCAAGGCTTCCTGTAGGCTCGTGCCCAAACGTACACCTGGGTGGATATCTCCACATTCAATCAGAACATGCTCCGCCGTTTCCTTATCTTTCCCGCAGCATGTGCATTGTTCTTCTTCTTTACTGAATCTTGCTTTATAACTACGCGTTCTAAGGCAACCCGATCTCGCTTCAAACAGTAAAGCGCTTCCCCTTGAATTATTGTAAAATGCCTCCCTCCTTATTTCATTTTTGCCCTTTCGGTAGTTACTCAAAGCCGGTTTTTTCTCCATAGCTGCCATCCAGTAAATCCTCTCCGCCTCCCTGACTTTTCCCTTAACGCTCTTTGTTGACATATGGCTCACAATACCAGCCGTATATTTACTAGTGAGTCTTCTAGTTCTTTTTCTCCACTGTGTGTCCACGCTCTTCCTATACAAATAACGAAACACCTTCTCTGCCCATCTACTCTCCTTCATATTTCTTAGCCTTTCTTCGAACCTTATTTTGCTCTGCGCTTCCCTCGCCTCAAAACCTGCCCACCCCATATCGCCCTTTACAGCCTCGTTTGTCGTCTTCCCGTGAGCACCCAACGCGAGGCGTCCCACAGTCCTTTGATTTACATCCATTCCCGATTGCACCTCTGCCCTCATGCACACCACTGAGTTCCCAAAAGTAAGCCCTGGAACCATTACACCCTTCCACAGACCTCGAAGCACCTCATACCTATTGTATCCCCACAACGCTCTGTGCTTCATTATTGCCGCATTCCTCTTTCCTTTTGCTGCCGAGGCTTTTTCCTGTACCTCCATGTATCTATCACTCTCATTTACCCATACTCCAAGGTACTTGTATTCACTTACCCTCGGTATTTCTTGGCCTTGTATGGACACCGTCTGATCACAGGGATCATTGAATACCATCAAACCACACTTCGTTACACTGAATCCTAGTCCAAGAGCTTCACCTTCCCTTCCGCATATATTCGCCAGCTGCTGTATATCATCTCGACTGTCCGCAAATAAGACGATATCGTCCGCATAAAATAAACCTGGAAGCTTCTGCTCAATCATCATGCCGCCCTGTTTGTGTGACAGATTAAAACCAATGTTGCTACCTTCTAGCGCTTTTTCCATACTCACCATGTACAGCATGAATAACAGTGGGGACAAAGGACATCCCTGTCTCAGACCCCTGCTAACCTCAACGTTCTCTTTGCTACGCATTCCTTCCCACTCTATGCAAACTGTATTTTCTCGGTATATCTCCCTCAAAAGCTGTATACAGTCGTCGCCCATGCCCATTCCTTTCAATATATCCCACAAAAGTTCCTGATTAACGTTGTCGTATGCCCCAGTGATGTCTAGAAAAGCCACGTACAAGGGCCTATTCTCTATTTTAGATATTTCTATACACTGAGTGAGAACAAACAGGTTATCGTCTAACCGCCTGTCGACTCGAAATCCGTTCTGAAGTTCTCCCAAAATATCGTTATGTTCGGCCCATGTTTCTATTTTCATTTTTACTGCTTGCATCGCCAACCTGTATAGTACCGATGTAATGGTTAGTGGTCTATATGAGCGAATCTTGTCCTTTTCTCCCTTGCCTTTATAGATTAAGTTCATTCTACTTTGTCGCCAACTGTCCGGTATTTGTCCGTCCTTTAAGCTTTTTTCTACTGCTTTTAACAATGCTTCTTTAGTGTTATGTCCTAGTTCGTTAATGAGGCTAACGGGAATCCCATCTAAACCCGCGGCAGTGCGCTTTGGAATTTTTCCTTCGGCCTTTTTCCAGTTGAAATTATCTAGTACTAGCTCTTCCTCTGTTGCTTTCTCCGCCACACTTTTACTCACCGGGGAGATCCCCTGGACGCTCTTTTGAAACGAATCGGCTGTTACCTTTTGGATGTAACCTAGCGCTTCGTACCCTTCCAATTGATTTCCTCCTTCATCTAGAATATGTTGTTGCGTTGTGACAGACTTCCTACCTAGCGCCTTTATGTGGCTCCAAAAAATCCTAGGCGCGGCCTCCTTTTTTTCGTGTATCTCTGTCATCCAGCGTTCACTTTCACGTTTAATTTTTGCCTCTACCAATTTCTGTACAAGGGATTTTTTCTCCAAATATATTTCCCATATTTTTTTGACTTCGTCCTGCGGCCGCTTCTCCTTTTTTGCCTTTCTATGCTCCCGTGATGCTTCGCGTCGCTTCTCGATCGCCTCCCGGATTTCCTTGTTCCACCAACTTTTTGGCTTCCTTTTTCCTTTCCAGCAAACGGTTTTCTTCTCTTTCCCTATCTCCTTCGTCATTAGATGTAACAGCTCCCTATACTCCCAGTCCTTGCCTGGTATTTCGCCTACTTCTTCCTCGACTCTTGCGGCTATATTTATTATTTGTTTGTCATTTAAATACGAGCTGCCAGATTTTGATTCCATGCTCATATTTTTAGTTTCGTATCCCATTTGTAATGTTATTCGTTTATGATCACTACCCAAGCTGTTAATGCCTTCCTCGTCTATCCTCATTTCTGTCAGTTTGTGGTAAATTCCTTCAGTCATGAGACAATAATCAATACTTGATTGCTTGTTTCCGACTTCCCATGTGATCTGGCCGTCACATTTAGGCCCCGTGTTAACTATCTCCAGACTATGTTGCTCGCAAAGATCTAGTAATAACTTCCCATTGGTGTCTGAATATCCGTCAAGGTCATGTATGTGGGCATTCATGTCCCCTAGAAGGATGATTTCGGCCCCATTACCAAATTCCTTAATATCCGCACTCATGCAATCCACTATCTCCTGATTCTTTTCTCTGCAGTTATTCCCCGTCCACAAGTAGGCTACCCCTAGCCACGTTTCCTTTCCACCTACTGTGCCCAGAACCCAGAGGTGCTCTGAACACGTCTGTTTCACTCTAACCCATTTGGCTCCGCGGTGAATTAGCATTCCTACACCCCCACCTTTCCTTTCCGATATGGTCCTGTTACACCCTTTCCAAACATAATTTTTAATATGTGGTGGCTCTTCCAAGTCTCTAAGGTGTGTTTCTGTAACCGCATACACGCCTATCTGTTCTTTGTTTAACTGCTCCTCAATCTCTAACCATTTTGCCTTCTTTCTGCCACCCTGCATGTTTATGTAACTAATTGCAACACGCGCCTTTTTCCTTTTTCTTTTACCTTTTTTCTGGTTTTTCGCAATTCTACCTGTCAAAGCGTCCTCCTGGTTGTTTTCCCTGTTACGAGCTACCCCGGACTCCGAAGGGCCCGTGAGCCCCCCAAAAAAGCTACTGCGCGTCCTGCCAGTCGCCAGCCCACCTCGTGTCCAAGCCTCTTATCGAAATGAATCTTGTCTCTTTGGAATCCACCCCACCTGTGCACTTCCCTGTTTAAATCCACTACCTCGAAACCCTTCTCTCGACTAATTCGCCATATCTCTTTGTTTGCGTCGACTACCGCTCTTCGCAGGTTGACGTTGCGTACTGGTACTTCCGGTACTGTGCATACTACAATTTGCACCTGGGGGGACACGGTGCGCATGTCATCCACCCCTTTCGCCAAGGTCGTCGCTAGTCCTGACGATTCTTTTTTCAGGACGTCATTTAACCCTCCCGCAATTACAACGAGGTTACGATTGTTAGCTTTAGCTGCGAGTTGTTCACCCGCTTGACTCATTACTGTCCCCAGCGTTTGTCCTGGGAACGTCCCTATCGCAACTCTCTTGTCGCCTTTCACCCTTTCTTTGATTGCCGCTGCGCATCGGACTAAATTTGAGTCACCGGCGAGGATGACCTGTTCAGACATTCCTTCTGAAACCTGCACCTGGCTGCCGACTAGGTGACTAGCGTGAGTCACGGCTGCTGGTTTGCTCCCTCCCTCCCTCAAAACTACTTCCCGGTAGCTGGGCCCTGTGGCCAATGTATCTGCCTTTGTCATGCCTGTTTCCCTCATCTCTCCCGCACGGGGGGTCGTCGCCATAATGCTTCCGCCGTCACCTGCGTCTTCGTTCCCCTTCACGACCTTCGATAGGCCTTTCTCGGCTGCCCGGAGCCTTTCCTCCATGGCTGACGTTTTCTCTCGCTCCTTCGCCAATGCATTCTCCAGCTCTGCGATTTTCTCCATGAGCCCACTCTGGACCGCCATCATATTTTTCATTTTCTCCTCGAACTCGCACTGTCTACACTTGGCGTCATCTTCTGCTTTCTCTTCCGCACTAATTTCCACCTTCCTCCCTATCCCGCACTCTGAACACTTTACGGTCTTTTTGACCATGGCTAGCTCAGTTTACCGATGCCCACGTGTTAGAAAACTGTACTAAAATACACTGGTCTAAGCCAAAAAGAACCACAATAATAAATAAATACGCTACACTTCACAGCACCTGCGCATGCACGTGGTCGGTCTACGCGCAGGCCTCAGCCACGTGGTGGCTGGAGAAAAAAAAGACACAGTACAGAATACTAAAAAAAAAAACGTACACCGTACTAGACCTAATCAAGCTTTACGCTATCGCCTTACGTTCTCATAACGCTACATACAGAGGCAAGCTGGAAACATGCAAAAACACTTATCTGTAGCTGTGTAGCTTCGCCTGAGCGGTGGGGCGCCATCTAGTGAGCGCTCTTGAAACAGAGAGCACAGCTGCGCCTCTAGCGGGAGCAATGAGCACTACGGTTGCACACCAGCGTAACGACGATACACCCCCCCCCCCCCCCCTGCAAAAGGAGCAAGCTCCTACAAGTGTTTAGTGAGAGATCAGCACTCGTCTCATTGCATGTAGGCATGGCATGCCATAACCCTAAATTTCCTGGGTTCAGGTGACATCAGTTCACCGCGACGCGGGTCTATAACACCAAAGCGCATTTGTGGGGAGTGGTTTGGCATTTATAGTGAATCGAGTGCCAGGTTCATTGTTCACAATATTCAAACCATTTGTGTGTTCATGAGTTACATCACCCAGCTACACGGAAACAGGCACAAGTTGTAAACATGAAAGCCTTAAGTGTCGCACAGTGTTACATCGGTGATGGTATATAGAAGGCGGGCTCGAAATGTGGTGGGTACGGTGTAGAATGAAATTCTCCACTTCTTGTATCGTAAGATCTGACATACTCATAGGTAGAAATTCAGTGAAAAAAACAAACAATGGTTCCGCGTCATATCTCGAGGATTATGAACAAGTGCAGTTGACCAAGGGGGTGTCGCGAGCCGGAAATTGGCTAGCCTGTAGATAATCATGGATCTTGTTCTTTTAATTTGCATTTTTGGTTTGGTAGTTGACCTCCCTGGTTGAAAAGTGCCGCCAGACAATGCGGAATTAGGAGGCATTTTACTTAGCGGGAAAAGCCTGGTTCCCTACCAGTCTTGAAGTTATCTAACTATAGGGAAGACAATAATCACAACTTTGTATTCATATATATATTGGTAAGAGTTACGCAAATAAAACAATTTGCATGCCCCCTCACTGCCTCCAAACGAGCCTGCTCAATTCGAGCGCCAAACACGCTGGGCCTTTTTTTTTTTCTTTTATTGTAAGACAGCACAAACACACTACAACTGACATTCATATATGAGCACGTGTAGCGACCTGGCGGTGAGTGACGTAGACACGTAGTCGTCTCGGTTTGACGAGGGGACGAACGCGTTCAGCTGAGGAAAGAAGCGAGAAGCCGGAGCAAAGTGGCGGCAGTGGTGTTCAGCCAGCCAAAAGCACCCAAACGCTTTTAGGCGCCCCGCGCCATTGGCGCTCGTCGTCTCCCCCGGCCGGCTGGCCGTCCCTGGCGCTGCACTACAGGCGCATTTGTAACATTCGGAATGAAATCTCGTTTGGCATTTGAAATATGTACGATTATCAGGGCATGGGACGTTAAAAATTGTATTGTGTTGAATACCACCAGAATGGCACGTGGATCCTCATGCATCCATCTTGAGTTAGATGCAATCAAGTGTCTTGTGTGAGGAAAACATATTCGAGCTTTATGACTTTAGCATGTCCTAACACTTGATACGTTGAAACTTCTAGACTTCAAATTTGTTTTCTATACAAGGAGTGCTCTATCGCCACCTTGGCCGAGACACAAGTTCCAAACCACCCGAGACACAGTTGGGCAACACCGAGTGTGTTCAGCACAATCTCTGATCATTCACTGTTGCTTCAACAGAGCTTGTCTGACTGCGGCTAGATTGGCGAGGAAATTCCAGCTTCATAGGCTGTTCGAGCTTCGACTGCGAAAATATGGCACCACAGGGAACGCTCAACATGACTTTAATCCCGTCATTTTGACCACGACTGGTCATAGGTCGGCGAACTCCCTCATGAGTCGACTCACTCGGACTCACTCACACTCAGATCGACCCGTGAGTCTGAGTGAGTACGGGCCAGAAAACATTTGGTGAGTTCAAGTCCGAGTGAGTTTGGCATAGGAAAATTTCGGTGAGTCTGTGTCCAAGTCAGTCCAAAGCGCAAAGATATATTTGTTAAGTTGGCCTGTGTGAGTTCCATTTCATTTTGCCGACTGATGGTCCTATCTATATACTCTTCAGCATTATTATTAGCCTTACCTGAATGCACGACTACTCCCCCATATTCTAAAGCAGTGTCCTTCGTACACCTTTTCAGTATCGATCAGGGGTGCCAATTAAGTTGAGGCGTGTCTCGGTCCGCCCCTCACAAACTATTCCGGGGAAGCTCTTGGCAAATATAGCTTATGTTGACATCATTCCCCAACAAAATGGCAATACTCTTAACTCACTCGTATTCGAAGGTACTATATCAATCGGCGCGACGAACAGCACCGACTACGCGAGATATTCGTGTTAAAGAGCATGAACACCAGGTTTGAAAAAGTTGATTCAAGACTAATGGACTTGTGAGTCGACTCACTCAGACTTAATCACACCCGTAGCCATCAGACTGAATTACTCGGGTGAGTGATGTTTTTGTGAGTTTGAGTCCGAGTGAGTTCGGTTGAAGAGAATTTTTGTAAGTGTGAGTCCTTGTGAGAGGGATTGTGGTTATAAAAAGGGAAAAGAAGAGAAAAGTGAGCCCCGTAACTGTCTGCATCAGGGTGCGACACCTCAACAGTTGCTCACAGGGGATGGAGTGAGGAGGGATTAAAATGATACGAATAAAAGTTATATAGAGAGAAAGAAATACGCATGGACAGCGAGCGACGACGGAAGTAAAGTGAAGATAGGAAAGATGAAACATGGTCACAGGAGTCCGAGGATGGGGCACCACTGGCGAGAGCTCTTGTCGGCAAGAGGAGATGGCGTAGGGCTTTAATCCAGTCGGCCAGAGCTGTGCTGTCGTCGTCGTAGAGGACCGGTGGCAGGAGGTGGCGTAGGACCAACTCAGTCGGCCAGAGCTGCGCTGTCGTCGAAGATCGCGAGGGCACAACCGGTCAGCACGGAATCCAGCGAGCGAGTCCTGTCCTTGTGAGTCCGTCTCAGGAAAAGTTTGGTGAGTTGGAGTTCGAATGAGCCCAACTCGCAAAATATGTCCAATGAGTGAGTCTGAGTGAGCTCCACAACGTTTGCTGACCTCTGTGACTGGCTGAGTGGCGCGTCCGCGTAAGTGTCAGGGGAACAAGTAGCTGGTTCCTCCCTTATGCCCCATCATCCAAGGCAGCCGCCAGGTTCCTCTCGCACCAATATCTGTCGGATCTGTATCACCATTTTTTGTAATGTGCAGTTCTGTGGGCACGCTAGTTTTTGTCGATAAAGGGGACCGAAGAACCATGGTATTACCTTCCAACTACTCTTTGCTCCTATGAAACAGGAGACAAAAGGTTGGCCATAGTTGTGAATCGTTGAAATTTTTCGGACCAGGTGTTAACCAAGTCTCAGGGCGAAAATGAGCAGAGGAGCTGGAGATGGTATCAGGAACGTTTATTTTCAGTGTCCTTGAAGTGTCATGCACTCGCTTTAAAAGCCTGCGTCTCCTCAGGATTCCCTGCCAAGGAAAACAGTTGAGTCCAAGACATTCCAATGAAATTCTCGACTTCATCTCCACCATTGACTTAGCGGAGTGAAACACAGCCTACCTCTCAAGCAATGCTAAATAGTGAGGAAGTAGTGAGGAGGCGTGCCCTCTTCATCCTACTTCGAGGGTGAAGCGCGCATCACCAAACAAAAAGCGATTTTACGGCACGACAGTGTACAATGTAAGGACCTAAGTCCTAAGCGCAGTATTGACTGATTAATGTGGCATCGGTGTGGGGAGTGCCGTGGTGTGCGGCAAACGAAGACGTGAAAGAACAGAAATGAATAGGTTTTTTTTAATTTCCAGAAATACGAACATTCTGGCGGACAGCATCGTCTAAAAGCGACAACAGCTTTTAGCCGATCAACGATTAAACAGCTTGTCAAACAACACCAAAGAACGTGAGAGACGTCCTCTAAAGCAAAACCCAGATGCTCGGTTCGTTGTCCGGTGTGCTTTGATGAACCAGACAGCGCAGAGGTGACTACAGCTAAGACTGCAAAGTAGCCCCTTCTAGGCAATCGTTAGCTCGGGCATGTTCAAGGGGTATTCGGCGAAGCGAGCTGACGTCCCCGACGAATTTGCAGTACGACTGCTGTGTAGTCGCCAATTCTGTACACCTCAGAGAACGCTGCAAAACTGGGACAAATCGGGGTAGATCTAGCCGAAACCCATCCGATCTGTTCAAGTGGCGCCAAAACTTGGAGGCTGCTCACAACACCGTCAAAGACATCGCGTCATTGCTCTAAGAGTTTTCTCTTTTGCATCTGTGCGAAGCTTGCATCCTTCCTAATTATGTGCACGCCCTTAGTAAAAGCCTTTTGTACCCCGACTTTCAAATCGGCTCACTAGATATATTAAGATTTGACTTCTTCTACTACAGTGTTATATATGTCCGTTTGTCCCTTTCATTTTTTTAGGTTTCATTGATGTACCACACAAGTACTTGAATACACTTTCACATACGCATGTGACCACAGCACATCTGGGAGTCTGCTCTTTTTACAGCGAAAGTGTCCATACTACTATCGCGATTCAAGAAAAAAACCTAGCACCAAGAACAGAAGGGGCTTGAACTACGGTCCGCTGCGTGCCAGCCCAGTATTCTATCACTGGGCCACACCAGTACTTGCGACTTGTTTGCAAACTGGCCTTGGGAAGGCTTGATGTCGCGAAAGGTATCGTGGTAATAAGAGTAATGAAGTGTTTTAAAACAGCAAAAGAACAACGAGATGGCACACAATGCGAATAGCGTAACGAATAAGTCGTCCAATGCTTCAAACCATTACAAAAGCTTGTCCTTGTTCACCTAATAACTGTGGCACATACCCACTTCAGGCATAATCCCTCATCGTCATAAGCCACAGCATGAACAACTGGCACAAACTGTCTTCCTTGTGTTCAGAAAATACAACGCTTCTCAGAAGAATGACAAAGCATAGCATAGCGAATGCCGCCTAGCACCCAGAAATAATTATTCATAATGTCGTAGTGGGTATCCAGCAACTGTGCTTGCAGCAGTTATCCAATGACTGTATAGAATGGCTCTGAACGGCCGCTCCTCTAGTTTTCGCTGTGGCTATGCTGTGCCTTCCGCACAGGCTTGGCGTTCTTTTTTAGTTAATATTTAGGACATCCATCACTCACATGGATAGTATGCTATCTGTTGCTTCATAAGCATTGAACGTAAGGTCTACTTCAAGGAGCACTTTTAAATGCGAAGCACTTCTTTGCGCACTGCAAGCACTTTTGATATCTGCCTATGTATCTATCTATCTATTTATCTAGCTGCCAAAGTCTGGGTACTCACGCCACCACCTCCTTAATTGGGTAAACCAAAATTAGATTGGGAGGGCAAGATGGTTTCACGAATACGACTCGCTGGTCGTGACATCAATAAGGTCACGTATGTCACATTAAGGTCACGTACGTCGTCAAAAACTTTTCGCCAGGCAATGGCGCATACCCGCGGGTGGGTATGTGCCACAAGTGATTGGCACTTTAAGGGGACCTGCAACACTTTTTTAAAATGGTAAGAAAATGCTGCCGATCGGTAATAGAGCCTCCCGAGCACATGCGAGCCAAATGAATACTATAGCAAAGCATGTAGCCTGGAATCCTCAAGAAATTATGAAAGTCAGCTAAAAAAACTTCCTCTTCTCTTGACCAAAGAGGGAAGACGCTAAAAAAAAACACTCGTAGAAAGCCATCTATCAGCCATTGGCATCTTTGAACATGGCGAGCTCCGTCGTTACAGAGATCGCCACGTGAGACCACGACTTCTCCACGCGTGCACGTGTGATCAGTGATCACACTAAGAAAGCCACGTATTGCAAGATAAAAATAATCGGCAGATCCAACGTACCTGGGAATCGACGTTATTCGAAGCATGCGGAGGGAAGGTGACCGTGTTGCAAGTTTTTTATTGAGCGACACGTCATGAAAGGACGCTACATACATGTACAAATATTGCACGCTCAGACATATGTTAAGAGTTGCAGATGTTTATATAACCAGTTGTTTGCACTTGCACAACGATGCCAACTGGAACATGCGTATTAGCAACACCAGAAGCTGATATGAAGCGCCGATGCTCGCGAAGATGCTGACCCTGAACGCTGCTAGATAGACCTGCGAATCCGTGGGTTTCCTGTAAAGATTAGTTATCAGCTTCCCGTTACGTAGAGTGACCATGACATCAAGGAAGCTTATGTTCACAGGTGAATATGAGTGCGAGAAAGAAATCGCCGGATGGGCGTTGTTAAGATCTGCTATGAAAGAAAGAAGTTGCGATTCACTATGGTGCCAGATTAGGAAAATGTCGTCGATGAACCGCTTATAGTAAAATGGCTTATATTCACAATTTGCAAGAAATTTGTTTTCAAGGAGCCCCATAAATATGTTTGCGTAGTTTGGTCCGATTCTTGTGCCCATAGATGTACCGCTAACTTGAACATAATGTGTCCCATCAAATTCGAAATTGTTAAGTTCAAGAATGAGCTTAAGCAACGTAGCTAACGTAGATGCGGAAACTGGTTTGTTGGCGTGGCAATCGTTGTACGCGCAGATAACTGCCTCGATGCCATCTGAGTGAGGGATATTAGTATACAGTGACGTGACATCTAACGTAACGAGAAACGAATTTTGAGGAACCTGTAGGTCAACAATATCTGATAGAAAGTGATTGGTATCTTTAATGTAAGAAGAAAAGCTGGACGGAATGGTGTTGATGAGGCTATCTACATAACGGGAAAGGTTCTCAGTCACTGTTCCAATTCCAGAAATTATCGGTCTACCGGGATTATCTCTCTTATGAATTTTGGGAAGAAGGTAAAACCTGCCAGCTACTGGGCTCAATGGTATGAGGGATTGCAGAGTGCCATAGCTTATTTCTTTATCATTAAAGAGCGCAGTCAAGGTATCACGAACAATATCTTTGAACTCGTTTGTTGGGTCATGATCTTTCCGCTTGTAATATGATGCATCACTGAGCTGCCTATGGCCTTCGCTGATATATTTGCTTCTGTCCATTACAACAATGGCGCCTCCTTTATCTGCAGGTTTTATAATTATGTCATTACGACCAGCGAGGGATTCAATTGCTTGTTGCTCTCTGTCAGTAAGGTTGCGTGCAATGGTGTACGTTCTTTATATGCCTGCATGACATCGCGTTGTACAGCTTTGATATAAAGGTCCAGACATTTGTCTCTTTGGGAGGGGGGTGTCCAATGCTTGTAAGATGGCAATGATGAGCTATCGGTATTGTGAGCCGAGGACCGATCATAAAAGTACTCACGGAGGCGCATGTTACGTTCGAAATTGTGAAGATCCTTCACCAACTGAAATTCACTATAGCCTCCTGTTGCAGGGCAAAAATTAAGTCCTCGAGATAACACACTACGTTCCTCAATTGATAGATCGTAACATGACAAATTTATAATGTTATCCTGTCCAGAAGATTTACTTTCCAGCTCGGGCTGGCGCATTTCAGCTGTAGTTAGAATGTTTCCTCGTCGGGAGCATTCCTTTTTTTCTAAGTTGTCACGCGCGATCTTCTTTGACTTTTTAGCATCCAGCTCGGCTAACTTCTGTGACCGATATAATTCGAGAGTTTTTAATTCTTCAGTCGTAAACTGAGAGGATTGCACAAGCTGTTTTTCCCGATTCCGCAGACCTTTTTCTGATGATTCATAATGGCTAATAAGTATGCTGGTTAGTTCAACAGACGCCCGATTTAAGGTGTTGTGCCACCTTGACAGGTTTTTCTTTGACATCTCTGATGTGGCCGGCTGCAGTTTTACGGAACCAAATGCGCTCGGAATTCTGTACTTCTTTCCACAACGAGCCTCAAAGCGCTCACGCCGGCGCTCCCAAAACGTACAACCGTCTGCGTCAGTGATACTACTGGTGAGGCATGTACACATTTGATCACAAGTACGTACGTGCTTGTACTGCATGTGAGTGACCCAAAGTCTCACCTGAAGACCCGGCCGGTGCACTTCAGCCTCTGCCTTGTCCAGCGCATCTATTTGACTGCGTCGGTATCGACCTTACTAACCACTTCTCCCGTCATCTTCTGGAAATAGGTGGATAATTGTCGGCGTGGAGCACCTCACGCGTTACGCAGTGACGGCAGTACTACCCGCAGCAACCGCAAGAGAAATTGCGTTCTTCATCTTGCGCAACTTTGTTCTTCGCCACGTTGCTCCCCACAAACTTTTGAGTGACAGGGGTCGTGTTTTACTGTCTGACGTCATTCAGGCCTTGCTCGCTCAGTGCAACATGGTTAATCGCATGACGACAGTATATCGTCCGCAGACGAATCAACTCACACAACAATTTAATCGAACTCTCACTGATATGTTGACAATGTACACAGCTTTATACGAGGCCAATTGGGAGAATGTCCATCCATTCGTCTCCGTATGCGTATAATACCGCTACGCACGAGACCACGGGGTTTCCCCTTTCTTTCTGTTGTACGGACGCGAACCATCGTGCACGCTGGACACTATCCTCCCCTACACATCTGACTGACCTGGGTACACCGCAATTTCTGATGTTGTCAGATACGCCAAAGATTGCTGACTATTGGCCCGTTCACTGACAACCGAGGACCAGGGCCATCAGAACCAACGGCACGACACCGACCAACTTCTCCCTACTTTCACGACTGGTGCCCTCGTTTGGCACTGAATCCCGCCGAATCTCCTGGCCTTTCTTCTAAATTACTGGCGCGATACCATGGGTCCTACCGCCTTCTCGCCCGTACGTCACCAGTCAATTATGAGATTGAGCCTTTGACACCGTCTGACGACTTACGTCGTCATGGTAAACAAATTGATTATGTTAGTCGCCTGAAGCCGTATTATGGCCCTTCTATAGTGACTGCCCCTAAAGTCGCCAGGGGGCCTACGCTCTTCACCGGGGACCAGACGCGCTGCGTAGTGAGCAGCAGTCTTACAAAAATATAGATAAAAAAATTAGTGCGACTTTGCCCCAGTGGGGCTCAAGCTAAAAGGACAGCGCAGTAAGGTTCCGGGGTTTCAGAGTTTTCACTCCGGAATAGAAATGAGTCCGGAATCATTTCACTTTTCTCGATAGACCTGCGAACGAATGTCTTCGTAGTGTCACTCTATCAACACCCAAAGCAATTCCATTCACAAGAGGAGCGAGAGGCCGTGCTATCATTAGAATAGAAGGACGCGGGTGACAGCGTATTCCCTCTAGGCCAAATACACTTCGAAATCTACTGTATGTTGTGCATGTAAAAACCCGCCTCTAGCCAGCGTTTTTTTTTTTTTCGCTCACTTCACCGTGACGCATGCATGTAAGCGGTGATGCGTTGACAGTATGAGCACTGTCATATTACTGACGCGCGAGAGCAAGTGGTTTGCGAGCAGTAAATTTCAAAAGCGAATTCAATATGAATCCAATAACGGTATAACCAAATATAAGGCTTAAAAAAACCTAATACTCTTCTGATAGTTTCAAATAGAAAGGAAACCTTTTTAAAAATAATCCTAGAACTCCCCAACAGTTTAATTGAAATAAATATTCACAAGCTCTCACCAAATAATACTACAATTATGAAAACTGCGATAAGATTGTATACAGCAACGACCAGAGCCTTCGAAATACTTTTCAACTGTATGTCAAAATACCGCAGCAACTCCATCAATCGAGTTGAAACTCAGTTGCCAGCTTTTAAGTAAAATTTCAGCATAAAATCTAAACAGTTTTAAACCCAACACCATGCATTCAGCTAAAACTTTATTGGAACAGGCACAATTATCACAACACATACCCTGGCACAGAGAGCATGTATAAATCAAGTGTTGAAAGCTGTTACTGTAAGAACAATTGCGTGAACAAAAGGCTTATTGGCATGTGTTTTTATTCGTGAAGCTAAATGCAGTCATAGCACCTAACTTCAATGATAAAAACAGGAAAGGAATAATGCAATGCAGTTCCACCACAGTAAAAACAGAGTGAAAGTGCAGTTCATAGTAAAAATGCTTTATCTGGTAATGGGTAAAGAATCAATAGTGCTGCCAATACTTGGGCTGCATTTATTGTGGTAGTTCAGGGATTACAAAAAGAAAATAAACCTTCAGCTGATGTTTTGCTGCTTCAGGGTTGTCCCATAGGGGCCAATTACTTTTTAAATATTAGGTATTTCATGTATGTAAAATTAAATTTGACTAGTGAATGATATTTGGTCTGTTATTTAAATATTTGCATACCCCTAGTAGTGTTGTCGCTACTAATGACCCACCATCTTTTTGTGTGAATGTGATTGGTCATCTGTAAACATAACGAGGGCTTTTTGCTTTTTGTGCTGTATCCCATCTCTCATTGAACACACCCTTGCATATGCCTCAATGTACGTAAATGGAAAAAAGAAAACGCACCTGGCTACAAGTGATGCCAATTTGTGACATGCAATGCAAATAAAAACATAAGTGTATTTGGTGAAAATTGCTATTAATCTTGTCGTCCATTAGCAAGAAGGATCAGTTTATTTCACACCTTTTTTACTCTTAGCTGACATCAGTTAAGTAAGCATGAGCCTGTTCATAAGAACTTACTTATTTTAATAATATTGCAATGTTTTTGCAATAATAATAAAAACACAAGGCCAGACAGTAAAAATGACTATGCTGAGATAGGAATAAAGTTAACTAAGCAAACTACAAAAAAGCACATTTTAGTATTCAGCACATGCCAGACAGAAAATGCAGTGAGTGCGAATACATTGGCTGCATTCTCGCCGAAATCACGAGTGGCAACCTGGATAAATTATAATTGGTAATTTCAATAAAATGTATTTTCTAAGAAGCTTTGGAATTTTCTGGCTCAAGTTGAGTCAAATGCCCACATACTCTGGGTGTATTGTTACAAAACAATAATAAAAACAAAAGTAAAACCTCACATCAACATTTCAATCTTGTCCTGAAATAAAAAAAGAAAATGGCATATGTTAATTGTTATTGCCAGAGAATTCTGAATATGAGAAGAATAATTAAGGCTGTCATAACATTTGTTGAAAATTAAAAAAAAATTACTTGCCACTGTGAACTGCTTGAGGAATGTGAAGTTCACGTAAATTGTTATTACAGCTATGTGAATTGCTTTATATATTTCTCACAGCAATAACACATGCAGCACAACACGCCGCATTCCGATGGTTGTTGGTCTTTCGGGATAAAAATATCTTTTTAATTGGAATAAACTGGACAAATAAATGACAAGCCTGACAACTAAGTACATGCATATTGCCACGTGTGTTTTATTTCGATAAAGACGGGTTTCTCCCACAAATACTCTAAGCACCAGTCGGCGCAGCAGTTTTTCAGGAGCTTCGTGGTAACTTGAGATCACACTGTCAAGTTTGTGGACAGGACACGAATAGTCTAGTGCTTATGCAGCCACCCGCAATAACCCCAGAATTTTCAAAAAAAAAAGCAGATGCACTGTACTGCTTGTCAGACTATTGATGGCCGACACACTGTTTACCGCTATCACGGCAGGCGATGTATTGCTTGTAGTTTGGCTTTCCGTATTTCAGGCAAAGTTTCGCTGAAATCAAAAGTTTCGTCTCAACCCTGCTGACTACTGCAGTCTTCAGCATCATGACCACGTGACTATATTAGTTTTTAAGTCTCTCCAATAATTGTTTACATCTATAAATCAGAAAGCTGAAATTTCATTTTTTAGAAATGTGCAGATGTACAACTGCAAAGTTATGAAGTCTAATACTAACAGCTACCTTTTTTGTTTTATTGTGAATTCATTTGGTGATGCAGAGCAGTACACAAAAACCACTGTTGATGGAGACTATGCGACAGAGCCCATTGATCCTAAAGCAGCTTGCATCTCAAGCTGTCTACAATGGTGTACCCGTGAAGGTTTCTAAACAAATTTCAAAATGAGGCAATTGTTGCTGATGATTGCGGCCGCACGACAACAAGCAGAACCAAAGAGAAAGAAGAATGGGAGGGCACGAACGGTAGAAATAAACATGGGCGTTCTTGGTGTAGGGCTCGGCTCTTGAATACGCGACTGCAATGACGTGCTGGTCACAATGGCCTGCTTGGGGTCCCACATTTTCTCAGATTAGCAATGGGATGTAAAGAGCTCTTATAATTGCACAGCAGAAGTCTTTCGACACCATTATTGTTAAAGAACTGGTGCACAGCTAATGGCTTAACAATTCGCAAAAGTAAAACACAGTTCATTATCTTCCATTCAAGTCATAATGCTCTTTCACCTACCCCGGCTACTACTATCAAGAGCCACAGACATCTTTGTTCCACTAATTTCACATTCTTGGAAGCACTTCTGGATGGTCATCTAAAGTACTATCATCACACTTCACTTATAAGACAGAGGATAGCTCGCGGTATCATAACATTAATTAAAGAATGACCATGCTTCAACTTTGCTTAAGCTATACTACGCCATTATTCACAGTCATATAACCTACTGTAACACGTCATGGGCAAACACCTATCAATCTCATATCCTCCCACTTCAACGTCTCCAAAACCAAGCCATTCGCATCCTAACATTCAGTACTCTATTCACCAGCGTGTCCCGCTTCTTCAGCAACATAGTGTACTAACAGTGTGTAATTTATTCATACATACGCTGGGGATCCTTGTATTTAGTTGTTTTAACAGTTCCATAACAGCCAATTTCTTGCGAAAATTTCCATTGGTAAATGCTAATCCTACCAGGTTCGCCTCTAATAACAATTTTTACTACCACGTACACGAACTAACTACATCAAACACACTACCATATTTGCTGCCATA
Organism: Rhipicephalus microplus; assembly: GCF_013339725.1. Taxonomy (NCBI): domain Eukaryota; kingdom Metazoa; phylum Arthropoda; class Arachnida; order Ixodida; family Ixodidae; genus Rhipicephalus; species Rhipicephalus microplus. Next base: position 43,274,724 of record NC_051174.1, read on the forward strand.
CATTTTTGCAATTCAATACCACGATGTACTAAACATTTGTCATTCAATACTTTTAAGTAGATTTTAGTTGTCTGGTGTATCTTTAATTAGGTCTCTTTTGTTCAATATTTTTCTGCTATTTTTTTCATAGTCATGTATAATTACTAAAGATTGTTTTATTACCATTTCAGCTGGAATTTACATCACAAGCTAGCCTTGTCTTTATTCCTATCATAGTTACTTGCCACTTTTAGTTGCCATTTTTCCATAGTTATCAACTTGTATATTTTGCACGAGAGCCTTGAGCCTTTAAGCCTTGTGCTATGGGACCTCCTTCTGTATATGCTAACCAATATTTGTTTACATATTTTGCAACACAAATATTTTTGACCGACTGACCTGCACAGCAATAACACAGTACACAAATTGACAGGACAGACCGAATGGCTTACGCTATGGAATTTTCTTACTTTAAAATATCACCAGAAAAAAGCATTTCACTTCGAGGATTATGATCGTGCTGAAAATTGAAGTCATTGCGCAGTGGAAAGTGCACCCAGCCCTCGAAAGGTTGAGGTGGATTCAACTTTAATTTCACCTCTGATGACAGACAGTACTGTGGTGTAACTGTGCTTGCAGATGATCTAACAGACCAGATTTTGCTTGTTTTATGTTAAGTGAAAGCGAAAGCATCCATCACTACAAACTGTATTGGCGATTTTATTATTCAAAGTAAATATGAAGTCTCCATGGGAGCAGGTTTGCTCTGGCTGGATTCATGAATTCATTTTACATTTTCGAATGTTAGCAAAGGTTATGTTGCACAACAGTTTTTTGTCAAGCTGAATGAGAAATTATGTGTACTAAACGCCTTCAGAAAAAGTCCACAAAGGCGGATGCTGTCCTTATTGCAGTACTTGTCCAAACTGAGCCGAGCAGCAGTACGCGGCAGCATCTCTGCTCCGGTCACTGATCCACATTGCTTCAGTGACCAGCAGAGGATAAAACGAAATGTTTTTAATATTTGAGTTCAGCAACCTGCTGTCTAGCGACATTTATAGTTCTTTTTTAGGCCAGTTGCATGCGAAGAAGCCTGCACTTTTAGGTGTGTCAACATCACAGAGCAAGTCACAGAGATGTCACACCATCGAGTACAAAAACCGACAGCTGCAGAAGTGGCTAAATCAAAGACTGAACGCAAAGAATGGAAGCAGAGAGAGGTTTGCATTGTTAAAAAACGTATGTGACGTGATCCCGTACTTTGTCTACTAGACTGCTCTATCACTCAAGCTGAATACACACGAATCACAATAGTGAATAGGAGCGATACTCTAACAGCGAGATGAAAGACTGCCAAGTAGTTTCTAACTTTGTGTGGTTGGTTGCCGCAGCTACACGTTCAACGAAGCGCGAATGAATTGCACGACAACAAAGAAAGAAGCACCGGCCATCCTAAACATCCTAAAAGCACCCAGAAGCTTCCAAGAAAGACGGTGGTGCAGTATCTGTATTGGGAATCTCACTATCTCATGTGTAATACACTAAATGCTGTCAAGCTTTGCGAAGAAACTGAAGCTCTAATACTGACACAAGCAGGATTGATCACAGTGCCACCCACACTAATTAAAAATTATTCAATCTCTATCATAACTGCTGTCATTTGGGTGGTCATGAAGGCACTCATTGGGCATATCTGAAGCTAACCAAGCAGTTCATATGATCTAGCATAAAAGAAGAAACAACAAGATAATCATATCATGAGTGCCAGATTATTAAAGTAAAGTTTAGGCAGCTGACTCAACACTTTTTTGCGCCGTTTGAGGTCACTCACATGGACTTAGGAGAATTTTGTAAAAAAACCCAAAGGTTATGGCTTCTATAAGGTTGGTGGCAGCAAAAGCAAAAAAGGCGATACCAATAGTCTGGTTTCCTTTTTAAACTAAAAGATCTCTAACAAAAAGTCAGTATTAGTGAAACAGTGAACCAGATTCACAGAGTCATCAACCCAGTAAACGGGCAAATCAACAGCAAATTACGCTCAGGTTTACTGCTCCATGTTATTCAGCAGTTAATGGGCTACTGAAGCCAGCTAATTAGGACATAATATAATACTTAAGCATGTGTCCAGACTTCCCAGAAGGATGGAAGAGCTGCCTTTAAATGACGGGACTCATCGTGCACAGCCCTAAAAAGCATCTCTTGGGTGCACTTTCTTATGCACTTTTACATACTGCAGCCTCAATGAGGCTATTGCAGGAGTGGGAAAACAACAAGAACAAAAATAAACATTCATAAATGGACTTTTGACTGCTTCTGCAAAGCAACATGTTTACCAGCCAACGGGGCTGTGAGTTGAAATGATGATCCGCCTGACAGAAGAGAGAACTAAAGAGGGTGAAGCTAAGTGCAAAAAGAGAGTGAAAAGGAACTTCGACAAAAGACAGAATACAGCTGTACCAAGAATTGAGGTTCAGGAATTGGTGCTAGCGATGAAAGAATTGCGAAACTCAGCAGCGAGTCACAGAGGGTCATTCTCTTTTGTCAAAATGGCAAGCCAGCAGGGAGATTTAAACATTGCCCAATACGTTGGCCTCAATGGCTCTTTTGAATTGGCCTCCACAGCCAGCGTTCTAAAAGAGTATGACACCACTTTTCAAAGGCGAGATTACTCTGCCACGCAAATTTTATGGATACAAAGATGACTCTGAGCAAGTGAGAAGCAAAAAAAATCGTAATAAGACATATTATTTTTTATATAAAAATCAGGTTTCCCGTTGCACATCAGGCAATTCTAGGGAGTTTATGCTGCAATCTGGCTAATTGTGATGGCATCAGGTACCAAAACGACCACTCAGCATCACAAAATCTATCAAAATGACTGCTCGTGGGTTGGCAATGGAGCCATAGTGCGTAGCAGCCGAGCAGGTTTCACGATATCTCGCACATGCACGTGACGAGGAGCTCATATTGTGTTACGATGCCAGGGCACTGTAGGTATGGAAACTAGCTTTTAAAATGATACTGTAATTGCTTTTGCAGAGTGCACTCGCACTTTACAGTACATTTTCTATATCCTTGAAGGTTGGGCCTTTCGTTTTACGCAAGAAAATAAAAACATTTGCAGTTAGTAGCCCTTTATCATCTTGCGAGATTAGAAAACAAGTGCTGCGGAAGTGAAGCAAGCTAAAGCAGTTGCAAAAGACAAATGATTTCTTGCATAGGCAACTAGGAGGACTGAGGTATTAAATAAAAAAGTTAGAAATGATGACAAGAAGAGAGTGTGTCTCTGTATTATGCGCAGTCTTTTTACATACCACCTCTTGGTATGTAAAAAAGAAAGCTAAACAACGCTGCACCTGTTCTGCAAGCAGAGAGCATCAAATCCCTTTGGCCCTCGGACTCGTTGGATAACGAGGCCGCAATTAGGAGAAGTCGCTTACAGAAATGACGAGCACGCCTTCCCTTTGCTGGCCACTTTCTATTTCTTCATTTTTCTAAATACAACAGAAGTGGTTTCCAGGGCTAAAATCTGCGCTCTGAAGCTTCACAGCTCTTTGAAAGACGTACGCGTGTTGTATTTCTAATTGTTAAAAATAACTGCGTATATGGGAGAAGGCGAAGAAAGAAGAAAACAGGACTCTTGCTGCCGAATAACCCCTTCAGGCGGTACACCTATAGAGTGTTGGTGTGCGTTATCAAGGTGCTAACACCAGCTAGGAACAATCACCTAGAAACTCCAAGCTCTTTTGCGCTCCTTCGTACTGCTATAGCCTCATTCATGAAGAATGCGAAGAATGCAGCTGCTCACACTCGCAAGCCGCTTGCTTTAGAGCTAAACCTCTCTAGTACAAATTAATTTTGCGCTATCCTTCGAGTTTTTGGAAGAACGTGTTTGGAAGAGAAACTGACATTATTCCAAGTTCTGGGCAGGCTATCAGCTTTCTTTAAAAGAAATATGTATGGATTATCTTGTGGCCTAGTGCTACAAGCCGGTTGTTTTCAAGTTTCCTGTCTCTCTAGTGTAGCTTGCGTTATTCTGGGATTTGTCCACCGCGTTTTCATTCTGTTCAGGCACTGCTCAGTGCTCAGTCTGCAAGGGTTTTTCGACTCGAGAAGACGGTCATACAACCTTCACTATTCGCAGTACGTATATATACATATACACATATATATATATATATATATATATATATATATATATATATATATATATATATATATATATATATATATATATATATATATATATATATATTACGAAGTCTCGGTAGTCTTGGCTGCGACAGCGTTTATTTGAGGAAAGACCTCGCAAAACGAACGGGCAGAGCCAGCACATGATGATGACCCAGAGTGGCAATGAGGGCAAAGAGACAAGCGGATGATGGTGATTGTGATTATGCAGGGATGAGGACGATGTAAGTTACAAATGCCCAAACTAATTCCCCCCACTTGAAAGCGGACACCCTGGCCGCCGTAAGTCAAAGTGACGGGGAACGTCGCGTGAAAGGTTTCATGCGACAAACGTGGACAATCTCTGTGCTACGGTAGCGGTGGTCTGTTGGGGCGACGGTTGGTGTCACACGATAATTAACCGGCGAAGTCTGTTCTAAAACAATGCATGGCCCGATGAAGCCTGGTTGGAATTTGTCACAGAGACCAGGAGTGCGAATGGGTGTCAAAAGCAGCACCTCGTCACCAGGTTGGAAGACACAACGCGGTGGGATTCGTCATAGATGATCTTCCGCTCGTGCTGTCTCGCTTCGGTATTGATGCGAGCCTGATGGCGAGACTGGGCCAGGCGGGAAATGTATTCTTCGCTAGAAAACTGACATGAATTCCCATGGATGCTAAAGAAGGAGACGTCGAGAAAGGTAGTCGGGGTGCGTCCGTACACGAGGTAAAACGGTGAGTAACAAGTTGTTCGCTGAACGGTGGTGTTGTAAGCGAATGTCAGGAATGGTAAAAGAGTATCCCAGTTTTTGTGGTCGGGTTGGACGTAAACGGCTATCATGTCTGCAAGGGTTTGGTGAAATCTTTCGTTGAGACCATTTGTCTGAGGGTGGTAGCTTGAAGCTGTCTTGTGAGTAGTTCCAGAAGCGCGCAGCACTTCATTTACAACTTGTGACAGGAACACTTTGCCGCGGTCACTAAGCAGTACACGAGGAGCCCCATGACGCAGTATTATTGCGTGAAGAATAAAGTCTGCAACTTCCACAGCTGAGCCTGTAATAACAGAGGAAGTCTCAGCGTAGCATGTCAGGTAGTCCACGGCAGTCACTATCCATCGTTTGCCAGCAGATGTGACGGGGAGAGGCCCGTAAAGGTCCACACCTACAACCTCGAACGGCATTGAAGGGCACGCAAGTGGCTGTAGAGGTCCAGCAGGTGCCGACGTGGGGAGTTCACGACGCTGGCATGGGTAGCAAAAACCGACGTACCGAGCTACACTGGAAGAAAGGCCAGGCCAGTAATAACGACATGGAATGCGGTTAAGAGTTTTTTTAAAACCAAGATGACCAGCAGTCAAGTCGTCGTGGAAGGCTTCGAGCACCTGAAGTTGAATAGAGCGTGGCAGTACAGGAACCCAGCGCTGACCGTCAGGGTGGTAGACGTGGCGGTAGAGAACCCCATTGTCCTGCTTAAAGTGTAGGAGTTGATGACGGAGTCGCGCGTTTGGTGGAAGAGAAACTCCCGAAAGGTGGTCCATGATGCGTCTGCAGTATGAATCGGACCGCTGGCGGGAGATAAATGTTGGCTCGTCGTCCGAAAAGGGTTGCGTTATTGATGCGAGCGTATGAACTTTGGTAGATGTGGCGGTTGAGTTCTCACCAACGCTCATATGGGTAGTTGGAAGCGGGCAACGAGATTAAGCATCGGCGTCTTGATGTTTTCTGCCTGACTTGTAAGTTATGTCAAAGTCGTACTCTTGCAAACGTAGTATCCACCGACCCAAGCGTCCGGACAAGTTCTTCAGTGTAGAAAGCCAGCATAAGGCATGGTGGTCCGTAACGATAGTGAAGTGACGGCCGTGTAGATAGGGACGAAACTTCTGGACCGACCAAACCACAGCCAAACACCCTTGCTCAGTTATAGTGTAGTTCTTTTCAGCAGCGGTGAGTACGCGACTGGCATATGCAACAACTTTCTCTAGGGAAGACTTGTCGCGTTGTAGAAGAACGGCTCCTATACCAAGGCCGCTAGCGTCGGTATGGAGGATAGTTGGTGCGGCTTCGTCAAAGTGGCAGAGCAGAGATTCAGACGTGAGTGCCCGCTTCAACAGGTCGAATGCCGTTTGACATTCTTGAGACCACAGAAAGGGGACGTTAGAAGCAAGTAGTTGGTGTAATGGAGCAGCAATAGAAGCGAAGTTCTGGATAAACCGGCGTAAATAGGAGGCGAGGCCAAGGAAACTGCGAAGCTCCTTTGGTTTTTCGGGGCGCGGAAAGTGAACGACGGCAAAAATTTTGTCAGGGTTGGGCCGGATGCCATCTCTGCTAACGACGTGTCCTAAGACCTTGATAGATTTGCTAGCGAAAGAGCATTTCTTCGTGTTTATTTGAAGCCCGGCGCCGGCAAGGCACGTCAAAACTTGATCCAATCGTTCTAGGTGCTCAGGAAACGTTGACAAAAAGATAATAATGTCGTCCAGGTAGCAAAGGCAACTTTTCCATTTCAGGCCGCGCAGCACGGTATCTATCATGCGCTCAAAAGTCGCGGGTGCGTTGCAGAGCCCTAAAGGCATCACGTTGAATTCATATAGCCCGTCGGGGGTTGCGAATGCCGTTTTCTCCTTATAGTCTTCATGCATGGGGATCTGCCAGTACACAGAACGCAAGTCGATGCTTGAAAAAAATTCCGCGCCTTGTAGGGAATCAAGGGCGTCGTCAATGCGTGGCATAGGGTACACGTCCTTGTGTGTGATCTTATTGAGCGCCCAGTAGTCCACGCAAAACCGCACAGGGCCATCCTTTTTATGGACCAAAACAATAGGAGACGACCAAGGGCTGGATGAGGGACGGATGAGTTCCCGTTTAAGCATGTCCGCAACGTTTTCTTCTATAATTTTTCTTTCAGTTAGAGACGCGCGGTAGGGTCGGCGGTGTACAATAGATGTCCCAACAGTTTGAATTTGATGTGCTGTAGTATTAGTTCGGCCCAGCTTAGACGAGCAAATATCGAAAGAATTTGCATGTTTCTGTAACAATGCGAGCAGCTGCTGCCTCTGTGAATATGTCAATTCGCTGCTGATAGTGGTGGTAAAGGCGGAGGAAGAAACATGCTCACCGAGGCAAGGTTCTTTGAATGCGATGGCCTGAAGTGGCGTGACGAGTAGAGGCTTGAAGTCAGCAACACGGGCCACAGTAGTGCCCTGTGGCAGTAAGATCTTCTCCGGTGTAGAGTTGACAGCGGTGACAAGTGCCGAGCCATTGCAAAAACGAACGACACCGGACGGAAGAACTATACCTTTACGAACGCAAAGTGGTGACGGTGAGACCAATACATCCCCGTGATAGATGTCGTTGGACGTAATGCTGACAATTTGCTCTTGTAGTGGCGGGAATTCGATGTCTTTCGCAGCGACCAGACGAAGTGGCTTCTGATTATCGTCATCAAGCATGTAGTCGGTGTCAGCGAGGTGAACGACGCGTTGTCCACAACAGATCACCGCGGAAGCAGATGATAGAAAATCCCACCCTAAAATTAGTTGGTGAGAGCAGCGGGACAGGACAGCAAACTGGACATGATGGTGGATGCCGTCGATGAAAAGACGCACAGTACAAAGCGTGGAAGGGCGAATGATGTTCCCCTGAGCAGCAACTAGCGTGGGGCCATCGTAAGGCGTCATTACTTTCCTTAAATGTTCACACAAATCAGCACGTATCACAGACAATGTCGCACCTGTGTCCACCCAAGCATCGACTCGCACTCCTTCCACTTCCACAGAAACCATGTTACACGGGCCTAATGGAGGAATTTCAGTTCTAATTCCGAATGCAGTTTTTCCTCCACAAACTGCATCACTTAGTTTTCCGAATGAATATCAGAGGTGAATGAGGCGGGCCGAAGTGGAGAAGTGGAACGGCGGAAGGGCGAAGGCGAGTGGCGTCTCGTGTTTCGGCTGTTTCGTGGTGCTGTCGATGCAGGAGGAGATAGAGATCGGTGCGGGGGAGACGAATAACGCCGACCTTGATAAGACGCCCCAGTGTACAAATCCCGTTCACGCACATCGTTCCAACGCTCATCTTGCTGGCGCTTTCGGCAGAAACGAGATATGTGGCCGCGATAGCCACAGTAGTAGCATACAGGGCGAGACGAGTGCCACGGTGGGGAATAGAAGGCATTCGGGGCACCTGGAGATAGCGCGGTCAGGTGGGCTGAAGAGTCAGGGTGCACGGAATGGTAGTTCACAGGGGTAGCGGCAGCAACTGACGCGTAGGATGGACGTGGCAATGTCGCGTGGGCGTCGCTGGGAGGCACGGCAGCAACTTGAGGGTACGTGGCTGTACGGGCGCAGAGCCAGTCAGGGATGTAAGTTCCTCCCTGATGATGTCACGTAAGGGCATTCCCGAAGGCTGTGTAGGTCGTGGTGTAGGAGGTGTGAAGCCCATGGACCGCAATTCTTCGCGTATAATGTCCCGGATGAGGTCACGCAGATGGCCATCCGACGTGGAGTGGTGGTCGCCGATGTCTGGTTGAAGGCGGACGGAGTCCAGCGCATCAAGGCGCTGGCACGTCGCCACGACATCAGCGATGGTAGCTGGGTTTTGCACAGCGAGGGCATTAAAGGCGACAGGCCCAATGCCTTTCAATATGTGGCGCACTTTGTCCGATTCCGGCATGGATTGATTGACACGCCGGCAGAGTGCGAGGACATCCTCGATGTATGAAGTATACGATTCACCGGGATATTGTCGGCGAGTATCGAGTGTCCTCTTCGCGACGGCGGATCGAATGTCTGGTGTCCGAAAGACGTGCCGCAGCTGCTGCTGGAAGGTAGCCCAGTCGGGTAAGTGAACGACGTGGTTAAAATACCATGTCTTCGCGACTCCGACCAGATAAAAAGGGACGTAACGCAGTTTGGCAGCCTCGTCCCACCTATTAGCAGCACTTACGCGGTCGTAGTCATCAAGCCAGTCTTCTACGTCTTCTCCCCGAAGACCAGCGAAGAGCGGGGGTTCCCGCTGATGTCCGTGTATGTAAGTAGGAGGGGCAGCTTGCGGCGGTGCGTAGTTGATGACATCAGTGCCGGCAGGCTCGGTCTGGGACATGCTGCCTAACTGTGGGCGCAAGCGGCGGCCTGAACGAAGCTCCAGGGGGTATAGCGGGCTGCGGGAGGTCAGAGGACCGAAAATCCACCTCCACCACGTATGAAGTCTTGGAAGTCTTAGTAGTCTTGGCTGCGACAGCGTTTATTTGAGGAAAGACCTCGCAAAACGAACGGGCAGAGCCAGCACACAGACGATGACGATGATGATGACCCAGAGTGGCAATGAGGGCAAAGAGACAAGCGGATGATGGTGATTGTGATTATGCAGGGATGAGGACGATGTAAGTTGCAAATGCGCACACTAAATATATATATATATATAAATATATATATATATATATATATATATATATATATATATATATATATATATATATTGTCACGACGCAGACACAGCAGGAGTTCGATATAGAAGAGCTCACTTTAACTAAAAATCAAAGGCGCTCGTAAAGAGGACCGGACAAGAGCTTCGTCTTCCTCTCTGGCTGTGCGAGCTCTCCTCTGCAGGTTGAATGCGGCATTTGCCTCCCTCCAGGAAGAGCATCGACCCGATGCTCGGCTACAGAATACGCGGTGTATGTAGTTGACGTATTACGCAACTGGCTCACTGCAATATGGCATCATTCGCACAACGTGTACGATTTCAGATTTTAGAGTTCGCGAGGAACTGTCAGGGATGACCTCATAATTCACGTCACTTAGGCGCCGTATAACATTGTAGGGACCAAAGTACTTCTTCAGTAACTTTTCACAAAGGCCGCGTCGGCGAATAGGGCTCCAGACACACACTTTCTCGCCTGGTTGATAAGTGACGTATCGGTGTCGCAGGTTATAACGTTGTGCGTCGTAACTCTGCTATCGGGCGATTCGCACGCGTGCTAGCTTCCGTGCCTCTTCAGCTCGTTGGGTAAAGGCTTGAACATCCGTGTCTGTATCCTCGCAGTCGTGCAGCAGCTTGGCATCAAGCATTGTCGTCACTTCACGGCCATAAAGAAGACTAAATGGCGTGCTCCGTGTAGTTTCCTGCTGCGCCGTATTATATGCAAACGTCACGTATGGTAGAACGTCGTCCCAATTTTTATGATCCACGTCGATGTACATACTAAGCATATCAGCAATTGTCTTGTTGAGGCGTTCTGTTAAGCTATTAGTTTGTGGGTGGTAGGAGGTAGTTTTTCGATGCGCTGTTCCACTCAACTCAAGCACTGACTTGAGGAGCATGGCCGTGAAAGCAGTACCTCTGTCTGTTATTATAATTCAAGGAGCACCATGCTTCAGAACAATATTTTCTATAAAAAATCGTGCCGCTTCTACTGCGGTTCCACTTGATAAAGCCTTTGTTTCTACTAGCGAGTAAGATAGTCCGTAGCGACAATTACCCACTTATTTCCAGTATGCGAAGTCGGAAATGGTCCAAGGAGATCCATTCCGATTTGTGCAAAAGGCATGATGGGCACTTGAACTGGTTGCAACAATCCGGCTGGTTTTAAAGGTGGCGATTTTCGTCGTTGACAATCGAGGCACGTGCGGGCGTAATGCTTTACAGTGCCTGGAAGCTTCGGCCAGTAGTACTTTTGTTGGATTCTGGCCAATGTGCGCGTGTATCCGAGGTGGCCGGAGGTTGGATCATCGTGGCCAGCGCTCAGGATCTCATCGAGAATGGATATTGGGACGACAAGTAAGTGGGCATTTCCGCTGGGGACAGAGTTCTTCTTGTATAGGACACCACTGCGCAAGCAGAATGATGGCAGGCTCCTTGCAAATATCTTGGGAACGCTTGTAGACTATCCGTTAAGAAAATTAATAACAGGGAGCAACTCACTGTTTTCTTTCTGCTTAGACGAAATAGTGACCATGTCGACCACTCCTAAAAATGCCATGTCATCATCTTCTGAGACATCATCTTGCTTTATAGGCGACCTGGATAAGCAATCAGCATCAGAGTGCTGTCGTCCCGACTTATAGACGACCGTCATATCGAATTCTTGTAGGCGTAAGCTCCAGCGCGCTAGCCGACCGGATGGGTCCTTCAAGTTGGTCAGCCAGCAAAGAGAGTGGTGGTCGCTGACTACGTGGAAGGGACGGCCGTATAGGTATGGGCGAAACTTCAGAACTGCCCATACTACAGCAAGACATTCCTTTTCCGTTGTGGAATAATGGGACTCGGCACGGGAAAGCCTCCTACTTGCATATGCAATCACTCTCTCGGCTGAGTCTTGCCACTGGACGAGTACAGCGCCTAAACCTACGTTGCTGGCATCAGTGTGGATCATGGTTGAAGCGTCCTCGTCAAAGTGAGCAAGCACAGGTGGTGTCTGCAGGCGCTGCCGTATACCGTCAAATGCTGCTTGTTCCTTTTCGCCCCATAGAAATGGAACATCGTCTCTCGTTATGTGTGTTAAGGGTGACGCTATGTGTGAAAAATTGGCGATAAACCTGCGGTAGTAGGCGCAAAGGCCAAGAAAACGTCTCACGGCCTTCTTATCGGTTGGCCAAGAAAACGTCTCTTGGCCTTCCTATCGGTTGGCACCACAAATTTTCTGATGGCGTCGATCTTGTCGGGGTCCGGACGAACACCTTTATGGGTCACCACATGTCCTAAGAATCGGAGTTCCTTGAAACCTAAATGACATTTCTCAGATTTCAGCGATAAGCCAGCGGACCGTATTGCTCGAAATACTAATAGCAGCCGTCTTAGATGTTCCTCGAATGTTGGTGAGAAAACAATGACATCGTCGAGGTATAGCAGACACGTTTGCCACTTAAGGCCTGATAGGACGGTATCCATCAGTCTCTGAAATGTTGCTGGGGCTGAGCACAATCCGAAGGACAAGACTTTAAACTCGTTAATCCCGTCAGGCGTAACAAAATCAGTCTTTTCTCTGTCCCGCTCATCGACCTCGATTTGCCAATAACCGCTTTTCAGGTCCATCAACAAGGAGAAGCGTGCATGCCTCAGCCTGTCAAGTGAATCGTCAATATGCAGTAGTGGGTATACGTCTTTCTTTGTCACGTGGTTCAGCTTGCGGTAGTCCACACAGAAGCGTAAGCTGCCATCTTTCTTTTTAACTAGCACTACCGGTGATGCCCAAGGGCTTTTTGACGGCTGAATGATGTCATCATTGAGCATTTTCTGGACTTGTTCTTGTATTGCTTCGCGTTCTTTCGGTGCCACGCGGTATGGGTTTTGTCGAATGGGTCTTGCCGTCTCTTCCTTTATAATTCGGTGCTTTGCCAGTGGCGTTTGATTTACCCTCGAGGTCGACGAAAAACAATCTTCAAACTGGCCGAGAATATCTAGAAGAATCTGCCTCTGCGCTGGCGATAAATCTGTGCTTACGTCGACAGGCAGTGGTGTTTAAGCGGCCGGCGTCTCTGCCTGTTGTACTGCGAAGCACTCGCGGAATTCTACAATTTCTTCGAAGTATGCAACTGTGGTACCCTCTGCAATGTGTCGACGCTCGTTGCTGAAGTTTGTCAACAGGACCTCTGCTTGCCCAGACACTACACTGACGAGACTTCTGGCAATAGCGATTCCTCGAGAGAGTAAAAGCGTCGATATTTGTTCCGCGACACCTCCTCCACTATGCTGCGTGTTACACGTGACAGAGACGAGGCGGCATGACAACGGTGGCATGGTCACGTCGTCAATCACGCGCATGGGCTTGCGCTGCAGCGCTGCGCTATGGTCCGCTGAGAAGGTCAGTACACCGTCCGGTATATTTATAATGGCACCGTACTCCCGCAGGAAATCCATACCCAAGATGGCCTGTTTACAACACTCTGAAAGAATAACGAAGGTTGCCATGAATGATGAATCCCCGATCTTGATTCGTGCGGTGCACTTTCCGGTAGGTGTCAGCAGCTGGCCTCCGGCTCCTCTAATTTGCGGCCCCGTCCATTCCATTTTTACCTTCTTGAGTTGGTCGACTAGATTCGCACTTATTATTGAAAAGTCCGCACCAGTGTCGACCAGTGCGGTCACATCGTGACCGTCAATTGAAAGTGTAATGTCGGTGGTGACAATCTCGTCTTTCGTCGGTTCATTCGGATTGTGCGGCACTTCATGCGGCGGTAATGGGGGATTTTCAAATCTCCGGCAATTCGCAACCTTCCCCCTAAGATCGCTGCTTTTAGTTTCCCCGGCGTGGACTGGGACACCTTCCTCTCGCCATGTCCGTGGTGCTACCCCTATTAGATCGGGGAAAATGACCTGGGGAGGGCGAGCATGACCGGAACCCAGGAGAAACGTCTCGCGGGATCGTCGCGCTCGTTTCAATGTTGCGTCTTCCGTCGAAATAGCGCCGAGGGGTGTGGACGGAAATCCTTGATACCCGGCAACGCGATGAGGACAATACCTCACGATGTGGCCTGCTTCCCCACAATGGAAGCACAGGGGCCTGTAGTCAGGGGTACGCCATATGTCGGTTTTGCGGAGCGGGGTCGCATCGGCGTCGACGTTTCCCTGTAGTACCAAGGCACTGTCGGCGGCTGTTGCTGATGGCACTGTTGAGGTGGCGGCACGTTAGATCTAGGCTGTCGACGGAGAATATCTGCATATGTTGGCCTAACTATTTCAGCGTTCGGCTCGGGAAGTGAAAGCGCTTGCCTTATTGCTTGGCGAACAACTTCTGTGACCGATGCAATCGCGCAGTCATTCGGTGTGGCGGCGAGCTTCTTCACCTCTTCTTGCACAATTTCGCGTATCAGGTCACGCAAAGAACGCTTGTCAGGAGTCACAGTGGTCACGGCGGTTGCGCTGATTTGTCCGCTGTTGTTTGGACGGTCGTACTGGCGGTACCGTAGCTGTAGTGCGCGTTCTATGGCGGTTGCCTCCTTCGAAAATTCGTCGACGCTTGAAGGTGGGTTCCGTACGAGACCAGCAAACAGCTGCTCTTTAACACCACGCATGAGGTGGCTGATCTTTCTGTTCTCGCACATATCGGAATCGGCTCGATGAAAGAGACGAGCCATGTCCTCAACAAACATAGCAACAGACTCGTTGGGCTTTTGAATCCGTGATTCAAGGAGTCGTTGTGCATGCTCCCGCCTTTCGGTGTTTGCGAAGGTGTCCAGGAACTTCCGCCGGAACTCGCCCCACGTTGACCACACGCGATTCGTGAACCACGTGCGAGCCCCGTCTTGAAGAGGGAAATACACGTACCCCAACTTCTGTGTGGCGTTCCACCCGTTAACGTTGGCTGTGCGCTCTAACTCCTCAAGCCAGTCATCTGCGTCGTCATATGTGTTGCCATGGAAGTCCACAGGAGTTTTAGGGGTGAAAACAGTCACCTGTGTCGTGCTTGGGCTCGTCATGGTGGGGCAACTGCTTCCCGGTGCGGTCATGTTTTCCGTCCAAGGACCGAACTCTGGGCTCAGGCCTAACAGGCGGTGGCTGGCGCGGTGAACGGGTGTTTCGAAGAGCGGAAGTCTTTGTGTACTAGATCCCGGGCTGTTGGAAGGTGTCCTGGACATGTACCCAGCTCCTCCACCAGTGTCACGACGCAGACACAGCAGGAGTTCGATATAGAAGAGCTCACTTTAATTAAAAATGAAAGGCGCTCGTAAAGAGGACCGGGCAAAAGCTTCGTCTTCCTCTCTGGCTGTGTGAGCTGTCCTCTGCAGGTTGAATGCGGCAATATATATATATATATATATATATATATATATATATATATATATATATATATATATATATATATATATATATATATAGCTCTGTAATCGTGTAGTGAGGTGTTGCGTAATGCAAGTCACGTTCGGCGAAAACAACCGTTGTTTTTTTGTCAATAATTCTCAAACAATGCTGTGCCGTGCGTTAAATGGCAAAAATATTGCGAGAGACAACCTCATCATCAAAGACAAGTCTTTATTGACTGTCGTATGCAGCAGACACTTCCACAATGAAGACTTTGTGCCTGCGTTCCACACCAGGGAACATCTTCCCGAATCCGTGCCTACCATCTTCCGAACTATCCTTCCTACTTGATACCAAGGGCAAATGAGCCTAGCAATGTTTCTGCTTCACGATCTCCACCCCTACGTCCAACATCAAAGAAGCGAAAATGGGAAACCGACGAACAAAATCTGGTTGGTGCAACTTCACAACATGCTTTCACGGAACACGATGCAGTACGTGAACAAGACATTTGTGAAGTACGGCTGAGCTTTCACTTGAAAGTGTTGAAGTATTACCAGTGCTTACAAGCAATAGATATTTCATTCCAGACCTTAAAATGTCTCCGCGTTTGATGGCGAAGAGCTGTACTACCAACTCTTGCATTTATATGCTTTTCGATAAACATAAGCTCGATGCACATTGCGCATATAGGACGTCCTACCGCTAGTGCGTCTTCGACGATTAGGCAACTTGCTGTTCACTGCGTGGTGAATGAATTATCGTGCCCAAACTCACGTTCCGGCGTTGCACGTGCTGCACGGAGTGACGGAGAAGGTCGAGGGTCGCAGCGCCCACCTCAAAGCAGCGGCGAGAGGCATGTGCTACACCTGATGAGAAGTCCGTAAGAAGCGAACGCGCAGGTGCAGTCTAGCGTGGCCGTGTCTCATCATGCATACAACACGTCGGGTTGACGACAATTAAGGTCCTTAGATAAATTGTTTCATCTAGGGACCTTAACGACAATTGTAGTGAAGTGTCATCTACTGAAACTCGGTTATCTAGCAATGTCTAGGGTCGCCACCCTCACTGGCACAAGCGCTGATATTAACTTACCGTTTCTGATGTTTCTACTATTCTTGTTGCTGTTGCTATCACTACGCAACCGTAAACACGCGACTGTTTAGTATATGTCTGGGCGTACAACATTTGCACATACCTTTAGCGTCATTTTGTAACATTTCGCTCTGGAATGATTTACAACGCCGTCACCTTCCCTCCACCTGCTTCGCACAACATCGGTTCTCAAGCTACGTGGAGTTAGTGAGTAAAAACTTTATTGAACATGTCCGGCGTCATTGACCGGGGTGGGGCTACAAGCACCCCGGCGTAGGTGACGGCCTCGAGTACTTGGACCCGGGCGGCATCCTGGGCATGCCGGACGGCCCACAGTTGATCGGCTAGGTCGTGGCTGAGCAGAGCCACCTCCCATCGTGCCTCGCGGTTCGAGACCGCCATGTCTACCGAGTTCGTAGGGGACTGCTGCGCGTTACCGGTACACTTCCACAGCATGTGCTGCAGTGTCGCTCTGGCTCCGCACGCCTTACACGCGTCGGACGTATAAATGCCTGGGTAGCAGAGGCGAAGGATCGCCGGATTCGGGTACGTGTGTGTATGTAGTTGCCTCCAGGCAACCTGCTCTTTCTTGTTTAGTTTGACGTGTGGTGGTGGATATTTGCATCTGTTCAGTCTGTAGTGTTGCGTGATGTCTCTGAAAGTGGTCATGCGATCCCTCCACGTCTGTTCCCGCATCGCTGCCGAAGTGTGCGAGACATCGGGACTGTCGGCAGGTGTCGCAGCTCGGCGTGTAAGTCCTCGAGCCGCGGCGTGGGCAGTCGCGTTGCCCGCAAGCGGAGGGTCCGTGTGGGCGGGGGTCCATACGAGGAAACTGTCGTTTTTGCGGCAGATGTTGCGTTCGTGAATTTGAAGAATGCGGGCCTCTTCGCGGGAGATCCGGCCACTGGCTTAGTTGCGTATCGCCGCCTGCGAGTCGCCTATTATCACCTCGGCGTCCGTGGTGGCTATCGCGAGGGCTATGGCAGCTTCTTCGGCCGCCTCCGTCTCTTCCGTGCCTATCGTCGCACTCGTGACACAAGTTCCTACATGATCCGTGATCGCGACCGCGAAGCTGCGGTGGCAGTCGTAACGGGCCGCGTCCACGTAAGCTGTGTCTTTGCTATTGCCGAATTTCTTTTTCAAGGTGTTGGGCGCGCCTGTTGCGCCGACTGATGTGATGTGTCGGGTGCATGTTCTTAGGCAACGGCAGAACGACGATGCGCTCGCGAATACGTCTGGGTATCCCGACCTTTTTCGCCGCGCTGCATATGGTAGTTGATACCCAGTGTCTCGAGGATGTGTCGATCAGTTCTGGTCTTCGCCAGACGTTCGTACTGGGCGATGTTGTGTGCTTCAATTATCTCATCTAGAGTATTGTGCAACCCAAGCTCGAGAAATTGTTCCGTGCTGGTATTGGCCGGTAATCCGATTGCGCGTTTGTACGCCTTGCGGATGAGACAATCTAGTTTGGTGCGTTCAGTCGCCTGCCACTTGAGGTAGGAGGCGACGTACGTTATATGGTTCATAACGAAAGCATGTACCAGGCGAATGGTATTGCTTTCCTTCATTCCGCTATGCCGATTTGTTATTCGTTTCAGCAACCGAATTGTTTCATTGACCGCGCCCTCTAGTCTGCGAACGGTTTCGTCGTTGTGGCCGTTGGCGGACAGGCACAAGCCCAGTACCCTAATGGTGTTAACTTGTGGGATGACAGCGCCGTCTGATGTCCGAACATTAATTTCTCTATATGCGCACTCGAATGCGGAATCGGCGTTTTTGGGTTTATGGCCCCTGCGCAGGAGCTCTATAGAGCAGGAGCTCCGATTTAGCGGCGGAAAATTCGAGGCCAGTGTCGCGAAGGTAGTCCTGCACCACGTCGATGGCTTCCTGCAGCGTTTGCTCTACGTGGCCGTCATTTCCCTCGGCAACCCAGAGGGTGATATTATCGGCGTACAAGCTATGGTGGAGGCCTTCCATCTCAGCGATTTCTCGTAATTCGATAAGCACGAGGTTAAAGAGCATGGGCGAGATTACGGAGCCCTGCGGCGTGCCCGTACAACCCATGTATATGTCTTGCGATTCTAGTCGGCCGATCGCTAATCGGGCCTGGCGTCCCGTAAGAAAATCCCGTACGTAGTGGTACATTCTCTCGCCTAGTACCAACGCTCGTATACTTTCAAGTATCGCAGCATGGCTAACGTTGTCGAACGCCTTTTTGAGGTCGAGCCCGAGTATCGCTTTGGTGAATCGTGTGGAATTGTCTACGATATCGTGCTTGAGTTGAAGCATAACGTCCTGCGTGGAAAGGTTACGACGGAACCCCAGCATCGTGTGTGGGAGCATGTTTCGGTCCTCGAGGTAGTTGATAAGGCGAGCGAGAACCACATGTTCCATAACCTTACCAACGCAGGACGTCAGGGATATCGGTCGAAGGTTGTCAATCTGTACTCGTTTGCCCAGTTTGGGGATCATAATTATGCGCGCCGTTTTCCACGAGTTCGGTATGCCGCCCGCATTCCAGCACTCGTTCATGTAAGCCGTCAGTTGTTCTATCGACTCATCCTCCAAGTTACGTAGCGCTTTGTTGGTTATCCCGTCCGGGCCTGGCGCCGACTTTGTGTTGAGCCTGTGCAGCACCACCCTCACCTCTGCAACGCTGAAGTCCTCGTCTAGCTCCGCGTTACCCTCACCCTCCCAGGCGTATGCCGATTGCGCGAGTGGGCTACGTGACTGAAAGTAACGGCTTCGCACGTAGTCTAGAAAGTCCACGTGGGTGTCTTTGTAGTCGTGCAGCAGCTTGTTAAGCTTATGTGCGTGCGATGTTTTCGTCTCCTCCGGATCCAAGAGATGCCGGAGGAGATGCCACGTCTTGGCCCGTCCCAGCTGGTTCTCCATCCCATTGCAGATCTCTTCCCATTGCGTTTTGCATACCTGTAACGCGTGCTCTGCCATGTCCCTGCTTAGCCGTGCTATGCGTCTGCGCAGCGTTCGATTGTGGCGTTGACGCTTCCACCTGCCTTGCAGGCTGCGCTTGGCTTCCCACATGTGTAGGAGTTTGCTGTCTACCACTTCGAGCTGTGCTTCTGGCGGAACCTCCCGTGTCGCCGTTTCTAAATCCCCCTTGAGCGTCGCAGTCCAGCTATCTATATCCTCAATAGCCGCACTGCCACGATTCTGCTCTTTCCGTACTTTGCGAAACGCGTCCCAATCCACCAGCCGGTAGTTCTTGCCCTTGGTACCTTCCCGATGAACGCGGTGGTGAGGTTCAGCGTCGACCTGGATCTCGATCACTGAGTGATCGCTACCCAGGTCCTCCTGTGTATTGTGCCATCGCGCGCTAGCAACGTTCTTGGTAAATGCGAGGTCGGGTGAGGTGTCTTCACATACGCTGTTGCCCCTGCGCGTAGGCGCGGAAGGGTCTGTGATGAGCTCGAGATCCTCATTCTGCGCATCGTCCCAAAGGCGCTTACCTTCTGGCGTTTCGTAGCCGTACCCCCACGCCGCGTGGGGCGCGTATAAGTCGCCCGCGATGAGCAAGGACCCGTCGGCAGCTGCCTCGCGCGCCTCTCGCCGTAACGTGCTAAAGCGGCGTCTGCCTTTCGGTCTGCTATACCCGTTCAGAACAAACAGGCCGGGGCCGCGCCCTTTCATCGGGATGAGCTCTATGAGTACATGCGGTATGCTAACGTTCATAAGTTCGCGTTGCGCCACGGTGAGGTTGCGTCGCACTAGTGTTGCAGCGGCCGGTGGGGCTCCCGCGGTCACAGCATCGTCTATAGATTTGTACCCCGCCAGCTTGACCAGGTCATTGGTTTCCTTCAATAGTATTGCGTCCGGTCGTTGCCGGCTACGTAAGAATTGTTGGAGAAGCACCCGTTTCCTCCAGTACCCCCTGCAGTTCCACTGCCAGATAGTGGACGTGTTCCGTGTGTTATGCTGTTGTGGGCGTTGTGTTTGTGTGGTTTCGTGTCGAGCCATGGTGACTGTACGTGTCATGATT
This sequence comes from Rhipicephalus microplus, assembly GCF_013339725.1. Lineage (NCBI taxonomy): Eukaryota > Metazoa > Arthropoda > Arachnida > Ixodida > Ixodidae > Rhipicephalus > Rhipicephalus microplus. The sequence continues at coordinate 43,294,704 of NC_051174.1, forward strand.
TGCCGTCCGGCTGATTCTGTGCCTCTTCGTCGGGTAACGGCCTAAAGTACGGTTTCCCAGTCGTTCGTACTGGGCGACCCACTGCGCCCGGAAGTCGCATTTCGATATTGTCTATTCGCGTTTGCAGCATCGCGACCATTTTTGCGAGCTGAGATATTGCAATGCCCAACTGTTCGGTTTGTGCGGTTTGCTGAGCAATTGCGTTGTTAAGTTGCGCGGTTTGCTGCGCGTGTTGGGTCATCATCGCGTCTAGCTTGTCGTCGAGTCTATCGACTCGTTCACGCAGTTTCTCCTCGCGTTTCTGCGATTTGACATCAAATTGTTCCGGGTCAAGTGCCTTACGTTTAGTGGGTGCGGGGTGCGCGTCTTGAGCCTCCATGACTTCCTCCACACTCTCGGCTGTACTAGTACCCGCGTCGGCTGCGACGGGTTTAATTGGAGGAGGAGGAGGAAAGGGAACTGTCGTGGCCTCCCCCTTCAACGTGGCAATTTCGTTTCTTAACCTTGCATTTTCCTGCTGTAGTTTTTGAATTATTGATTCGAATTGATCCAATCGTTTCTGCATTAGACTTTCTGGGTCGCTGTTGCGTTTGTAAGCAGAGCTGCCGCGTCTGTCTACATCTGGGTTTCTATCAATGGCAGTCTCGGTTCGCGTTAGCGGTGCGCTGGGCGCGCGTCCGGAGGCGACCTCCACCCCCCTCAATTTATGGGGGTCAGCCTCTCCTCCGCCTTTGGCTGCAGCTGTGTGGTTGGCTCGGGCCGTCGACGTGTGCGAGGCTTCGCTGAACGGGGTCGGGAGATGCTGCGAGAGCGGGCTCGAGAACGAGTACGGGAGTAAGTGCGGCTCCGCGCGCGGGTCTCCCTCGAGGCCGATCGACTGTTGCCCCTACGTCGTCTCGGTGCGTGGCGTCGTCCGTAGCCCCCCTCCACATCGTTCACTGTGCTGCTACTGCTGTAGATGGCCTCAGCCTCCTCGCGCATTCTGCGTTCCCACTGTCGGCGCTTGACTAGGTAGGATGTCTTGTACTTAGCTTTGCACTTGCGGTCTCCGGTGAGGTGACCCTTTCCGCACAGTTGGCACACTGGCTCGCACCGATGATCGTCGGGCGAGTTGCCGCATCCGCACCCACGGCACTTCTTGTCGTTCGGGTTGGGGCACACGTCGGCCCTGTGTCTCAGACGACCACACTCATAGCACATATCGATATGTTTCTTGTAAAGAGTGCACCTTATCATCATCCCGCCGTAGTTCACGTAACGAGGCACGTAGTAGCCGTCGAAAAGGATTATCACGTTGGTCGTGTTTTCCATGCGCTTGGCATGCAGGACGTTCGGGTTGCGGTGGTTAACCAGACTTCTCACGACGTCCGCCAGCTTTTCGTCTAGCGATATTCCCCTGATGAGGCCTTTGGACGTGTTCTCCGGAGCCGCTCTGAAGGCACTCGCTTCGAACTCGCGGTCGCCCATTCGCAGCTTGCAAATGCCTTCATATCGTCTAGCGCGATCTTCTGACGGCGTGCTTACCACAATAACGTTTTGTCGCTCATTGAGACAGAAGCTGTCCTCCTCGGCTACCTCGCGCCCCACCCCTGCAGCGTTGCGTATGCAGCAGTGGACGCTGTCCTCCTGGTAGTGGGATACGTTGAAGCCATCCCGGGGTCGCACGATGATCTTGTAGTCATCCGTCGTCAGGTTGGAGCATTCGGCTCGTCATGGTGATCTTCCGCACGTACTGCGTCGCTTTCTGTATAAACGCCGCCTTCTCGGTAGACGCTGGCGTTGCTTGCTGGTTCTTCGCCGGGTCGGCGTCTCCACCCGCCTTCTTGGTGTTTCGTTTGATCTCGCACCATCCCTGCTCTTTTCCGAACTCCGTCGGCGATATCTCCTCCCCTTCGACTTGTACGAATTCAATTTCGGGCGCCGGCACAGCGGATGGGGCACCCGCTTGCTCCGACGACTTGTCAGACCTACCGCGCCTTGTCTACTGGCTTGACTGTCGTGCCAGCGTGGCGGTACGGGCAATCTTCGAAATGTGACCGAAACACGGGCTCACCTGCACAAATAGTATCGGGAGAGACCGCAGGACTTTCGCAGTCACTTGGGAATACTCTTAACTGAATGGCTGGAAAAAAAATCGCTGAAAACCATAAAAAATCTGCGGAGCCGATGCGACGCGCATCCGCACACCGTGGCCCCCTAGCGACATTCTCAAGCTATGTAGAATCTGCCGTTTTTTTTCATTAGTCGTTCTCGGTAACTGTCATTCCATTCTGATTCAATTTCATCATCATCATCATCATCGTCATCATCATCATCAGCCTGACTACGTCCACTGCAGGACAAAGGCCTCTCCCATGTTCCGCCAGTTAACCCAGTCCTGTACTTGCTGCTGCCAATTTATACCCGCAAATCTTCTTAATCTCATCTACCCTAGCCTCCTGTCTTCCCCTAACCCGCTTGCCTTCTCTGCGAATCCAGTTAGTTACCCTTAATGACCAGCAATTATCCTGTCTACGCGCTACATGCCCGGCCCATGTCCATTTCCTCTTCTTGACTTAAACTATGATATCCTTAACCCCCCCCCCCCCGTATGTTCCCTAATCCACTCTGCTCTCTTCTTGTCTCGTAAGGTTACACCTACCATTTTTCTTTCCATTGCTTGCTGCGTCGTCCTCAATTTAAGTTGAACCCTCTTTGTTAGTCTCCAGGTTTCTGCTCCGTAGCTAAGTACCGGCAAGATACAGCTGTTATATACCTTCATCTTGAGGGATAGTGGCAATCTACCTATCACAATTTGAGAGTGCTTGCCAATAGTGCTCCACCCCATTCTTATTCTTCTAGTTACTTCAATCTCGTGGTTTGGCTCCGCGGTTATTACCTGCCCTAAGTAGACATAGTCTCTTACAACTTGAAGATGGTGGCTGGACGACGACGAAGTGTATTTCGGCCGAACGCTGCCTATTTCGTTTGGTGTTTTTTGTGTGAATTTACGATTTATCCGAGGATCATCGCTCTCGTGCGGGAAGCGATGGATCCAGACCCCACCGTACGCAATCCGGACTTGGCGTCACCTTCGACGTCAACCTCAAGGAAGCTCGACAGCCGGGAGGACGACAGCACCAGTGACAGCACTGAACGGTACACGGCGAGTAGGGAGGACAGCGACGACGATTTCATCGTTGCAGTGAAGCGTAAAGATAAAAGGAGAATGGTCGGCGCGTCTTCGCCAGCTAGCGTCTCTACCATAAAGGCGGCGTGCAGTTCTGAACGCCATACCATACTTTTTGTTCCTGTCGACTCTTCGATCAACCTGAAGAACATGAACAGGCAAGTGCTATCAGCGCGTCTCGAAGCTATCGTGCCTAATGAGATAAAGGATATTAGACTCAACCCACGGAAGAAAGTCTTGGCCATAGACGTTGGGCATACGGCTGCGCTACAAAGCCTGCGAACCATCACGGAGCTTGGAGGCATCTATCTCAGTACTTACATTCCACAGGATAGTGACACGACGACGGGCGTCATTTATGACGTTAATGTTTCCATACCGAAGGCAGACCTTTCTGTTCTGATAAAGCCAGCTACTGGGGCAACGGACATATTGCAATTATGCCGGCTTGACAAATCCGGTTGCATCAAGGTAACCTTCAGAGGTGATTGCATCCCATCACCTGTAAAGGTTGGTCATTTTCGTCACGTTGTCCGACCACACATCCCAAGACCACTACAGTGCCACAACTGTCTAAAACTGGGTCATGTTAGTGATGTGTGCAACAACAAGCAAGCATGCCCACGTTGTGCCGGGCCAAAAAAGCAGAGGCTTGCCAAGCAACTCTCCTAAAATACAGCAACTGCAACGGGAACCATGAGACCTCATCTAAAGAATGCCCAGTACTGAAAAAAAAGAGGAGCATTCTGAGACAAATGGTAAAAGACGAATCCTCACGAAAGGAAGCGGTAACGGTGGTTCAACGACGGCGTTCCCATCGACAGCGGTGCTCGAAGAAAAGAAAAAGCAGTCCTGTGCCGAAGGTGCCTTCACTTACGCCGCCACCACCACCACCACCACCGCCACGACCACAGAAACCTTTCCCGTCCCCGCCACCAGGTGGGGTACGTCCAGAGGTGCCGGTAGACACTGTGGCGCAACAGAGAACATTCGGCTCTGACTGGCCCGCTTTACGGCGGGTACACGTGTTTACGGAACCACAATATCGACAGTCAACAACGGATATGCCCCCAGCAGGCAGTCTGTCCGCCCAAGAGGTACAAGTTTTTTCTGTATTGAGGTCGTTCATGAGTGTTATTCGCACTCTATTGAATAGCCTATTGAATCCCTGCCGCTAAATGCGCGCTGAAAATCTTGAACACACTAGAACCAGTTCTTTCCGGACTTCAGTAACAAGATGGCGCACCATAGACCACGTCAGCCTTTCCGAGAAAAAGTCAAGCGTGCTTCCATAATTCAGTGGAACACAAGAGGTCTACAGTCAAGAATGCCTGAGTTCAGACATTTCATTTTTGAAAATAAGTTTCCCATCATCATCATTTGTGAACCGCATTTTTCAAAAATACCTCGACTGTCGAGCTATGAATCGTTCATTTCTTCATCGTGCATTGAGCGAAGTCAAGTTGCTGTGTACATCCGTAAAAAACTCACTTACGTTCTCCAAAGAGTAGAATCTCACAATGGAAATCACACGTGTGTCTATATGTTAAAAAGAAGAAGTTGTCGTTTACGCTGATAGGCGCATATATAGCGCCGTCACGTCGACTAGATCAACAGGTATTAAATGGTATATTTGCAACAACTCCAGCACCTTGGATAATAATGGGTGAATTCAAACGCCCATCATCCATTGTGGGAAGCATCAGGACAAATCGAAAAGGCACGAACCTAGTTGATCTCGCATCAGATCACAGGCTTCAGGTGCTGAACGACGGCAGCCCTACTTATCTCCGAGGAGTAACTTACACCAGTTGTCTGGACTTGACATTAGTGTCGCATAGCATTGTCACGAAAGTCCAATGGTTCACAGATATTGAAACACATGGCAGTGACCATATCCCCACGTACGTTACCGTCAGAGGTCTGGACGTTTCTCCTTTCCCTGAACATTCAAGACTTATTGACTCGGAAGAGTTTCAGATATCAGTGGAGAGCAAGTGCGTGCACGAACTGCCGGAATCCATTGAAGAAGTGATTAGTTGTGCAATAGAGGCTTCCACGAAGATATGTTCGAAAGAATCGAGACGCACGGCACTCGACCAAGAGTTGGAACAACTTCGAGCGGTCCGCCGACGTGCCGAAAGACGATACAGGCGCACGAAATCTATCCCTGACCTCAGAGAATCCAGGCGCATTCCGAAAAAAATCCAGCGTCGAATGCACGAACTTCATAAACAACGGTGGAATAATTTTTGTGACTCGCTAGACCCTCGAAAGCCCTTGTCTCCCGTATGGAGGACTCTTCGAGGTATTCACTCGCATCCGCAACGACGTCATCCCTTCGCCGCTCTGGCGCTACATCAACGTCGCCCACAGCTTGATGTTTCTGGTGAATTTTGTGCAAAGATCACCGGCGACATCTCTATACCGATCGATCTATTGCCACAGGATGTTCCAGTCGCACGAGACCAGCAAATAGAGGTTGCATTCACCATGGAAGAACTTCATGTGGCATTGAACACATGCAGACGCTCATCGTCCCCAGGTCCGGATGGAGTGACCTATACTGCCCTACTTCACCTAGGCCCGAAGACACAGCGCTGTCTCCTGGACATTTTCAATAAGTCTTAGCATGATGGAATGGTGCCTGATGAGTGGAAGTGTAGTCGCCTGGTGCCTTTGCTGAAGCCCGGAAAGTCTTCATTCGATTCGGCATCATACCGGCCTATAGCACTAGCAAGCTGCTTTGGCAAGGTCATAGAAAGGATGCTGCTTACACGCATGGAATGGTACTAGGAACATTATAACATCTATCCTGATGCTATGGCTGGTTTTCGACGAGGTTGGTCCTCACTTTATAGCGTTATTGACTTAGTGACCTCTGTTCAGCATCAGAAAGCTCAGAAGCGGCTGTCGGTAGCTCTGTTCTTAGACGTGAAGGGTGCCTATGACAACGTGACCCATGAGGCTGTTCTCAATGCTCTTGAAGCAGCTGAACTTGGAGGTCGTGTCTTTCAATGGGTAAGAAGCTACCTCACAAAGAGATCCATGTTCGTTCTAACTGAAGATGGGTCTACGAATAAGTATTTCACAAGTCGTGGGGTGCCACAAGGCGGTGTTTTGAGTCCGACTCTTTTCAACCTGGTTCTCGTGGGGCTCGTAGAAATGCTGCCACAGACGGCATTTATATATCTCTCTCTACTCTGACGATATCTGCATTTGGGTGTCCGGCGTGACACGGCCTCAAGTGCGCGCAAGAATACAGAAAGCGGCAACAATGACATCGACATACCTTCGCCAGCAAGGTCTAAATATCGCCACAGAAAAATGCGCAGTGGTGGCATTTACACGCAAACCGATGTCTTTCTACCCATTGTGCATTGATGGCAGATGAATCCCATAAAAGAGCACTCATAGATTCTTAGGTGTCATCGTAGATCGTGACCTAACCTGGAGCCCACATGTCACATACCTGAAGAAAAAGCTCATTGGCATTGATAATGTATTCAGGTTCGTCGCCGGAAAATCATGGGGCCGATCCGTGCACTCCATGTTGCAGCTTTACACGGCCTTCTTTCTCAGAACTCTCCGGTACAGCCTTCCTGTCCTGTCCAACACGTGCAAGAATAACATCTGTGCACTGCAAAACATACAAGCCCAAGCACTTCGGACATGCCTTGACCTTCCAAGATGCTCATTGACAGTGTCAACTATTGTTATTGCACAAGAACAACCGGTCACAATGCATATCATTGTTGAGACGCCGAGAGCGCACATTCAGCATTTATCACGGCTACCGTCAAATCATTTAGCGTGTTTGACAGCTCGGAGGCCCCATTCTTCGTACTGTGGTATTGTGACAAAGCATCAGGACATACTACCGCCTGGCTTTAAACTTGCGATGCATCCAGCAGCTGCGCAATGGAGTTTTCGTCAACCTGACGTGCGCTTATCAGTTCCTGGAATCGTTAGGAAGGCACGCAAGTCAACGCTAGCCCTGAAGCAATTGACTTTGCGTCTGTTGGACGAAAGGTACTTTGACCACATACATGTTTACACCGATGGCTCCACTAATTCCAACAGCTCTACAGGAGCAGTGCTTGTTCCATCTGAAAATGTGTTGCTACAGTACAAGTTTTCTCACAACATGACGTCGACAGCAGCAGAGCTCGCAGCACTTCAAGGTGTAGTAAAGTACATTCTTCGGCAGCAACCTAACCAATGGACCATCTTTTGCGACTCCAGGTCAGCCTTACAGTCACTACGGTTTGTTATGCAGCACGGGTTACACGAACAATCAGTATATCAGATAAGGCACGACTACCACGAAGCTCTCAAGGAAGGTCACGATATTGTAATTCAGTGGTTGCCGAGTCATTGCGGAATCGTCGGCAATGACCGCGCGGATGAAGCGGCTCGATCGGCTTATGACCATGACCAGCGCACGCCCATACCACTCTTGAGAACGGACGCTGCAAGGCTACTACAATCACTTGCTCGCTGCATATCTCTCCTACAATGGAATACGCAGGGTTTCTCCAACACGCACCTGTATTCGATCGACCCAAACTTGCAACTTCGTTTGCCATCCGGGCTTCCACGATGCGCTGAAACTTTACTGTGTCGCATGAGGTTGGGCGTGGCATTTACGAATTCGTACTTTCGTCTCCTTGGAATGGCGAGCACTTCGGCATGCAACATCTGCGCCTGCGAGGAAACGCTTGAGCACATTCTATGTCATTGCCCAGCATAGCAGACCAAACGACGTAATATGGAAGCCAAGCTCTGTCAGCTGCATTCACGGCCGCTTACAGAAAAGAAGATCCTGGGACCTTGGCCGATGGCTTCCCATACGCGCAAAGCCACGAAAGCCCTCTTGTACTTTTTAAGGACCACCAGACTTCACGACCGCTTGTGAAAGAACTGTGCGAGACCATGCTATGCAGTCTCGAGCTGAATATTTATGCTTCTCTTTCTTACTCCTCTTCTTTTCTATCTCTTTCCGTTCTATCATTCTCCTTCTACCCCACCCCAATTGTAAGGTAGCCAACCGAGCCAAGCTTGGCTAACCTACCTGCCTTTCCTCTCTCTCTTTCTCTCTATACATATATATATATATATATATATATATATATATATATATATATATATATATATATATATATATATATAATTAAGAATGAAGGAGCACACTTACGAAAATTTGATAATTGTTTACTCTACGTTTCGGCCGTGGCACGGCCTTCGTCAGGATTAACAGAAATACGAGTATGTGGCCGCTTTTATGGGCAGGCATGAACACGTCAGTACAAAACACGTGCGATCAGCATGTGAGTGTCACAAAAATTCTTTTAAACAGCCGTGACTACACTACAAACCATTAAAATCTAATACAATAGACAAGATTGTGGGCATGTAAAAGGCATTTTTAACATCACCATTGACGACGAGGATCACGCATGAAAAAAATATAAATATGTGATAACCTTTAGGAAGTATATTATACTTCAGGGATGCTTCTTTAAATATTTCTCAAAATTTCGGACGTCAGGGCATCGTAGAAAGGCATGACACTTTTCCTACGCATTCATTAATGCCGGATAACAGACTGTTGAACTTGTGAATCAAGAACGATTCTCGAATTTCGCGATCATGGTGCGATTTAAAGCCAGATTCTAATAGTGTTACCATAATCTTGTCAAACGAATGACCTGGTAGATGACAATGCTTGGACAATGGAAGATGTGGCAAACTGTTTACGTGTGATTTGTGGTTGTTGAAACGGATGCGAAAAGATGTCTCGGTTTGACCAATGTATTGCATGTGGCAGATTGAGCATTCAAGTAAGTAAATGATGTTGCTGCTATCGCAGTTTAAGTCCCCTTTAATCCTAAGTGAAAAGTTAGATGCCGTGCTTTTAGCAACAGTTGCAGTGGTCATGTGCGCACAAACTTTATATCGCGGTTTTTTTACAGGGGTGACAACCAACGGGAGCAATGAATCTAGTCTTGGAAGAAGTTACCATGTCGCGCAAGTTCCTTGATCTCCGATATACAACCCGTGGTGATTCAGTGAAGATGTCCTTAAGCCGATCGCTCTGTGTCAGTATGTTGTAATGCTTTCTCAGTATATGCGACACATTAGGAATAGATGCAGAATGCGTTAGAACGAGGTTGGTTTGGGAAGCTGGCGCTAATCGCTTGTCTTTACTGATGAGCTCTTTCCGATCGAGACATTTGGCCCGTTGGAGAGCGTCGTCAATTATTTGTGAAAGATATTGTTGTTCGGTTAATGCTTTACGGAGCTGGTCACAGTTGCGAGTGAAATCCCTGTTGTCCGAACAAATTCTTTTAAAACGGATAGCTTGGCTATAGGGGATACTTGTTTTGCAGTGTTTGACATGGCTACTTTTAAAATGAAGATATCTTTGTCGGTCAGTGGGCTTCCTGTATAGGTTTGTCGTTAGTTTTCCATTGCTTAAAGCTACATTGACGTCAAGGAAGTTTATGGTGATTGGTGAATAAGAGTGGGAAAAGGAGATGGATGGTTCTACTTTGTTAAAGTCTGCAATGAAAGAATGTAATGCCGCTTCACCATGGTGCCAAATTAAGAAAATGTCGTCAATGAAGCGTTTGTAATAAAGTGGTTTAAGGTCACGAGTGGCGAGAAAGTTATTTTCTAGAATGCCCATGAAGATGTTCGCATAATTGGGACCTATTTTTGTGCCCATAGAGGTGCCGCTGGTTTGAACATAATGTTCACCGTTAAATTCAAAGTTGTTAAGCTCGAGTATCAGTGATAAAATAGTGCCCAAGGAATATATATATAAGATATATATATATATATATATATATATATATATATATATATCTTACAACTTGAAGTGCACTATTACCTATCTCGTAGCGCTGCTCTTTTCCGAGGTTGTTGTACTATACTTTCGTTTTCTGCAGAATAATTTTAACACCCACCTTTCTGCTCTCCTTGTCTAACTCCGTAATCATAAGTTGCAATCCGTCCCCTGAGTTACTCAGCAATGCAATGTCATCGGCGAAACGCAGGTTACTAAGGTACTCTCCATTAAGTCTTATCGCTAACTGTTCCCATGCTAGGCTTCTGAAAACCTCCTGTAAGCACGTGGTAAATAGCATTGGGGAGATTGTGTCCCCCTGCCTTACACCCTTCTTGATTGGTATTCTGTTGCTTTCTTTATGAAGCACTATGGTAGCAGTTGATTCCTTGTAGATTTCTCCCAGGGTGTCTATATATACTTCATCTACGCCATGATTCCACAGTGACTGCACGACGGCTGATATTTCTACTGAATCAAACGCCTTCTCGTAATCTATGAGGGCTATGTATAGTGTTTGGTTATATTCTGAGAATTTCTCTATTATCTGATTGGTAGTATGAATGTGGTCGATTGTTGAGTAGCCTGTTCGAAATCCTGCTTGTTCCTTTGGTAGATTGAATTCTAATGTTTTCTTTACTCTGTTAGCAATTACATTTGTAAATAGCTTGTATAATACAGAGAGCAAGCTTATCGGCCTGTAATTCTTCATGTCTTTGTCATCTCCTTTCTTATGTATTAAGATGATGTTAGCGTTCTTCCAAAACTAAGGTACTCTTCCCGTAAGGAGACACCTGATTCAATGTACCGCTTAGCATCCGAAAGCTCACTGCATATGGCGGAATGCTTAGTTTATCGCGACCTCTCCTGGAGCCCTCACATCGCCCACATGAAATCCAAACTCACCATGATCACCCACGTGCTGAGGTTTCTTGCTGGAAAAACGTGGGGTGAATCAGTACGAGCAATGCTTCAACTCTACTCTGTTCTGTTTTTTTTTGTTATATACGATACAGCTTACCCGTACATTGCGGGATCCGAAGAACAAACATGGGCGTCCTCCTGTCGATCCAAGCCCAAGCACAGAGATTATGCCTTGGTCTCCCGAGATGCACGTCTACACCAGCGGCAGTTATCACTGTGCGTGATTATCTAGTCCGCCAATGCATCCGCGTAGACGCTTTGAGAATGCTCATAAGACATTTCGCTCGGCTTCCATCTCATCACCTTGCCTCACTTCGAACTTCTAGGCCCCACTCAGCGTTCAGCACAACTGTAGCTCCGCATCGCGCCGTGCTTCCATTGCACTTCACGCATGCAGCACGGCCGCCGAAACCATTATGGTGCCTACATCCACTCAAAGCCTTTCTTACAATTCCTGGCATCCAAAATAAGAAAACGTTGTCGCATCTAGCCCTTAAACAGGCCACATTACTCTCCCTGCAAGAGAAGGACAACGGACGCCTTCACATTTACACGGATGGCTCGAGCGCTGTCTTCAGTAAGCTCTGCAGGGGCGGTGGTTATTGCCACGAGGCACATCACAATTGAATTCATGACATCGCATTTGACGTCATCGCCAGCTGCAGAACTCGCCGCCATACGTGCAGCTCTGGAGTTTATAGTTGAAGAACCTTCTGGAACTTGGTCTATCTTCTCGGACTCGAAGGCAGCTCTTTAATGTCTTATGTCATCCTTTCGCCATTGACCGAATGACCAGTTAGTAGCTCAAACAACAATTCTTCGTCACCAAGCAATTGAGAAACAGCACAGCATAGTGTATCAGTGGACACCAGGTCATTGCGGTATATATGGCAATGACCGCGCAGATGAGGCCATAGATCTGAACAAGACGGTACCCAATACACAGTCATCCCGTTCTCAAGAACCGACGCTGCTACAAGACTTCGTTCGCTTCCACGTGACCTCACACTGGTACAGTGGAACTCAAAAGACTTCGCAAACGCGCGCTTGCATAACTTGGATCCCGATCTGCTGCTTCGTTTTCCCCCAAGAATATCTCGAGCTGAGGAAACTCTTTTATGCCGCTTGTGGCTTGGAGTGGCCTTCACGAATGCACACTCTTATCTCATTGGAATGGCCAGCTCTTCTACATGCACTTACTGCAGCTGCGAAGAAACCATCGCGCACCTTCTGTGTGAGTGAACCAATTTCAACGTGCAAAGACGAGAACTCACTGCAGCTCTGGATAGACTGGACGATCGGCCTTTGTCGGAACAAAAGATTTTGGGTCATTGGCCGAGCCCATCCTCAGCCCAGAAGGTTTCAAAAGTTTTGCTGCATTTTTTGCGGACAACTGGCCTCAGAGACAGATTTTAGTGTCTTATACTTTTTGATGTTGCCTTTGCTCTGTCGCATTTTTCTAACTTTGCTCTCTCTCTCTTCGCAACATTTCTTTTTAATATCTTTTATTCCCCTTAACCCTTTACTCAGCACAGGGTAGCCAGCCGTTCTAAGAACTGGCTAACCTCCCTGCCTTTCCGCTTAAACTTTCGTCCTCCATAGTGCGAATATTTGCTCCGGTATTCTTTTACCCTCAGGCTATCAGCTCGAATAGGGCAATTCATATTAACTTACGGATTTCGGATACAGTGTTAAGGGAGTCACTTAAGTTAAGTCAGAAAGCAGTTATCCTCTGAAAGTTTTTAAGGTTATTTTACCAACCATGTGTTCACTAGTGCAAAAGATAATTTGGGTCCAACTTCTATTGTTATTTGTTTGAGCCCCTAAATGTTGGTCTGGCACTACAGAACACGAGTTTTATTTGTTGATTTGCAGCTGTGTATTGACCACATTTGCTACATCGAAAATTGTGAAACTTGCCGTCCTAAGTAGCTGGCTTTGTTGCGACCCCATGCATTCACTTTTGCTGGCAAAGGCTTAAGTCTGCGAAGAAGTCTGCGAAGTAAGATTGATGCTGTTATTATGGTAAACGGGTACCTTACCAATGCGAGAAAGATCGTTCGATATTTACTTCAAAATAAATGCCGTCACAAAGTATTGTTTTTCCTCTAACATTTACTTCATCACCAATAGCGCGAAAAGCATATGTTACGGAGGCTAATATTATTGTCTCCATTCAATGCAATATTTTGTGCTAAAAGTGTCATTTCATAATATTTACGTATATCATACTTCTATCTTATTATTTGTCTGTTTGCTTCCTTGCTTGTTTGTTTGTTCGCTTATTCATTCTTGCGCTTTAGCCCGTCTGTCAGCGTAGTAGCAATTTCCACAGTACCACCGTATGTAGTTGTGCCATTGTTGAGAGTGGGATCCTATGTTCGCACAATATGACGAACGGAAACGAAAAAGCTTCGCCGTGCGTCGCAAATGAGGGTCCTTCCTTGCTCCTGTGACAATGTACCATTGAGGACCATTCAATCAAACGTTTCACATTATGTATTGTCAGGAAAAAAAAAAGCTCCGTTTTTTCTTTTCTTTTTTTGCGCTCACGTCATAACTGCTGCACCAGCGCATCATCGCGATTTCAACTCTATCAGTGAAGCTGTTTTCTCCGTCCAAGCGAGGCCACCGGGTCACCGAATTCGAACAGCGCGCTTTATTCAGACTCTTGCGTGTAGTCTCCGAGGGCGCGTTAAGATGGCTCCACATGCGTCTCATTAACTGTGGCGAAATATGGCGCGAGGCGTTGCACGTGGCACTTGCCGTGGTTGCACGGGCCTGTCCCCTTACGTAATGCTCTTCTCGTTGGCGCACGGAAATAGCGTCCGCTATCTCTATGGTGCCTTATGGCTCACGGAAAAGCTCGTGATCGCTGTCCTATCTATTTTTGTGTGTCGGTGACCGCTGCGGCCGTTTGCTGATGCGATGATTTGTTGTAGTGTCTTTCTCTTTTTTCATTTTTCGTCCCACTTCGATCGTTGGGCCTAAGTGGGAGGCTGTAATTGCGTTCGCTTATGCAACAAACTATTGCAAGCGATTCGCTCCGATTGCCGAAGTGTTGCTTATGTGGACATTTGTTTGCTCAGTCGCATTATAGACAGTGCAGACATGCCCTCCGATACATAGTTAGCATCCACATTCACCCCAAATATGTCACTCTTTCTGCGTCTTTCACAGGCTGCTATTACTGAAAGGGCGATTTGTGGGCGCTTTTATAAGGACTGAGAGCATGCATGGCACTCTTAAGACCTTCAGAGTGTTTTAATTCCTTTTTTTTTTGCAAGCGTGATACTATCATGTCATTAGATATGTAGTGAATTGTGCATAAGTTGTAAATATACAGTTAAAATGTTTTTTTGGCAATGAGCACTCCAACATTACATATAACTAAATAATTCGAGGTTCGTGCTTTTGCAAAAGTGACATCCGTTTGTTATACCGTTTATCATTGCCTCAATAAAGGCAGCTTCGCGGCGTCATTTATAGTGGAAAGCCGCGTCCCTCCTGTTTAGCCCTTCAGTCACTCAAGCGTTAAAAGTTTCTCCCACGTGTTTACATCTTAAGAAGAAAGTCTACTACTTACGCTTGCTGGCGTATTTTGTCACACAAGATGTCTAATCCTAGAAGAGTCTGGTATTGGAACCTCAGCACTTAGATCGTAAAGTCGACAAACCCAAAGACAAGTACCGGAGAAATGTATTGACAACCACATACGCTGAAACCCAGCATGTGTGCACTTCTCTTCCTGTGTACGTGTCTTTGAAGACAGGGTTCGTCGATATTTCATGATATAATCCCCAGTGTTGTGTATTTGGGAAAAGTGAAAGTTAACTACCGCCTGAGGCATGAGTTATAGGGAAGGGCATAGAAAACTGCGAACAAGGGCACACTGAATGGCTGAGATGATTAGCGAAAAATGTAACATTCACTGTAGCCAAAGGTAAGAGCTAATAGCAATTAAAAAGCATAGAGTTAATTTTTACTGTATACCGTTCAACACAATGCATTGAACATTGCCATGTACAGCAGAGACGAAGGGATCGTGTGCCCGCTTTGTTAGATAGGCTCCGTTGACGTAGTAAGAGTAGTTTCTCGTAACATTTACAATAAACAACTAACTTGAATATTCTTTCGGTATCAAACTCTATGGGCAGTGCCTCAAGCTTGCGAGGGGATATCATACATTTTCAACGGGAGTGCACAGCGGTGGTGCAACGGCTGCAATGCTGACCCGAAAGTCTCTGGTTCTATACCGGCCAAGGCGGTCGCATTTCGGAGGAGCGAAGTGGCAGAGGCCCGTGTACAGTGCGATTTAAGTGCACAATAAAAAACGCTGGATAGTCGAAACTTTCAAAACCCTCTACTACGGCGCCCTTCATATCGCTGTTTTTAGACGTTAAACCTCAGGTATTATACTTCAAATGAAGGGCACGTTTGTTCGTGCATGTGACCAGAATGAAGTTGAATATTTAACAAGGCAATTGCTTACAAGCGCTGGAGACAAACGTTCTTTTTTGTTATCATTCTGTTAAAAGAGCCTTCAGTTGCAACTTGCGGACGTGAACCATTCGTAGACTCATCCTTAGATGTGCTAATAATTCAAAGAATGACTAAAGGTTCTCTGTGGTTGGATGACTTCCCAAGACCACCTATGCATTTTTTAAGAAACATCTCAGCAGCGTGCTACCACATGTGTGGCGAGATACGTCAGTGGGCATTAAGCCGCAAAATGACACCCACGGGAATTATTCATCTCAAGAACTGCGGTACAAGTTCGCGCTGGGAATGCGTGAACATTTCTGGAATTATAAATAACGGTGCTGTATATACGCCGAGATGCTTATTATCGTCTATTCTTTGGCTAATTCACTCTAAGAACCGTGCCGGCAAAACCATTATTCTCTGAAGTGAGGAAGGAAGCTACTAAATACTTAACACGTCGTCTCAATGAGCTCACAATATTCATTCATTCAATCATTCATTCATTCATTTATTCATTCATTCGTTCGTTCGTTCGTTCGTTCGTTCGTTCGTTCAAGTTATAGAGGTTAGAGCTATGAAGTAGACGGGTGTTGTGAGCCCTTCTACTTAGTAAATGTAGTTGACCTGCGCAGCTGTTAAGCAAAAGTCCTCCGTGAGAGAAAAGAGAAATAGCAAGGGCATGAAAGCATAGACTTGATCAGCGGGTCATGATATTTTCGTCGTGACCATGGTTATGATAGCCTCATAGTGACTAGGCCCCCAATGATCGGTTCTGCTGAAACCTCGGACACATTTTTAGCCAAAGTCAAGTCTGTGAAGTAAGGTACTTAGCGGCAAAGAGTTTCCCATACATACACTATATAGGGAACCCCTGGTGCTAGTCTCCATAGACAAAGTTTCGGAAATACGTCATGAAAATGCGGTGGTGCTGTCGTCGGGTGTTTTATTTCGTTTTGGTAGCCAAAAGCCTCTGAGACTACCGCAGTTTGTGTTGTGTTTTCGCTGGTGCGTGCGCTGTTTGTGGTCGTGCAAAGAAGAAAAAACGGTGCACTGTCATGGCATGATTTGCAAGAAAAGGCACAAGAAAGATGTGCTAAGATTTATTTTTTTCAGTTTGATGTTTATGAAAACCGTCACAGTGGATTAGCTGCAGCTTCGAAACGTGAGAACTCGCCTTCGACGCCACTTTATCTTTCATGCTTTGCAGCGGCTTGCCCTGCAAAAACGACTAGTTCTGTCAAGCGTTTGTCATCTGAATGTGCTGAGTTCCCTTTTTAGAGTAAGCCTTGTGTGGGGACTTAGCGAGCACATTTATCTCAAAGCAGGTGAAAGTTGTGGATAGCAGTGTGACATGCAAAGAAATGAAAAGAATGTTTCACAGGAATTGGTGTAGTCTCGAGGTCATAAGTGGGCCCAGAAAGTGGACTCGATGTTCAGATTAAAACTGTTTATTAGGCCGAACTTGCGGTGCCGAATGAAAAGTCAGATTATAGCTACCCATTAGCACTGACAGCGGCGAACAGAGTGTCGGCCATCGATCAACTCACAAGCAGTGAAGCTTGTCATTAGTATGACTGAAGCGTAACTTCAGTGGACTTGGTGGCACCGACCAGGGACCGATGCTTATTCCTGCTCTTTTCGTTGTGCAGATTGCGCTATGGCCTAAAGGCCTCTCTACCGGGCTGGTCACGCATCTGCACACAAATGGAACTACGCCAGTAATCACCGATGACACAACAACAGGGAACGAATCTGCGCAAGCGCCTGCGATCTTCTACGCACCTCTACAGCGCAGCTACCACGCCACGGACGAGATCTCGTCGACGCAAGCAGGCGCCCAACAGTATAAAAGCCTGGCTCATGACACGAGACACTTCAGTGACTTGGTGGCACCGACCAGGGACCGATGCTTATTCCTGCTCTTTTCGTTGTGCAGATTGCGCTATGGCCTAAAGGCCTCTCTACCGGGCTGGTCACGCATCTGCACACAAATGGAACTACGCCAGTAATCACCGATGACACAACAACAGGGAACGAATCTGCGCAAGCGCCTGCGATCTTCTACGCACCTCTACAGCGCAGCTACCACGCCACGGACGAGATCTCGTCGACGCAAGCAGGCGCCCAACAGTATAAAAGCCTGGCTCATGACACGAGACACTTCAGTGGACTTGGTGGCACCGACCAGGGACCGATGCTTATTCCTGCTCTTTTCGTTGTGCAGGTTAGTAACAATTACTCGGTAACCTCATTAATAGACGATGATGTAACCCTGATGGTGCTGCCAAGTCCACGCTTTCTTGTTGCCCTGATTGCTGATTGCTATGATGTGTGTAAGCTGCTGTTACTAACATCGGGTGATGTTGAGCTAAATCCCGGTCCGAATTCTGATTCGGAATCGGACACCCGTCCCAACAATAACATTCTAAAACAAATACTCAAAGAACAAACTAAAACAAATAAAACGTTAAAGGAAGTAGTGGCTAATTTGAAAAAGGTTGAACGAACTGTGGATAATATGGAAACCAGGCTCACTAAAATCGAAAATGATATGGAACGACTTAAACACTGCGAAGAAAAATTGGCCGAGTATGAAAGTAAGCACGCCACCATGAAAGGTGAAATTGGAAGTCTTGCACTTAAACTGGATGATTTAGAAAACAGAAGCCGACGTAATAACTTGATTATCTATGGTGTAACGGAAGAGTCTGACGAAGATGCTATCTTACTGGAAAAGAAAGTAAAAGATGACATTCTGAAACAAACACTCGGTATCGAAGTAAAGACCATCGAAAGAATTCATAGAATAGGCAACCATAGAACCAGCCAGGGAAGGCCAATCATCCTACGTCTCTTCGACTACAGTGAAAAAAACAAAATCTTATCTTGCTGTTATAAACTCAAGGGTACGCCCTTATCCGTCTCCGAAGATTTTTCCAAAAGAGTAAGGGATATGCGCGCGCACTTATGGCACTCTGCGGCAAACGAAAGGGCCAAAGGAGCAAAAGTCAAACTGTCGTTCGATAAACTGACAGTCAATGACAAAGTTTATACTTGGGACCCAGTAAAGAATGCTAGAACAGATATATCGAAGAAAGCGGGTCCACCACGAAACAACCGACCAACTTCATCTACGCATAAAACTTCTACAAATAAGAAAAACTCGAACTGACAGCACAGTACTAAAACACTTAGAATCGTTTCCCTCAATGCCAGAAGTGTGCTAAACAAGTTTGATGAACTAGAGAACATAATTTCGTCCTACCAACCTCACGTTCTAATAATAACAGAGACTTGGCTTCACTCCGGAGTACGTGACTCGGAAGTCGTCCCTCCCTCATACAGACTGCTCCGTAAAGATAGAGGGTCAAGAGGCGGGGGCGTAGCGGTAGCAATTAAAAAAAATATCAAATCCTTTGAACTCGATGGCATTCCCGACCACGAAAGCGTCTGGTGCAAAATAACATATTATGATAAAAGTATAATTGTAGGAGGGGTATATCGGCCTCCAAATGCGGCACCTGACTACATTGAAGTGATTCATGATTATCTTTCAAAGCATACTAACTTAACTCTAGGTCAAAAATTATCCTTACTGGGGATTTTAATCTTCCCGGAATAAATTGGAACAATGGTTCACATGATGGTCGTGACGTTGCTAGTTCAGAATTACTACTGGACGTAGCATTCGCGTTTTCATTGAATCAACTAGTAACTGATAACACTCGGATCACTGCGACGTCATCGTCTTTACTTGACCTAGCGTTTGTAAGTAGTACATTAGAAGGTTCTTCTGCGTCCATCGAGAATGGCATTTCCGATCACAAATCGATTACCTTGACCTGCCCTATTTCATGCGCGAAGAAATACAAAAAGCCACTACCTACTTACTTTAAAGATTACGCACGTGCAAATGACCCTGCTGTGCTACGTTTCCTGGAAACACAATTTCATGAATTCATTGAGCTTACAGACGTAAAGAACTTTGGGCGCATTTTAAAAGCACTGTTAAATATTGCGAAGACACATTCATTCCGAATAAAAAGAAACGCATCAACCGAGAATACCCTTGGATAACGCGTGAGATAATTCACTGAAAAGAAAAATAAAACGACGGCAGAAAAAGGGAACCAAAAACAACGTACGTGATCTTATCGGGACATTAAAGCATAAAATGTCAGAAGCAAAAACCCGCTTCTTTAACACTACGTTAGCTTCGTTTATGGCGCACTGTCCCAAAAAATTCTGGCGATACTTATCAGATGAAAGAGACTCAATCTCACAAATTAAAAATTCGGAACAAATCATTAAAGATCCCGAACACATTGCTAATGAGATGAACAAGTTTTTTCAGTCAGTTTTCACGAAACATACCAGTAATGCGCTACTACCTCCTTATACTGTGAAAATACCCATGGAAGAATTAATCGTAAATGAGGAGGGCATACTTTCTCTATTACAAAAGCTTGATCAAAAGAAATCTACGGGCCCCGATCAAATCACTAACTCATTTTTAAGCCGATACGCTAATTGGACATCTAAGTATCTCTTTAAAATATACACGTTATCTCTTCAAACTTCACAGATACCAGACGACTGGTGCAATGCTGTAGTAATTCCTATACATAAATCAGGCCCCAAACTAGAAATAAGCAACTACCGCCCAGTGTCACTTACGAGTTCGTGCTGCAAAATAATGGAACATGTAATTTTCAAGGCCATAATAACTCACCTAGAAACAAACGAACTTCTCTACAAACAACAGCATGGTTTCAGATCAGGCCTCTCAACTATAACCCAATTAGCTGAATTAACTCATGACATAGCCAACGCAATCAACGATAACGTCCAATTAGATGCTATATTTTTAGACTTTTCTAAGGCGTTCGACGTTGTCCCACATCTGGATTTAGTCAAAAAACTAACGGCTTTTGGTATTGATATCAAAATAATATCCTGGATCAACAACTTCTTAACTAAACGGAAACAAAGCGTTAAAATTGACAATCAGCTATCAGAACCACTTGATGTTTATTCTGGTGTACCTCAGGTATCGGTTCTTGCACCTCTGCTATTTTTAATGTTTATTAACGACATCCACTTTTCCGTTGAGAACCCTATTCAGATGCGTCTGTTTGCCGACGACTGTGTCGTGTACACAGTCGTGCGCAATTCAGATGACCAAACCAAACTTAACAATTCACTTCAGGCAATTTATTCCTGGTGCAATACTTGGGGCATGAAACTAAACACATCAAAAACGCATTGCATTTCTTTTACAAATAAGAAATCCCCCCTTAACTATACATATAGGATTGGAAACTCAATTATCGAAAAATGCAATCAAGTAAAATACCTAGGCATTACACTCACGCCGAACCTTAACTGGGAACCACACATCTTGGCCATGTGTCAGAAAGCGGAAAGGAAGTTATCTTTCTTGAGAAGAAAACTGCGCAATGCACCACCACATATTAAAATAAATGCCTACAAAACACTAATTAGACCATGTTTAGAGTACGCCGATCTCATCTGGAGTCCACATCAAAAGTACCTGATTAGTAAAATAGAACGAATACAAAAATTGGCAGTAAGGTTCGTATATTCAGAATTCGCGAGGCAGTCCAGTACCGCAGATTTACTCGCAAGGGCAAACTTAAAACAACTTTTTCAACGCAGAATAATGTCACGATTAAAATTCCTTTACCAATTATATCATGGTCATTTCCACATATCACGCTCTCATTATCTGCAAGATCCGCCTAAACAATCATTCCGACTAAATCATTCTAAAACAATACGCCAACCTTTAAGTCGTGTAAACGCTCACAAACATTCACTTTTTCCGTCAGCTATCTCCCTCTGGAATAGCCTACCCAACGACATTGTTTGTTGTAGTACGATTGACTCTTTCATCAACCGCATACAGTGTATTGAATTTGCACCATGATTTTTTTTTCTTTTTCTTTCTTTACTCTGGCAATGTATGTATTTCGATGTATCTGTGTACCCACTCCTGCTTGGGCCGTGAAGGGCCTGCAGTATATTCAAATAAAAAAAAAATATTTTTGGTGCGACTGAAGCGCAATTTAGCAGCTAAGAAGTGAGGACAACACACTGTGCATATGACCTGCGTGATCATTATATCTGTAAGCATAGCCTCATTATGAGGAAAATGCTGACAAATTTTTATTTACCAGGTTTGTTTTGTGCACAATTGTGCGTAGTAATGAAATATAACGCTGGTTTTCAGTACTTTTGCTGCACAGTTGCACATAAAGAGAAGTAGCGCAAAGAAATGTATGTGAAAATATCGGGTGTAAATACTTGAACCGACAGTTTATGTAAAAAAGAAACATTTAACATATCTCCAACGTTTTTTTTTTTTCATTTGAACACACTGCAGGCTCAATTAGTCCTCGCAAGAGCGCTTTCATATATTTAACAAATGGCTATCAAGAACAGATGTGACTAACTGGCACTCAAGATATCAAGCGTTCTACGGTGTTACAATTTGTACCACAATCAGATAATTTCTTCAGCTGAGAGATCGCTGAAAGAAAGAATGAATATTTGTACGTATTAACGAGGCTCGAAAGTTGTCTGATAATTTTGCTGTGGTTAGCTCTTTATGAGTGTCAGAAAGGATGACCTCAGTTGTGGAAATTAGGAATTTTGAAATGGTCATAGTTCAGTACATAAACGAACTTAAAGTT
This sequence comes from Rhipicephalus microplus, assembly GCF_013339725.1. Taxonomy (NCBI): domain Eukaryota; kingdom Metazoa; phylum Arthropoda; class Arachnida; order Ixodida; family Ixodidae; genus Rhipicephalus; species Rhipicephalus microplus. The sequence goes on from NC_051174.1 coordinate 43,316,848, forward strand.
TTACACATAAGTTTGCTTTTGCTAACAGCTCAGAGACGCTAGGTTATTTAGAATAAAATGAGTCCAAAATGCAGCGGCTAGTTTTTGTAGACGTATAATTTTATGAGTTAGGCATTTTTTGTCAGGGCTCCAGAATAAATCAACTTACTCTAATGATGATATAGGAAGCAGTTTGGTGGCATTTAATTTCACACTTCGTTGGTGTTACGCAACTTCCTTCGTAAGAAAAATAGTTTGCGTTCGGTGGTCTGACAGATGAAGGAGGCGTGAGGTTCCCAGTTAAGATCACATGTGAGGATAATGTCTTAGTGCTTTACCCGATGGCATTTTAGGGGCGAAGCTCCTTATGGCGTGACTTGGGCGTCCCTCGTATGTAACCACCAGTGGCACATACTCGAAATATGTATAACACTTGACCTCCAAGGTGGTGCCAGTGAGAGATTTCTTCTGTGCGTTGTTTAACAATAAAAAATAGTGCTCAATGTACATGCCAATGGCTGCTAATGGGGAATGAGAGACATGAGCATTCGGCTTTTAGTCAACGCGCACGCTGCGATCCCCATTAGCAGCCATTGGCATGTACATTGAGCACTATCGGACAAGAAAGGGATGCTACATTATACTCGCTGGGTGTAACCTCCTTAGCTTTAGAAAGGTTTAGCGAGCGTTGAGCCGCAGTGCCATGAATACAATGAACTTGTATATACCATGAATGAACTCAAGGTGGTTAAAAATGAGAAGTAGATACGAAGCGCAAGCCGTAAGAAAGTAAAAGTCGAATTCTCCTGTCTCTCATTTCTCATGGCACTCCACATCGCCTCCATAGATTTTATGCTATTTCTGCGGACATCCACCTTGGTACCCCTGAAACTTGGATTTATCGTCACCGCCAAGTTCTCCGCTTCGCCTAGACAACACCTTCGTCCAGGTGGGTCCAGTCTTGACAACTTGAGGGACGTCCTTCACTTCCGGCTACAACGCCGCCTCGCTAAGGGCTCTCAGCCCCGCGATGGCGGCCGCTAACGTGGTTACGGGCTATGATCCTACCTCAAGCCAAATGCTGTCTATGGAGATTTCATCCTCCGAAAACACCATGCCATCAGAAGATGAATACCTCGACGACATGGTGAGACTGTGGCAACGCAAGCAAGCGAAATCGAAGTCTGCGTCTCAACAACAACGAGACGCCACAGCGGGCCACCATTCCCCAGCCTTGCAAGGAACGCCGGCGCGCCATCCATCCGGTGGTGTGCTTACCTCTGCTCCGTCCTCGCAGCCAGCGAAGCAACGCAAGTGGCGTCCGCGTCAAACTCCTCGCCTCTCTCGCGACGACTACATCGTAGTAGTTAAACCTCGCGTTCCCTGCGAGCTACGCACATTTGTTCCGGCCGATCGCGCGGGCGACGCCATCCGCAGCTACCTCGGCGACCGGACTACCGGCAAATTCAAGTGGGGCCAATCTGGGAACAGAACATCTTGGTCTGTAGCACCACCATTTTGCCTATGGCACAGCGCCTCCTCGGGGACTGCCAGCTGCAAGTGGGGGATCAGCAGCTGCCCGTTCGAGGCCACCCCAAGGCACCAGGGGATACATGCAGGGGCGCCATCAACGTAAACCCTGCTGAAAGCCCGGAAAAGATAAAGTCTGAACTGTATTGGCCTCGAGGTACTATCCTTGCGGTCCGCAAACTCGGAGATTCCGCGGTGGCGGTGGTGACTTTCGAGGGCACGAAGTTACCCCGCTTCCTCTTCTACCACTGCGTGGCGACGTACATCCGCGCCTACAAGAAAACGGTCCCGGTTTGCACCAAGCGCGGTACCATCGGCCATCGACCACCTCAGTGTCCTCACCCCGCTCAAACGCAGTGTGCCAAATGTGGAACCCCCGCACCTGCAGGTCTCAATGCCCACGACTGCCACCCCAAGTGCCTCCTCTGCCACGGCGCCCATGAGACTGGGACCAGTGGCTGCACGGCAAAATATCGAAAATATCGGAAACGCAAGCCGCCCTCAACATCTGCTCGAGAGACCACCTCATGTTCGTCACAGCCAGACAGCGGCACCAACCTGCATCAGTCGGCTCCACCACTCCACGCCGACACTCAGGCATTCCCACCGCTCGAAGCACCAGCGGTGGTACCTCAGGTGAGCAGTTGGGCAGGGAAAGCTGCTTCTAAGCCTCTCTCACCCCTTCTGTCGATCCTCCTTCTCCCGAACTTGCGGCCCTTCGCCAGCAAGTTGCGGCACTTCAAAAGCAAAATTCTCTTTTAACTAAACAACTCGAACTCCTAAATAAGCGACTTCAACCCCAACAACAGTGCACTGCAAGGCCATCCGGTATTGCCTCCTCTGTCCAGGCGGCTACGCCAGCTTCGTCCAAGCTTAGTCCTGGCGCTAAGCCCACTCCCATTAAACCGCCGGTTCAAGCAACCATTCGTACTCCAGCAATCGGAACCGGTGCCACATCTACTCCAGAAGCTCTTGAGGCTCCTGGGGCACCTCAGGTTATCTTGCCCGCTAACCAAACTCTCCCTAGCGAAGAGCGCACCCCGCGCGTAGAGGAACGCCTCACGCGCGTCGAAGCTTCGATTAATCACCTCCTCACCAGCTTCTCGGTCCAACGCATAGTAGTAAAGGTTACCCAGGCTATTCAAGCCTGGGCAATTACCCAGTTTCAACCCAAGGCATCGCGTTCCCGCTCCTGCTCGGTGAGCAGTGAGGGTACAGCTCCACGGCGTCGTCGTAAGGTGGCTACCACCACCCCGCCGTCGGACAATCCGGCCTCCGTGCCCCTCCCTGCCTCTGAGGAATCCGAGCAGGACATGGAGGACCAAATATAAAACCTAAGACAGTCACGATGGCTACCAATCGTACGTCCCGTTCAAACATTGCGTCTAAATTCGAGATCATACAGTGGAACACTGGAGACTTCGGGAACAGGTGAAAGCGTTCACATCTTTCCCTTTTCCTCAGCTGACTTGGCTCTCAGCCGGCCGTCTTGGCGCTCGAAGAATCTGGCCCTGCTCCATCCCTTTCTGGATAATACTCCTATGTAGGCGGCACCACCACATGCCTCCTCGTGCATAAAGCTTACACGGCGGTACAGATTGACCTCGATCTTGATCTTCCTTACGACTACTGCATGATATCAGTGCTGTCTCAGCGGAGGGGCCAACCATCAATACATATATTAAACGTGTACTGTCTCCCTCGCCTTGCAAGGGCTTCGTTTGCGCATCTCTTCCATCGGGCGCTGCGTATAGCGGCCCGACAACCACTGGTGATTGTCGGGGACTTTAATGCCCCCAGCCCTCACTGGGGTTACCACTACGAGAAGGCCCGGGGCAGAGAGATCAAGGAGCTCATTTCCTCGCTGAGCCTGACGCTTCTTACCGATCCGGCACAACCCACACGTTCCGGCAACTCGGTCACGCGAGACACATGCCCCGACCTCTCCCTCACCCGTCACATCCGCGATGCTACATGGGAGAATTTAGGCGAAACCCTAGGCAGCGATCACTTTTTACTCCGCATTTCGTTCACACCGCGGCAGAAAATGCGCCAACACTGGGGCCAAGCCCGTCTCACCGATTGGACTCGGTTCAGAATGCAACCATTCCCCGCCGGCCTCTCCTCGACCGAATATGCAGCGTGGGCATCATACGCTCTTCATATGAAACAAGCGAACACTCGCACCCTTGCAACCTCTAATTTGACTCCTGTAATCGATACACACCTCCTACATTTTTGGCACGCTCGCCGTGGGCTCATAAGGCGCTGGAAACGCAACAAACTTAATGGGAAACTTCGCGCTCGCATTGAGGCGCTCACTGCAGAGGCGGCCGCGTACTCCGCACAACTTTCCGATGCTAACTGGGCAGACACCTGTTCGAAGGCTGCAAAGCAGATGAGCTCTAAGAGTGCGTGGCGACTCTTTAGAAGCCTTCTCGATCCCTCCACCACCAGGGGAGAAACGCAACGCCAGCTCCACCGTGTTCTGCATGCATTTCAGGGCACTACGGATGAACTCACGCGAGAACTTTGTGACCGCTACATCTGCCGCACAATTGATCCCGCAGGCCCAGCATATACGTATTACGGCACCCCGAACACCGACCTCGACGCCCCATACACACTTTCGGATTTACGATTTGCACTCACGAAAATGCGACGGGGCACGGCCCCTGGACGCGACGGAATCACAGTATCGCTCCTGGCAAATCTTCCCGACCAAGCACACCTCTCGCTACTCCACCTTACAAATTCGATATGGGACGGTTCTCCGCTTCCAACGGAATGGACCACATCGGTCGTGACATTCATTCCCAAATCGGCAAAGTCCATTAGTATTGAGGCACTGAGACCCATCTCACTTACGTCTTGCGCAGGCAAACTCATGGAAACCATGGTTCGCGAACGCCTTTCCGCCTACTTGGAGGCCAGGAGGACCTTTGCCGACACGATGTTTGGCTTTCGCCCACATCTGTCGGCGCAGGACGTCCTGCTCCACCTTCAACACGATATCATAGAGCCGACTACTATGCGCCATAACGATAAAGCCGTGCTCGCTCTCGATCTCCGCGGGGCGTTCGACAACGTCAAACACAGCACTATACTCACTAACCTGTCTACCACAAACTGCGGGCAGAAGACTTTCAACTACATTCGCGCCTTTCTATCACATCGCACCGCCTTCATTCGCCTTAATTCTACCGAACACGGCCCTTACTTATTAGGCATGCGGGGTACACCTCAAGGGGCAGTCCTGTCTCCTCTGATTTTTAACCTGGCGATGATGAACCTCCCCTCTCTTCTAAGCGAGGTCGAGGGAATACAACACGCACTATATGCGGACGATATCACAATCTGGACCAACACCAGCTCCTTAGCGCAAATCGAAGAACGCCTGCAAAAGGCTGCTCTTCTGGTGGACACCTACGCAGGTTCATGCGGCCTGGAGTGCTCTCCAGCTAAATCGGCTCTTCTTTCAGTCTCTCCGCTACCGCCGCCTCAAATTTTTTTTCCGTCCGGGCCCGTCCCGTCAGTGCAAAATATTCGGGTTCTTGGCCTTCACCTCACATCGTCCTTGAATCCAAAGGGCACAATAGCAGGCCTCAGTTGCACCAGCGAACAGGTGAGCCGCATGATACGGCGAGTGTCTACCAAGCGCGGCGGCCTCCGCGGGTTTCAGTCCCTCCGATTGGCCCACGCGTTTGTGACCAGTCGCGTCCTCTACGCCTTGCCTTACCTTCGCCTGCGTCGTCGACACGAGCACCAGCTGGACGTCCTTCTTCGTTCAGTATACAAACGCGCTCTGGACCTACCTATTGCAACTTCCAACAGCCGATTCACGGCTTTGGGGGTACACAACACCTTTGCAGAGATGCGCGAAGCTCATCGCGTTAACCAAATCAATCGACTGTCGCAGACGCCTTCACGGCGCCGTCTTCTACACAGACTTCGCCTTAACCCGATATCTGACCAAGACCCTCTGGAGCCGGTACCAGAGCTCTGGCGTCAAAAGCTATCGGTGGAACCTCTACCCCGTAATATGAACCCCGACCTCCATCCTGGCCGTAGACTAGCACGCGCCGCGGCCCTTCATACGCGACACTCCGATCGTCCTGGTGTTTTCTACGTGGACGTCTCGGGTCCCTCCCCCTCGGGTCACTTCACGGCTGCCGTGATTACAGAGCGCAAACACGTAGATGGCCTCTCCTTTCGAGCAGACACAGTAACGCACGCTGAAGAGGTTGCCATAGCTTTGGCCGCCTCTCACCCTGCTTCACGCACCATCCTGACGGACTCGCGCTCGGCCTGTTCTCAGTACCTTCAGGGTTCCATTGCCCCGCTGGCGGCTAGCCTACTACAGGCAGCCTCTTGGCGCTTTAACCCCCATCCCATTCGTGTAGTCTGGACCCCAGGCCACTCGAGCCTGCCCGGCAACGAGGCGGCAAATGCCGCTGCCCGCGCTTCTCCTGTCCGGGCCGTTGCCCCTCCATGTCCCGAGACGGAAACTGGCAATACCAACCTGACGCGCTTTCGTCGGGTATTTTATTTCGCGTGGTAGCCAAAAGCCGCTGAGACTACCGCAGTTTGTGTTGTGTTTTCGCTGGTGCGTGCGCTGTTTGTGGTCGTGCAAAGAAGAAAAAACGGTGCACTGACGAGCTGTCATGGTATGATTTGCTAGAAAAGGCACAAGAAACATATGTGCTAAGATTTATTTTTTTCAGTTTGATGTTTACGAAAACCGTCACACTGGATTAGCTGCAGCTTTAAAACGTGAGAACTCGCCTTCGACGCCACTTCATCTCTTATGCTTTGCAGCGGCTTTCCCAGCAAAAACGACTAGCTCTGTCAGGCGTTTGTCTTCTTAATGTGCTGAGCTCCCTTCTTAGAACAAGCCTTGTGTGGGTACTTAGCGAGCACATTTATCTCAAAGCAGGTGAAAGTTGTGGATAGCAATGTCACAGGCTACGGCGGCTGCATTTCCGATGGAGGCGGAAATGTCGTAGGCCCGTGTGCTCAGATTTGGGTGCATGTTAAAGAAACCCAGGTGGTCGAAATTTCCGGAGCCCTCCACTACGGCGTCTCGCATAATCATATAGTGGTTTGGGACGTTAAACCCCACATATCAACAACAAAAAGCAATGTCACATGCAAAGAAATGAAAAGAATGTTTCGCAGTTGGAATCGGTGTTGTCTCGAGGTGAGAATTTGGCCCAGAAAGTGGACCGATGTTCAGATTAAAACTGTTTATTAGGCCGAACTTGGGGTCCTGAATGGAAAATAAGATTGTAGCAACACATTGACACTGATAGCGGCGAACAGAGTGTCGGCCATCGATCAACTCACAAGCAGTGAAGCTTGTCATTAGTATGACTGAAGCGTAAATATTTTTGGTGCGACTGAAGCGCAATTTAGCAGTTAAGAAGTGAGGACAATACACTGTGCATATGACCTGCGTGATCATTGTATCTGTAAGCATGGACGCATTATGAGGAAGATGCTGACAAATTTGTTATTTGTCAGGTTTGTTTTGTGCACAATTGTGCGTAGTAGAGAAATATAACGCCAGTTTTCAGTAATTCTGCGTCGCAGTTCTACACATAGGGAAGAAGCGCATGTAAATGTATGTGAAAATAATCATTGAAAGGAATGCTATCACTGCTCACGTAATACAGGATGCGAAAATCACGTATTAAGAAAAATGGGTGTGAATATTTGAACCGAATGTCCACGTAACAAAAAAAAAACATTCAACATACCTCCAATGTCTTTTTTTTTTTCATTTGAATACAATGCTGACTCAATCAGGCCTTGCAGGAATGGTTTAATAATATTTAAAAAATGGCTATCATGAACATATATGACCAACTGGCACTCAAGATATGAAGCGTTCTATGGTGTTACAGTAACAGTTATATGGTGTTACGTCATCGCCAGCTGCAGAACTCGCCGCCATACGTGCAGCTCTGGAGTTTATAGTTGAAGAACCTTCGGGAACTTGGTCTATCTTCTCGGACTCGAAAGCACCTCTTATGTCTAATGTTGTCATCCTTTCGCCATGGACCTAATGAAGTGTTAGTAGCTCAAATAACGATTCTTCGTCACCAAGCACTATCAGATAATTTCTTCAGCTGAGAGATCGCTGAGGGAAAGTATGAATATTGGTACGTATTAACGAGGCTCGAAAGTTGCCTCGTGTTTTTGCTGTGGTTATCTCTTCATGAGTGTAGATAAAAATGACCTCAATTGTGGAAATTAGGAATATTTAAATGGTTGAAATGGTCATGGTTAAGAACATAAACGAATAAAACTTTTCAACATAGGTTTGCTTTCGCTAACAGCTTAGAGACGCTACGTTATTTAAATAAAATGAGTCCGTGAATGCAGCAGCTAGTTTTTTTAGACTTCTAATTTGATGAGTTAGGCGTTTTTTGTAAGGGCTCGAGATTTAATCAACATACTCTAATGATGGTATAACAAGTGTCTTGCTGGCGTTGATTTCCACACGTGGTGGGTGTTACGCCACTTCCTTCGTAAAAAATAGTTTGCGTTCAGTGGTCTGACAGATGAAGAAGGCGTGAGGTTCCCAGTTAAGATCACATGTAAGGATAATGTCGTAATGCTTTGCCCGATGGCATTTTTCTAGTGTGCTGTAACCAAGATTATAACACAAATTGAGTGGAGTTTTTGTTTTAGTGAATGCAGTGCGTTTAATTTTTGACATGTAAAGTGTCACACCCCATGTATTGCACTAGAAACAGATATATTGCAGTAAATTATTCATTTAAATTCATTAGGCTGACAACCTGAGGCCTTGTTTGAAGCAGACAAATGTATTTTCGAGTGAGCAAAGCACGTATTTTTTTCCCCAGTTCATTTTGCATCTCCGGCTGACTGCCATTCCCGTGCTGCACAGCGGGTCCACGCTTTGTATACTGAATCTCTAACTTGATCTGACGCTTCGTTTTTGTCCTACACTCTGGCATAATTTTCGAATTACTATTCACTTTTTTAAAAACCAGGAATCAATATAACAGATCAAAATGATAAACCCAAGGACGCAGACAGTCGAGTGAGAACGCGTGCAGTGTCCACAAGGTTTTGAAATGAATTCAATCAAATATCTCCCACAAGCTTCACGACCACCTTAGACACCTTAGATTTACGTAATATGTAGAATATAGACAATTATGGCGAGATGGCAGGTTTCGTGTAGTATGAAACCTCCAGTTTGGTTTCAGATGCAATCATGAGGAGTTGAAGAAGCAGTCATAACAATCAAATGAGTCAAGATAACTCAATCATTTCATTTGCTAAATATTCTTCAATTGACAGACAACTTGAGAGTAGTAAACGACCCCTAAAATGTTTTTTTCTCTAAAAATGCAGTTTTCAAGGTGGTGGCCTGCCTTGAAACGAATAGGAGGATAGTTCTTGCAGGAATAATTGAGTGCTCTACCTGCAAAAAAAATTTTTTTCACGTAAAAGATAAATCCTAAAACCTGAAAAAGGCCTTCTGAGTGAAATAATCAAACAGTAGTGAGTGAAGCGCTGTGTTTATTCATCTCCCTGTGTGTTCTGTCTATTCGTGGTGCTAAAGTAGTTCATAGCCTTCGTGTCTATCGTGAAGCGTGGATGATGGGTTTGTGTGTTCACAAAAGAAGCCATCAACAGTGTGACGTCAGTTCACAGTGTGCACGTATGTGTTCAGAAACATCGAGGCGTTCGCTGTAGAAAATGACCCATCTTTCAGAAACGGAAAAAAGAATACGTATACACTTTGCGACTTCATTTAACCCTGCAGCTACCTCAATCACTGAAATAGCCATCAGGGACGTAAAGCAGTACATCACCCCATATCCGGATTTCCCAAGGGAATCGAAATGGGCTCTCCAAGCTCCTTATCATCGCCTTCGTCATTCTCATAGATCTGCTCTGGGATGTAGACCTTACTGAACCGATTTCCTTTGATTACCTTCTTGGCCTCATTGACTATATTTGCTGTTTCCTGAACGAAAAAAAAACACTATCAATACAACAGAATGAGTACTTCAGGACTACCGTAAAGTGTGCTACGTAGAAAATTTAAAACCACCTTTGAACCGGAATTTAGGAACAATGCGCCTGAAAACACAGAGCACCGCGTCTATAAACGCTGTTGCAATTCCAGCTAAAAAAAACATGATCTTGCTTGCTTGCTTGTTCCTTTCTTTTGTGGCTCTCACCCACTAAGGGGGATTGGCCAAGAAGCCCGTGGTTAACGCAAGTGAATACTTTTAGGTTTTATAGGCTAGGGGAATATGATTACTGTGTTTTCACTGTGAAATTAATTTGGCGCAATGTAGAAAAAGGAAAAAAAGGGGGGGAGAGAAGTAATAGAATTTGTTGAATATCTGAGGTGGAATCGTTATATGAAATTCTCCTGAAAGTTGAATCATTGCAGTGTATCAGCTAAATAATAAGTGGTAGTGTGGCTAGTAAAATTCGAGAGCTGATCGCTGACTCAGCAAGGTAATCTTCTTGTGTTATATATGAATTTGCAGAGAGCCCCGCAGATGTTCCTGTCGCTGTGTCCCAATGAAGTGGCCCCAAAGGACAAAATATTGGGAGTATTAAGTGATATTCCTAGTGTTCTTAATAAAATTTCGAAGTAGTTTTTTCTTTGATTTTTAAAACGGTGTCATGTGATAAGAAAATGGTCGATATGTTCAGGTTCGTTACAGCTTGAGCACAGAGGGGATGACACCAGACCAGACCTGTTTAAGTAGAAATTAAGAGGTGGTACACGGCAACGTATTTTGTTATCAAGAGTTCCAATTTACGCGTGGGACACCATTTATTATTCCATGTGAAGTGCAGGTGCGAGAAATCTGGATTCGGTATCATGATTTTTGATGAGTCTTCTAGAAGGGAAAGTTTTCTAAACCTCGCTGCAGTTACATAAGCTGTAGGAGGCATGATTGGCACAATCGGAAGATCAAGAGATGTTCGCGCAAGTGTGTCAGCCATCTCGTTTATAAATATACTACGATGGCCTGGCACCCATATCATTCACACTAGTCGAATGTTTGCTGGGATTAATGATTTAAAAGTTTCTAGTACTGCAGATGTCGACGACGATGATAAAAATGAACACACGGAATACGAGTCAGACAGTATCACAGCTGTCGATTGAGTCGCAGGAACTTTACGAATAGCTAGTATAACGGCCATTAATTCCGCTTCAAATATTGGTGTATAATCTGGGAGGCGTAATGAAAATGACCAGAATAATGAGAGAGAAAAAATACCCACACCTGCCTTCTCGCCACTCATAGATGCACCCGTTGCAATTGCTATATTAGTACCTAATTGAGACAGGTGTTGTCCTAATAAACCCATCAAATGTTTAGAGGGCAAGTTTTTAGCGTTCATGGGGAAGATATCGTCAAATTTTATTTGCACTTGGCCGATTGGTTTGACAGATGGTGTGGTCTCGAATATATTAACATTTAAAGCATCTAGAAGTGTTTGAACAAATAGCACTTGGGGTTTATATACACGGGACCAATTCTCGTTGAAAAAGACACCAGGCTCAGCAAAGAATACAAACTGTCGCCTTCTTAGAGTGGATTCAGAAAATTTTAAATAGGTTTTTACTGTTAAAAAACAAAATCTGCAAGCAAGGGTGGGTATCCGAGCTTCTTGATACAAAACATTGTTAGCTGTGAATTTTGGCACACCTAAACAACTACGTAGAGCTTCCCGCTCTAAGAGAATCAGGGGGTTTATTTTGTATGCTGGTCCACCAGAGAATAGTGCACATCCGAATTCCAGAATCGGACGAACGTACATGCGATAAATCATGATCAGCGTATCTCTGCGAAGACCGGAACGGAGGCGGCCAAGTCTACCTATCATTCCAACAGCGCGTGTAGCCTTAATTTTAATATATTCAATGCGGTCACGCCAGCTCAGTTTTTTTGATCGTACAGTACACCCAGATATTTAATACAGTTAACCTGGGGAACTATTTTTTGATGGTACTGAAGAGAAATGGTAACTGGTACGTCCAATGGAAAAACTATTATAGCACTTTTAGTTACGTTCAGGTTCATATGAATTTTCTGAAACCAGGTTTCCAATGTTGCCAAATAACACTGTAAAGTCGAATGTAGTAAATAAATATCACTGTCAGATGCGAAGAACACAATACCATCAGCATATACATATACGTGTACCTTATCACTCTGTGGTATTGAACTTTACAAAATGTTAAATAGCACAGGCGATAGAACAGAGCCTTGAGGAACACCTTTCGTTTGGCTATACTTCGGCGTGGAAACACCTCGTTAGAAACAATAAAATTTTCTGTCTTTTAAAAATTCGTATATCGAATTTGTTATGTACTGTGGGAACGTAAGCTCTTTTAGGACATTGATAAGAATAGGAGGTTCAACACTGTCATATACCTTGGCTAAATCAAGGGTTACTAGGGCCGCATATTGTCGTCTGTGCCGAGAAAGCTTTATACGAGCCTCTAAATCAAACATGATCTCCGGGCTGCGCGCCGTCGCTCGTTTTCCTTTTCTTCAAGCACGTGCTATGATTACTTTTTTTTAAGAATACCGGCCGACGAATTGCTACGGGTGCATTTCAGGGAAAGATGAGAGTTGTATATGGCACGTTGCTGCTAGCATTAAAAGCTATTCGGCATGTGTGCACAATGCCGTTGTTTTTCGTAATGTTCTTCAGAAGTGCGAGTTTTCAACAGAAGTTGGGCACGAAATCATCACACACTATGAATATATTGCCTTCAGCATGTTGTATAATGTCCACTGCTCGCGTATTAGATGCGCCTCTAAGAAGTAATAAATAGTCCTTGAACCAGCGATTCATGAAATCATTTTGATGCTCTTCTCACCGTATCCATGTATAAACAGCTCAGTACGATAGTTGGGCCATAGCAGCAGTTTGTAATTTCGTTAAGTGCCATGATTCACTTCTCATGCGAAAAATAGACAGGCTTGAGTTTTGGTTCATCTGCTGTAGGATATTAATTCGTCAAAGGTCTGCTACTTTTTTTCAGTGATCGCTTCAATTTATATTAGGACCATGCTAATCTGAATACAACGTAAAAGTGGCATGCCCAGAGGTTTTATGAAGTTGTATTTTACTGACCTCACAGTATGCTCCGAAAATCCGTCCCACCAAGGAGTATGTCAGGCAGAAGATTTCCACGTAATGCCACGGGCAGACAAATAATGTCGAACCTTACTTTGCGACATAGCGTCGTACACAGCATGAAGTTTAGTCTTTCAAGATGCTTAAAGCATCACATGAAGCATCGCATTCTATCACTTTTGGCTGCTATCCGGTGTAGACACTGAAAAATTTTCAAGGCACAGTAAAAATTTGAATCGTGAATTTATCGAAGCTTCTGACATATAAAAAAGGCAAGACGCATGCGTGAGCCATGGGTCATTTTTCTTGACAGAAAACGAATTTATTTATCTGGTGACATGTGCCAATGTTGTTCTTTAGGATGCGCACGTGTTTTAGATAGATCAGTGGCCCTTCTGTCTCACCTATGCACAAGTCTGGTCTGCCAAGCGCTGTTTTTCCCGTTAGGTTTTTTATGGTGATTGTAAATATATGGGCACTCTCGGCTGAATTTCCCCCCGGCTCGGCATCGGCGTCATTCACCGTGTATGCATACGTATATCTATATATGTGAAAACGCAAGAAAAAAATCAGTCCAGAAAGAGACTCCGGCGCACGCAATGCAACGTCTCACGTCTTGCGTGTGAGTGCGTGGTGTTAGCCACTGAGCCACGAAGGAACACCTGCTTCAACGTTGGAACGGCAAGCTATTTATATCTACCACTTACCACTGACGATGCCCATCTCGGAAAAACTATCGCGCTTTCAGCATTACCAGCAATATGGCGCAATGAGCATGCGTCGCCAGATCGTTACGACGCGGTGGCGGGCGCTCTCAATCCCCACGCGTACTCTGCACTGCGTAGAGGGGGAGGGGGTGTGCACTCACGCGCGCGTGCGCTTATATCTCGCTACGGAAAGAATCGGCCGCCTTGGGCTTTCACCGGAGCGATTCTGCTGTAGTTACCGGGTGCACAAAGGTCACTCCACTCGTTTCACATTCTCCGTTTGCGAAAAGAGCGTGATTTTCGAGCACAGCGAAGTAACAACTGAGACGCTTATTCACGTTCATCTGCACCTGTGAGGGCGTTTCGTGCGTCAGTGGTGCGTGAGAAACGGGGGACATTTTTCGATCTGCTTCTCATTCTTCGTGTGACCTTCTAACTTGTTGATATCGCATTCATTGCTTCGCCTTTTCGGGAAAGCTGTGACTTTTTAAAAATAAATCTCAGTTGCGAGACAGTGCTCGATTGGTGTACACTGTGATCTTTCGTCTGCGCTGCATCGATCATGCGAACATTCCAACTCACCGAACTTTCCATTCTGCTGAAGGTGTTAAGAACAAGTGATCACATCCCCGGCCTGTTTTTACGTTTGTATTTCGGCAATCATTCGCTACCGGATCAATTCCCTCTGTCTATAAAGTTAGCAAGGTAATTCCCATCGTCAAAAGAGGTGACCGTATAACTCTTGGTAATCACCGTCTCATTTCAAGTAACAGCACATATACAGCATTTTGTACTCTCCAATTGACATTTTCCTGACATGGGTCCATTTATTTTGTCCTAACCATGTAGCGTTGATTTTGTGAAGCTAAATATTGCGACATTCAACTCGCACTATTCCGTACAGCCTGCAATGTAAACTTTTGCACCATACAGCCTCCATCTCGATATGGTTTATTAGGTAGATGAATTTCTAATTAGGCATTAATTTCCATTTCTTTCTGTCAACATCATTTGGACCCCACCTCCTGTTCTGTCTGCTGTGCAAAAAAAAATAAAGGAGTTCCGATGCAGACGTGGTTTCGTTCACTCCGTTAGAAATTGCTCGACACCACCAAAAATCTCAACCGTATCCAGATAGGTAGCTTCTCGGAGGCGTATGTTGACCTGAAGACTTTGGTGAGGACATTCCTTTGCCCTGTCTTGCTGATCCCGCGCGACTAGTCGACTTTTCACCTGCAAGGCTGTCGTTTAGGCCTAGTGTGGCCGAGCGGCCATACTCGCCTGAAGAAGAAGACGTGGTGGTGGCAGATGTGAGCGTTTCATCTAAGCCACCTACTGGACTATCGTGCATGACCACATCTTTACCAACTATGCAGCAGCAATGTGCAGCTGATGGTTCGACGATTCAAGGTGCAACGACCAAGGACTGTACACTTCGTGATGAGAGCGCGAACCAACGAGAGGTCGTGCCGATAGACAGTGGTGACCGCATGGCAGTCTTCGGGCGGTCCCGTGATTCCAGCAAAGCGAGATCCTGCTGTCATGCGGCTTTTGTAAATCCGATGAGCACGACATCACAAGCATAATGTGTCCGACTAAACAAATGCCACAGCGAAACTAAGAAAGGCTATACCAAGAAACAGTATATTAAGAACTCACAATCGCTTCGAAGTTCTTACTGAAGAGCCGAAGGTACTCATGGCCGAAGACACACAAAGCTTCGAGACACAACTGTATTCTTCTGTGGTTAAACAAGGCAGACGGGCTCAGACCATGAAACCAAAGTTAGCTGAATTACTGCTTGAATAGGATAATGGCCATGATGATATTGACGCTCGGATAGAAGCAGTGGCCAAAGAAATTGAGAGACTACGCAAACGTAAAGAATTGGTCATTATGAGGCCCCAGAAAACAAGACCTACACGCAACAAATCACTGAGTGCGCATTTCTCAATTACGCCTGCAGCCTACACGCCACAACGGGCAAACCAAGCTGTTTGGACAGCAGTTTTGGATCAGCTTGCTCAACAGACGTCACTCATACAGAATCGCTTGCATCATGGCTAACTCTATGCAGCATCTGCCACGTGACGAAATTCTTCAATGGAATTGTCGAGGCTTAAGCTCCAAGTTAGGAGAAATTTATTTTTTTTATTTATTTATTTATTTATTTATTTGTACCCTCAAGGCCTACAGGCATTTCAGAGGGGAGTGGGTTACAAGGTTATACAAAAAACTAAAAGCAGCAACAAAAGTAGTAAGCGGATAAGTACAACATACATGAGCCCTAATCATACAATGTTAGCTAGTGCTGCACGAAACTGATGGTTGTCTTCGATTGCGGCGGTCAGTCCGGGAAGGCGGTTCCAATCTTGTGACGTCCGAGGAATAAATGACTGAAAGAAGGCATTGATGTTGCATGGTATTGTTCCTACTTTGTGTCGGTGATCCATACGAGAAGAAATATATGAAGGAGGAGTAATTAACTCACTGAATAGGGGCGAATTATGGTAGTAAATTTTGTGAAGAGACAGAGGCGAGAGTGTTTGCGGCGCGAAGTTAGAGTGGGTAATTGAAGCAAGTTTTTCATGGACGTGACACTTGCCGCACGGGTTGAAATTACCGAGAATGAAACGTGCTGCGTTGTTCTGCACGAGCTCAAGTGATGTCACCAGATAGTCATGGCTCGGGTCCCAAATGGATGATGCATATTCGAGTTTAGAACGAACCAATGATTTATACAAAAGTGTTTTTAAAGAGGTAGGTGCAGAAAAGAAGTTGCGGCGAAGGTAGCCATGCAGGCGATTAGCATTATTAATACGGTATAATATGAAGCGCCAGGTAAGATCAGTTTGTGAATTTCCCAGGTATCGGTACGACGTCACAGGTTCAAGAAGTGTGTTGTTAAGGTAATAGGAACCCGTCGAAAGGGCTGTTCTTGAAATGCGTAAGACTTTGCATTTAGTTGTATTAAGTTCCATTAACCATTGCTCACACCAGTTAGAAATTGCATTAATGTCCGATGCAGTGCCGTAACGTCGTTATCGTTGTTAATTTCTCGAAAAATAACACAGTCATCTGCAAACAAGTGAATACTATAGAGAACACAGCTAGGTAGGTCATTAATGCTATATCAAAAACAAAAGTGGTCCCAAGACAGAGCCTGGGGAACGCCGGAATGACAGAACTGGGTGAAGAGTCATAGTTATTGGCTGTGACGAACTGGAAACGATTAGAAAGGAAATACTCAATCCATGCAAACTTAGGATCTAGATTTAACTTGCTAGTTTGTAAAGGAGTAGTTTGTGAGACACTTTGTCAAAAGCCTTGGAGAAGTCTAGGAAGATACAATCAGCGGATGAACGGCGATCTAAAATTAAGTGTAGCTTGTGGGTTAATGAAAGCAATTGGGTCTCGCACGAGAACTTCTTTCGAAAAACCATGTTGCGCGGGTGAGAAGAAAGAGTTAAATTCAAGAAATTTGACCAGATGGGAAAAAATTACATGTTCGAGAATTTTGCATGGAATGCTTGTTAGTGATATGGGTCGAAATTGTTAGGCGTATGTTTGTTACCGGACTTATGGAGTGGCACCACCTTCCCGACTCCCAATCCGCCGGCAGGATGCTCGTGTCGAGGGTCCTGCTGGAATATTTTGCACAAAATAATAGAGGAATACACAAACAGTACTTTTAAGAACTTCGTATTAATAAGGTCAACACCGGGGCTCGATGAGGGTTTCAGTGACTGGATTATTTTACTTACACCACCTGGGTCCAGTAACAATGGGTCCATGGAGAGATAATTACAGTTCTGAAGTTCAGGTATTGAGGGGTTAGAAGAAACAACAAAGTTCTGGCAAAAAACTGCATTGAGTAGGGAAGAACATTCGCTACTGGTATAATGGAACCATCTGGCCCAGTCAATGTAATACTATTCGTTTTAGAAGGAGTGATCACACGCCAAAATTTTTTAGGGTCGTTAATAAGCATAGAAGGAAGGGCGCGCTGAAGAAAGTGTGATTTGGCAAGTTTTACTGCTGCAATGTATGCTTTGTTGGCGGTTGTGTATGCGTTCCATCGGTAATCACTCGGGGATTTTTAGCCAGACGATAGCAGCGCTTTTTTTTCGATTAGGACAGCCTGTTTAACTGCTTGTTGTACCAAGGTGCCTCCGGGTTAGAATTTATTGTGCGCAGAGGGATGTATTATCAGTTAGTTCGGAACCTTATTTTAAATAGGTTCCAGTTTTCTTGAACGGTACGCGTATCAAATGCAACAAGAAAATATCCAGAAAGCAAGCTAGTTCGTTGTAAATAGTTTCAAAGTCTGCTCTTGAGTAGTCGCGAATTTGCTTAGTTGAGGTCGTAGCCTTGCTTAGTGGAACGTTTATATTAAATGAAAGGAGCGAGTGGTCGCTCAGACCGGGTAAGTATGAAATCGGGGAAGCAAAATTAGCGTGCGTAGTTAATATCAAATCTAGTATGTTCGCGGTCTCTTGCGTGGTTCTAGTCGGTTCAGAAACGAGCTGGGAAAAAGAAAATAATGAACAAAGATTGAGAAATTCTGTTGTTTGAGATGAAGGTGCTTTGGATGCGGGGGTTTCCGAGGACCAAGAAATATGTGGGAAGTTAAAATCACCCATAAGGAATATAGGAGCAGTGGGGTGTCGTGTAGAAACAATATTCAGCGCATCGTGTAGTTCAGACACAAACGTTGGGGAATATGAAGGTGGACGGTAACAAACGCCATAACAAATTCCGGTGCCCAATATCAACGCAAGACCATACAGATTCTAAATCAGTGTGAACGTGAATTAAGTGAGATGGATTAAGACTTTTTGACAGCAAGTAATACGCCACCGCCGTGACGCAAGGTGCGATCGCAGCGATAAATGTTAAAAACAGGACACGTCGAAGATTTCACTATCATGAATGTGTGTGTGCAACCATGTTTCAGTGAGTGCTACGATGTCTGTGCTAACGGTGGTAATGGGCAGAGTTAAGGGATTCCCGTTTGCTTGTTACACTGCGAGTAATTTTGCTAGAATTACGGAGACACATGGCATTGGTGCTCTAAGCTCCCCTCGCGTGTTTCCTAGCTGGTAGGCCTGCCGGACAACGCAGACGCACTCGCCAAAAGCGGTGCGGTGGACGTGGCATTGGGAAGTGGCGCAGTAGGTGGCGCCCGTTTTATTTCTTTTACGCTGTCAGACACGGTATCGTACATGAAGCACCGGTCATCTATTATTAGTTTGTTATAGCGCAATTGGAATCGGGGAGAGTGGGGTTGGCCTTTGCCGAATTCTACAAGTGTTCTTCTAGCCGTGCCTGGTTGCGACTGAGTAATCTTCCGATACCGCAATGTCTTATAGTTTTTAAAACAGCGCGGTCGGAAAGAATCGCTTCCTTCTCTTGAAGCTGCGAAATTTAATGATGACCGACGAGTTTTGGAGCTGGAAAATGTGCCTATGCGGCGAACGCGATCGACATCGTTTCCAGTAATGGCTTTTCCTGTCGCACTTAATAGTGCTAGCTAGCGTCTTCTCCTCTGTGTCTTGCCACGATTCCCGCGAGTCCGGGATGCCATGAACGAGCAGGTTACTTCTCCGTGCCCTGTCCTCTAGTCGTCCAGGCGAGATTGCAAGACGTCCTGCTGCGACATCAAGTCGTTCTGCAGCGTCGCTGGACAGCCGCCAGGTCCCCACTCATCTGCTCTATCACATCCGACTTTGATTCTAAGCATTCAAGACGGCCGAAAATGTCAACCAGCTTTGTTTCTATTGCCTGCTGGCCGGACTTGATTTCTCTGATATCTGTTTGAAGATCCGCTTGCCCCTTAGTTAATGCGATTGTCCGTTCGTTGATGTCTTTGAGTATCTGAAGCATTGTGTTCATTTGCTCCGAGTTCGCATCCTGAGGTTCGTCGGGAGCTGTGGATTGGTTTCGGGGTTTAGAAGGACCAGGGTTAGTCTCTATGTCGCCTGACAGAAGCAGCAACAGCGCGACATCAACGCAATCGAGCAATGTTTCACAAAGCACTTGGGGGCATGGGAGCAGTATCAAAAGCGATTGTTAGATCGCTGTGCGAAAAGTGAGAATTGATTACGCACCTGCGGGGCGTAGAGAAGAATTTTCGGCATGGTTTCACGAACGCTGCTCCCCTGCCCCTAAAGTTAGCAAGGTAATTCCCATCGTCAAAAGAGGTGACCGTATAACTCTTGGTAATCACCGTCTCATTTCAAGTAACAGCACATATACAGCATTTTGTACTCTCCAATTGACATTTTCCTGACATGGGTCCATTTATTTTGTCCTAACCATGTAGCGTTGATTTTGTGAAGCTAAATATTGCGACATTCAACTCGCACTATTCCGTACAGCCTGCAATGTAAACTTTTGCACCATACAGCCTCCATCTCGATATGGTTTATTAGGTAGATGAATTTCTAATTAGGCATTAATTTCCATTTCTTTCTGTCAACATCATTTGGACCCCACCTCCTGTTCTGTCTGCTGTGCAAAAAAAAATAAAGGAGTTCCGATGCAGACGTGGTTTCGTTCACTCCGTTAGAAATTGCTCGACACCACCAAAAATCTCAACCGTATCCAGATAGGTAGCTTCTCGGAGGCGTATGTTGACCTGAAGACTTTGGTGAGGACATTCCTTTGCCCTGTCTTGCTGATCCCGCGCGACTAGTCGACTTTTCACCTGCAAGGCTGTCGTTTAGGCCTAGTGTGGCCGAGCGGCCATACTCGCCTGAAGAAGAAGACGTGGTGGTGGCAGATGTGAGCGTTTCATCTAAGCCACCTACTGGACTATCGTGCATGACCACATCTTTACCAACTATGCAGCAGCAATGTGCAGCTGATGGTTCGACGATTCAAGGTGCAACGACCAAGGACTGTACACTTCGTGATGAGAGCGCGAACCAACGAGAGGTCGTGCCGATAGACAGTGGTGACCGCATGGCA
The DNA here is from genome assembly GCF_013339725.1 of Rhipicephalus microplus. NCBI lineage: Eukaryota > Metazoa > Arthropoda > Arachnida > Ixodida > Ixodidae > Rhipicephalus > Rhipicephalus microplus. The sequence continues at coordinate 43,337,199 of NC_051174.1, forward strand.
GTCTTCGGGCGGTCCCGTGATTCCAGCAAAGCGAGATCCTGCTGTCATGCGGCTTTTGTAAATCCGATGAGCACGACATCACAAGCATAATGTGTCCGACTAAACAAAATGCCACAGCGAGACTTCGAAAGGCTATACCAAGAAACAGTATAATAAAAACTAACAATCGCTTCGAAGTTCTTACGGAAGAGCCGGAAGTACTCACAGCAGAAGACACACAAGGCTCCGAGACACAACTGTACTCTTATGTGGTTAAACAAGGCAGACAGACTCAGACAATGAAACCAAGGTTAGCTGAGCCACCGCTTGAATAGGATGATGGCCATGGTGATATTGACGCTCGAATAGAAGCAGTGGCCGAATAAATTGAGAGACTACGCAAACGTAAAAAATTGGTCATTATGAGGCGCCAGAAAACAGGACCTACACGCAACAAATCACTGAGTGCGCATTCCTCAGTCACGCCTGCAGCCTACACGCCACAACGGGCCAACCAAGCTGTTTGGACAGCAGTTTAAGATCAGCTTGCGTCACTCATGCAGAATTGCTTGCATCATGGCTAACTCTATGCAGCATCTGCCACGTGACGGAATTCTTCAATAGAATTGTCGAGGCTTGAGCTCCAAGTTAGGAGAAATTAAAACCAAGCTTTAATACAACAAGCTACATGTATGGACACTACTTATTCAAGAGCATAATAGGCTGTGCTCCCTGTACAATTTTAATGGGTGTCATAACTCGTTCATTTAAGATAGGCGTGCTACGACTATGAGTTCGACTCCCGGAAAAGCCGCCGTGTATGTGTCATCGCGTATTCCTCATACAATGATTACTATGGCACAATGGTGCAGTGGCAATCAAGAAGTAATTGTCGCTGTTCTGACACGCCACTGAACACTCCTGCCATACTAGTCTCTTTTTATGCCAGACCTCAGCGCACACATCTTAATTCGGGATGAATAGCACATATGCGTTCTACGCAATCGGGGATTCCTATCCTCGTAAGTGGAGATTTCAATGCTCCACATACAAACTGGGGATACAAGCACAACTGTCAACGAGGATGCCAGGCTATAAACATCATGAATGATGCCACGTTTACTGTGTTGAACCATCACGCAATGTCTACCTGCTCTGTACGTACAACATCGACGCCGCAAGAGCGAGTGGAGCCTGATACTTGGGGTATTGACCATATGCCAATCATTATTAGTTTAGAAAGAAGATGCATATGGAAAATTCGATCACACGTAGCGATCACGCATCGAGATACATTTTGGGAATCATCAATGATTCCCAAAATCATCAATGATTCCCAAAACACCACAGAGTTTACAGAAATTCTTCCCGCTTCGCAAGAACTGCTCCGCAGTAACACAGCCGTGACCACCGATGACGAAGAACCACCTCAACCGGACCTCGCTCTTTTGAGACTCAGGGCAAAGCGACGTCAGGCGGAGCTGTATGCGTCGAGGAATCCAGATGTACGAGGTAGCCGTGCACTTGCCAACCATATAGCAGCAAAGGCGCATCGGCACGGAAAGCAGCTTTCTCGACAGCGGTGGCATGAGTGGTGTGAGAAACTTGGATCTGGCATGGGAAACAGGGCCCTTTGGCGTACATTCCGGTCGATGGAACGCGGTCACAAGTAACCTGACCCTGCAGCTAGCGTCATGTTATTGATGCAAAGTACACCGCGAAAATTTTCAGAGCAGGCTGCAAGAGCATTATTCCCCAAGTATCATAGCGCATATTCTACGACGTGCCCCGAAATCAACAAGCTTGACCCAAGTGCCAAATCCGATATATCCAGTCCTTTCAGCATAGCCGAACTTATAGCGGCGATTGAAGCTATTCACCAAGGAACAACACCTAGTCCCGACGGTATTCCTTACGAAGTTTTCGGAAACATGCAAGGTGAAGCTCTCGATGCACTTCTGCAAGCTGTTAATAAAGTACGGGAGACTGGGGACGTCCCATCTGATTGGAATTACTCAGTTCTCATCCTGATTTCAAAACCGGGAAAGTTTCCAAATAACCTGCAATCCTTACGTCCAATTTCATTTACAGCTACTGTCTGCAAGCTTGCTGGAAAGATGCTGGCTACACGTGTTTCCTGGTGGCTTGACCGACACAATAAATACCATCCGGCTCACATCAGGTTCTCTTCTCATTTGAGGACTGACGACGGTCTTTCTATCTTGTCGGACGACGTTTTACAAGTTTCTCCACACAGCCACGCAGTACGCACTGTAGTAGCTACAGACGTATGAAAGCTTACGGCAACATAAACCATGACGTCATTTTATCCAACCTCATCGAGCTCGGATTTGCACTGCGGGTAGTAAGATTTGTTTACTGTTTTTTTCACAACCACACATTTGCGATAAAAGTAGATGGAAAGCCTGAAAGTTGATTCATGTCTAACATAGGTGTACCACCAGGATCCGTTGTGGCTCCTCTCCTCTTGAACATTGCTCTAATACCTCTAGCATGGCAACTACACCGAATTCGTGACGTGAGGTATCTGATATACGCTGATGATGTGACTTTATGGTCTGTGCATAAAGACACCTAAAGACAAGCACAACATCTTCAGAAAGGCTTTGATGTTCTTCAGAACCACACTCGAAACACAGGGTTAGACATGCCCACTCAAAAATTCAGCTATGTTCAGGTGGCTAACAAGGTAGGACTCAAAGAAATCAAGCAGTGCCTCTTTACATTTACACCGGGTGCAGTGACCATTGCTGAGGTTTTGAGGTCCGCATACTGGGTCTTGATACTCGCCTGTCCGGCAGTGAAGTGCGCTGGCTGCGCAAAGTCCGACAGAGTTCCACAAAAACACTTTATCTAATTTGCATCCATACATCGAAAGCAGCTGGAGCTCGTACAACAATCATAATACAGCTAATTGCGTAAAATTACATTGCATTCAAGGCCAATACTGCGAACCCACACAACATTGCTGCTGACCAGCAGGCGCACTGCCCTCCAGACATGGACCTTCTAGCCATTTCCCTTCCACCTCAGCCCCCTAACTTATTCCATACACGTGAAAATGTTCTCCGGCAGGATACACGTGCTCTCATTCCACCGTGTGTCTGCTCTCTCCCCCCTACGCTTACTAGGGTGGAGGAAGTTGTGCTTAGGAGGCTTTGGGCATGGGTGGCCCTTATGCCGGCTGTTATATTATCAGGAAACTGGTCACATTTACGAGTTGGTGATACGTGTTCATATTGTCCCACTCCAGCGACGCAAGCAGATGCATACCACCTTATATGAACATGTACAGCATTGCAGCCAGAACGCTCCCGTCACCTTCTTCAAGACGCCCTTCGCTACAGCGACACAACCAGCTACAACCACTGGATGCATGACAAAACATTCCACAAGACACTACTTCACTTTATACACAATACCATACCAGCCTAACGGTGCACATTTAACAAACATACTCGCAAAAATATTATGCCTTAAAGGCAAGTCCTTGTCGTAATTTAAAAAAGTATGCAAAGATACTAATGGCAGCTAACAGACAATGATGCCAAGTAAAGTTTATAAGGGATGTTATAAGTAATAATTTTATTGTAAATGCGAGGAAAGACAAGTGGATGAAAAGATAACCTTCTGTCAGGAGAGACAGAAACTTGCAGGTGGCAAATTATATTTTCGTCCACACTTCTTTTTCCACACTTACATCACAATAACTTCCCATAGGGTCCCTTATACTTTCTTTGGAGTATTGTCTATTAGTTCCTAATATTATCGAACCTAACAACGAAAATGAGTCCTTAAATGTACGCAGAGATAGTGGTCCTTACGGTCACGCGCAATTTCCGTCACTCAACGGGGGCCTGCAACAGGTTAGCGTATACGAAGCATGCGCAGTGGTGGCGAACGTAACGCAAAGCTTTGTGAACGGTAGGCGTCATTTACGGCAGGCGTCATTTACGACGTCGACATTTCCATCAGCGAAAGTGACTTTGCTGCTCTCATCAAACCGGTGTCTGCAGAACCTACTATACTGCAAGCTCGTCGCCTTGGCAAATCACGCTGCGTGAAGCTCGTGTTCAAGGGTGACAGCCTTCCATCGCAAGTCAAGGTCGGCCATTTTCGACACACAGTGCGACCCTTCGTACCGAAGCCCCTTCAATGCCGGAAATGTTATAGATTGGGACATGTCAGTGCTGTTTGTACAAACCTGGCTGTGTGCTCGCTATGCTCAGAATCACATAGCGCAGACGCTTGCCAGGCAGAACTTCGAAAATGTCGAAACTGTCATGGCCCTCACGAAGCATCGTCGAAATATTGCCCAATCATGAAAAAGAAAATGCAAGTGTTGAGGCAAATGGTCCGGGATGGCTCAACTCACAGGGAGGCCGCTGCCCAAGTACGACGCCGGCGGTCTTGTCGCCGGAGGCCCCTGAGGAGACCCAGTGCTGAAGCAAGGATTGAACTTCACCGAACGACCACCGGCATACCACCTCAAGCGTCCAGACACGCCGACAACAAATCCTCCAAGCAAGACAAGAGCATCACCGGCTCGCCTGAAGCATGGCCAGCGCTGCCAACGATAGACCCACCGTCTGAGCCACCGCATCGCTCGTCTACAATCACTTCGGAACGAGAATGCGGTGATAGTCGCGACAAAGAAATCGTAGCCATGGTAAAGGCCCTTATGAATACCATTCGTATGTTCCTCACTAGCATTGAGAGTCCGGCTGCAAAGAGTGCACTTCAGTTAGTGGATGCGCTGAAGCCGGTGCTATCAAGTCTGGAAAGGCACCATGGCTCCGCCTCTGCAAGCCTTTCGTAAAGAGGTCAAAGGAGCTTCGATATTTCAGTGGAATGCCCGAGGCCTCAAGCCCCGCATTTTTGTTATACGACAATTTGTGTTCAAAAACCAGTTTCCAATTATTGTTATCTGTGAGCCAAGGCTACACAATGCAATACGACTATCCAGGTACGAAGCCTTCAAGTCCGCTACCTGCAACAAACAGAGTAAAGTCATTGTATATATCAGATGCGACCTTACCTATATCGAGCACCGTGTAGCACCTCACGATGACAACCAGTATGTCTGCTTGACAGTTAAACGTAGAGACCTCAATTTCACGCTCGTAGGCGCATATATATCACCTTCGAACCGTTTTGAACCTGAAAGACTACGAGCACTGTTAACAGCCACACTGGACCATGGATCATCACCGGAGATTTCAACGCTCACCACCCACTATGGGGAAGTCAGAAGACAGACAGTCGCGGAAGGCAAGTATTCTCCTTTGCTCTGGAGCAGCAGCTGCTCTGTGTAAACGACGGAAGCCCAACGTTTCTACGGGGAACGACATACAGCAGCTGCCTTGACTTGACATTTGTGTCACGAAGCCTAAATGGAAAGGTCAAGTGGTTCGCAGACTATGAAACTCCTGGAAGCGACCACATACCAACTTATTTGAAGATCAAGGGCCTGGAAAATCGCCTAACTACGACACTTCGACTCGCATTGACTGGACAAAGTTCAGGTCACTGACGGAAAAAAGGTGTCAAGAAAATAAAACGCCTCCTCTTGACACCCTCGAGGATATGATTAGAGGTGCTACCCAAGAAGCGACCTATCATATTCAACATACTTCAGATTATTGTCAATATCAAGCGGAATTGGAACGGCTCAGAGCGATCCGTCGTCGCGCAGAAAGAAGATATAGGCGCACTAAGTCCATTCACGACTTGAGGGAGGCAAGGCGCCTACAGAAAAAAATTCAGCGGCGAATCATTTCACTTCAATCCTTTCGCTGGAAACATCTGTGCGAATCTTTGGATCCACACAAGCCTTTGACGCAGACATGGAGGATTGTCCGTGGCCTACGAACATCGCCACATCAACATCGCCTCTTCAAGTGTCTTTCTCTCCACCAAGGACGCACCGAAATTGAAGTAGCAGAAGATTTCTGCATGAAAGTTGCCGGTCATGCGTCCACGTGCACCACGCGCCACCTAGAAAACGCTGCAGTTTCCAGAGATTCAAGAATGGACACCTTTTTCTCTCTAGAGGAACTACAAGCGGCCTTGACGGCATGCAAATGATCTTCATCGCCTGGTCCGGTTGGGATCACGTACATGGCTCTTTGCAACCTCGGAGAAGCAGCTCGACGGGCCCTTCTATCCGTGTACAACGACTCGTGGAGCAGCGGATTTATCCCTCATTCATAGAAATCCAGCCGCCTCGTCCCTGTGCTTAAACCAGGTAAATCTCCCCTGCACTTGACCTCTTATCGCCCCATCGCGTTTACCAGCTGTTTCGGGAAAGTGATGGAGAGGATGATTTTGACTCGTCTAGAGTGGTACCTGGAGCGCCACGAGATATACCCTCATGCTATGACGGGCTTTCGGCGTGGGAGGTCCGCAATTGATAACGTTATAGACCTGGTCTCATCTGTTCAACATCAAAAAAGACTGAAACGTTTATCTGCGGCGTTGTTCTTGGACGTGAAAGGTGCATACGATAACGTATCACATGAAGCCATTCTGGATGTCATGAAAAATGTTGGATTAGGGGGTCGGGTTTACCAAAGGATGCACAGCTATCTGAAAGGCAGAACTTTCTTTGTACAGACGGAGAATGGCACAACAACGCACCATTGCAACCGTCGAGGTGTGCCTCAAGGCGGCGTTCTTAGCCCCACACTTTTCAATCTAGCGCTACTCGGCCTGGTTGATGCACTTCCAGAATCTGTCCATCTATCAATATATGCAGATGACATCTGCATCTGGGCGTCAGGCGTAACACGCCTTCATTTGCGTGCCCGGCTTCAGAGAGCGGCAAAAATAGCGACAAAGTACCTGGAAGAACGGGGACTAGAGCTGTCATCAGAGAAATGCTCGCTTATAGCATTCACGCATAAGGCTATGAGCCCATATGTTATTAAAATCAACGGACACACGATCAACTACGTGAAGACCCACCGATTCCTCGGTGTTATAGTTGATCGCGACCTCTCCTGGAGCCCTCACATCGCCCACATGAAAACTAAACTCACCATGATCACCCACGTACTGAGGTTTCTTGCTGGAAAAACGTGGGGTGCATCGGTACAAGCAATTCTCCAACTCTACAATGTTTTGTTCCTCGGTTATATGCGATACAGCTTACCCGTACTTTGCGGGATCCGAAGAACAAACTTGCGCGTCCTCCAGTCGATCCAAGCCCAAGCCCTGAGGATATGCCTCGGTCTCCCGAGATGCGCGTCTACAGCAGCGACAGTCATCATTGCGCGTGATTATCCAGTCAACACATACATCCGCGTAGACGCTTTGAGAATGCACATAAGACATTTCGCTCGGCTTCCATCTCATCACCTAGCCTCACTTCGAACTTCCAGGCCCCACTCAGCATTCAGCGCAACTGTAGCTCAGCATTGCGCAGTGCTTCCATTGCACTTCACGCATGCAGCACAGCCGCCGATACCATTATGGTGCCTACACCCACTCAAAGCCCTTCTTACAATACCTGGCATCCAAAATAAGAAAAAGTCGTCGCATCTAGCCCTGAAACAGGCCACATTACTTTTCCTGCAAGAGAAGCACAACGGACGCCTTCACATTTACACGGATGGCTCGGTGTCTTCAGTAAGCTCTGCAGGGGCGGTGGTTATTCCCGCGAGGAACATCACAATTAAATTCATGACATCGCATTTGACGTCGTCGACAGCTGCCGAACTTGCAGCCATTCGTGCAGCTCTGGAGTTTATAGTGAAAGAACCTTCGGGAATTTGGTCGATCTTCTCGGACTCGAAGGCATCTCTTCAATGTCTTATATCACCCTTTCGCCATGGACCTAATGAACAGTTAGTAGCTGAAATAAGGCTTCTTCATCACCAAGCAACCGAAAAATAGCACAGCATAGTGTATCAGTGGATACCAGGTCATTGCGGTATATATGGCAATGACCGCGCAGATGAGGCCGCTAGATCTGCACACGATGGTACCCAATACACAGCCATCCCGTTCTCAAGAACCGACGCAGCTACAAGACTTCGTTCGCTTGCACGTGACCTCACACTGGTACAGTGGAACTCGACAGACTTCACAAACGCGCGCCTGCATAACTTGGATCCCGATCTGCAGCTTCGTCTTCCCCCAAGGATATCTCGAGCTGAGGAGACTCTTCTATGCCGCCTGTGGCTTGAAGTGGCCTTCACGAACGCATACTCTTATCTCATCGGGATGGCAAGCTCTCCTACATGCGCTTACTGCAGTTGCGAAGAAACCATCGCGCACCTTCTGTGTGAGTGCACCTATTTCAACGTGCAAAGACAAGAACTCACTGCAGCTCTGGATAGACTAGACAATCGGCCTTTGTCGGAACAAAGGATTCTGGGTCATTGGCCAAGCCCATCCTCAGCCCAGAAGACTTTGAAAGCTTTGCTGCGCTTTTTGCGGACAACTGGCCTCAGAGACAGACTTTAGTGTCTGATACTCTTTGATGTTGCCTTTCCTCTGTCGCAATTTTTTTTGTAATTTCTTCCTCTCTTCACAACATTTCTTTTTAACATCTATCATTCCCCTCACCCCTTTCCCCAGCACAGGGTAGCCAGCCGGTCTAAGAACTGGCTAACCTCCCTGTCTTTCTGCTTAAACTTTCTTCCTTCTCCTCCTTGTGAACGGTATTCTAGAATTTCTAATGACATTCCACTTACCGTGTAATATATAACAGGCGGCTTTTTGTGGATGATTGTGTTGTGTACAAACTAACATTAAATATATTTATACGCATGCACTCTCCAGAAACTGGATGGGAGAGGCCTTTGTCCTGCATTGTACGTAGTCAGGCTGATCATTATAATGATGACTCTCCAGGAACACCTACAAGTGATCAAGGGCTAGTGCAGCAAAACGGTAGATGTCCCTTAAAGTATGCAAGCGCTCTCATGTGACTTGTCATAGCCGTCTTAATATATATGCAGGGCATCTTTCTCCCTCTACAACTTCATTTCAGCTCAGTGTAAGACAGTTAAATATCTACGATAATAAGAGTAGTACATATACCTATGTCTTACCATTGTGGCTACTTTGCCGCAAGTTGGTTACCTTCTGACCTTGTCTTGCGGCAAATATTTCACTTTGGCAACATGGCTACATTATTGGTACACTGATCAATAAAACGAATAAAATAAATAAATAAATAAAATAAATAGATCAATAAACAGATAATAAATAAAACAAATAAATAATCATAAATAAATAAATAGATTAATAAAATATATTTTGTTTTAAATTGCGCAACCGATATATGTAAACGTCATTCTGATATTGTCGAAACAGAGAGAGGTACAAGTTAGCGAACCATAAGCAAGTGCTACGCGTGTCCTTATGGACAATTACAACAAACTTCATAAATTATAGCTCGTATTAACAAGACTGGTGGATCAAAATAACCATATTGTGACAATGATCCCCGAGGATGGTCACAATTAATCCACTGTGGCATGTTTCCAAACATTATCATTGATTTGGCGTGTCAAACCCAAGAAAATAATTATTACCTTTCAAACGCTGTTATATCAGCCGTGTGAGGCTTTCAAATGCAGTGAGATTGAGTTCAGTACATTTCGGCCACTGTACTTATTGCCTTTTTGTGGCCTTTTCATAACGAATAATTATGACTTATCTTTTTAAAGTAAGGCTAATTGAAAATATTGTGCTACGTCACCAAACACACGTAACGAGGTAGTATAATGCAGCGCTATAGGTGCAATTCATTCTGAAACACAAGTGCTCCCTAGTACCAAATATGCCCCTGTAAAGGGCTATATATACCCCACGCTTACTTTATACTACATGTCATGTATATGTAAAAAACAATGAACTTGTTAGGACACATTAAGTTCTTGTGTACATGTAGGCCAACATTGTCATGTATATTAGAGCAAATGTCTTCACTGCAACGTAATGATTAGTGCACGTAATCTGAATGTGTTTACTATGTCTATGTGTTTGTGAATGCCCCGTATAGGTGTGAGTTCTTGTATATATGCACTTCATTCTAACGCTGTAAGTTATGTAATTTTTACGAATATTGATACCTGTTGTACATATTTGCTAACATCTTCACCAAGTCTTGCAAATTCTGTTCATATGTCATCATGCACATTGTCCATATTGTGATTAGTGTATATATGTAGTGTATTTAGTCATCAGTACCATGAACTACGGACACCCTATGGACTTGGACACTTTTGTTTAAATGTGTAATATATATTGTGCTTTGTCATTTGTTTGTTATTGTGCTTGTTGTACAGACGCTCGTTCCTTAGGTTTGTTGCGTCCCATGATAGAATAAACTTTTTCTAAACACCAGGTCGCATTAAGTTCTTGATACATGTATGCCAACATTGTCATGTATATTAGAGCAAATGTCTTCACTACAACGTAGTAATAGTGATAAATAGATGTGCCGAAGTGCATGCGCCCTGTTACTGGAATGTTATGAAGCCTTTGTGTTCTGTACATACTATTAATATTTTTTTCTAAACAGGTATTCTTCACGTTCATGGCACATCACGCTTCATTACCCAAAGCTGTCTAGCAATGAGACATTGATTAACCAACATTAGCAGTAGGAAAATAATATGCCAATATCAATAGACAAGGTAGTATCGGTTACTCCTTTTTTTCTTGACACCTTTAAAAGTTACTACCCATGGGTGGTAACGGCTAGGGTAGTAACAGTTCCTACATTATGGTAGTAACAGTAGAGGTAGTAACTGTTACCACCCTTGTCGTTACTAACTGCGCTTACTACCAGGGTTGTAACATATGTGACAAACCATTACTACCCCAAAGCTAGCAAGTACTACCACCCCTTTTCTATGAGTGTACTTGAACATAAAACAGCAAGGAATTCTATAGGACAACCATTATTTCCAAGCTTTTTTTTTTGTAGTGTTGGCCTACGCGCGCACATGTCCTCACCCGCCAGCGGGCTAGTGCATCGAGGAACCTTAATGAGCACGCGTACATCTAAGGAAACGCACGGCAACCTAGCACATGCATGCTGACGCCAGATTATAATGATGAAATAGAGCGCGCCATAAAGATGTCTGCAACAAAATGAGGCTGGACTATTGATCTTCGATCAGGCTTCGCTGCTTCAAGGCGGACTGGTAATAAATGCGAAGCATTTCTTAGCGAACTTCAGCGAAATTGAGCGTATCTATCTATCTATCTATCTATCTATCTATCTATCTATCTATCTATCTATCTATCTATCTATCTATCTATCTATCTATCTATCTATCTATCTATCTATCTATCTATCTATCTATCTATCTATCTATCTGCCTATGACTTTTAGCTCACCTGGCCGTTTCGATAATAGTATAGATACCAAACTTGGTATGACAAATTATGACTGTATAAACAACATATTTGAATAGTCATAGCATGAAAATCGTGACATGTATGCCATGAATGTCTTGATTTACATTTGATGGTCCTGCAGCTCTTGCGGTGGTTGCGCTCACATGACATGTTGCAAAGCTTGTATGGAATGGCACGATTGCATGGCGAACACAAGCGACAGACCATAACATGAATACCATGACATGCGTGTCATGTAACAACATGACTACCTGCCACGTTCATCATGGGCTGGCGGCCGTTTCGCTAGCTTCACTTATTCCAAACTTGGTATTACGGAATTTGAATGGATGACGGAGGTATGATACTGGTGCAAACATGATAAACATGCGATACATGTCATGTAACAACATGAATACATGCTACGCTCATGGTGCACTCGCGGTCGTTTCGCTAGCCTCACATGTACCAACTCGGTATTACACGACGCGAATGGAGGACATAATAAGTAAATGACACCTAGAAACATGATAATCACGGCATGCGCGTTATGTAACAACATGACTAGATGCCACACTCATGATACGCTTGAGGCCGTTTCGCTTGCTTCACGTATGCCAAATTTGATATTACTTGACGTCAATGGATGGCGAAGGTATGTGATTAGTGCAAACATGATAATTATGAGATGCGCGTCATGTGAGAACATGACTACATGCCACAGTCAAGGCGCCAATACATATTGACGTGACGTGTTTCGCATGCTCGCCGGCGTTCATTTCGTCGCGTCACGCCGGCGTTGCAACGCCAAGCGCCGATCCTGCAATATACCCGCACGCGCATGCCACGCTGCGTTGATTTGACGAATGTGCGTTTCAGCGCGTCCGGTGTCCCTCCGTCACGAAAAGAGTGACACGCAGTGTTGTCTGGGTAACGTATCGGCGCGAAATGCAGCATTTCGCACCAGTTGCCATTGGGCCGCGCCGACGAACGCTGGTCGCTCCTGGCGTCAGGCTATAGAGTGCTCGCGTTTCGCTAACGTAGCGTCGCTGTGCCCAGCGTGCGTCAACGCTACATCGGAGTATGTTTCGCCCTTCATGATTTGCTCGCGGCCGTTTTGCTAGCTCCACATATGATTGATATGTGGGGTTTAACGCCCCAAAACCACCATTTGAATATGAGAGACGCCGTAGTGGAGGGCTCCGGAAATTTTGACCACCGGGGGTTCTTTAACGTGCACCCAAATCTGAGTACACGGGCCTACAACATTTCCGCCTCCATCGGAAATGCAGCCGCCACAGCCGGGATCCGAACCCGCGACCTGCGGGTCAGCAGCCGAGTACCTTAGCCACTATACCACCGTGGCGGGGCTAGCTCCACATATACCAAATTGGGTGTTTGGGACGTCAATGGATGACGAAATATATGACGAGTGCAAACATGATAATCCTGACACGCGTGTCTTGTATGAACATGACAACATACCACACTCATAGCGTGCTCGCGGTAGTTTCGCTACCTACACATATAGTAAATTTGGTATGACGTGACGTGAATAGGTGACCAAGGTAAACGACACATCCAAACATGATAATCGTGACACGGAAGCCGTGTTCGGCATCATTTATCTCCACCTCGTAACGTTCTGCTGATTTTGAAGTGACATGTCAACATTTCTCATTCGTGCTTCGCATATCACCGATTTTCACTGTACCTGCATGGGATCTGCCCATTTTTACTGTATCAATACCGATCTCGGTCGACGGCTTCAAGAAAGAACAGCCTACACGCTTAATGTTCCTGCTGAGGTGTTTGTCCAAAATTACGTTTGCCGGAATTCCGTACACAAACCATGTGCAGACTCACCATAAGTATAATGATTTATCAATTTATCGGCGATTTATCTACAACTTCATGCATAAGCAAGAGGGGAAAATAATCTCCTCATTCCACTGCGTTTTTTGCGCAGTGAAGGCCTTATTGAATACTAACAGCTACATGTGCACTCTTATTTTTTATATTTGGCTATGATTTTAGTGACTAAACTAAATCGCATGGCTACAATGGCTACTTTTAGCTTCATTTCTGGCTCCTTTTCAAGTCTACCCAACGGCAATTCGGCCCTGGAGCCATCTTACTAATCAGTTAACTATGTGATTCCTGTGTCGCTTACTACGCCGCGATTTCTTTTTTGCGTCTCCTGCAGTCAAACTACTTTCATATAGTACCTTGATCAGATCTAAATTAGAATGCGACTGTGTTATTTATGACAACCATCAAGTTCATAAGATTATTTGCCAGAACCAAGCTGCCTGAATTATTCTTTGTATGTTTCTAATGTAAGTGTTGATGCTCGAAAATGTCGGTTGTAAATTTCCCCAGTCACCTCTCGTCGCGAAAGTCGTCAACTTATTTTACTGCTTGGTTGTTGTTTTTTTTTTTCATACTGTTCCATCATCAGCCGAAATCGTAATTTGCGTGCGTCGCTTCTATCACTACATACATTCAAATGCTGTGGAGCCTCCACTTGCCTGTCTCACTACTTTCAACGTACACTTTAACTGCATACTGCCCTAAGAACTAAATGTCATTCATTGTAAAATCACCGTCAGCAACGGTAATTATTGTTTTAAAACTGCCGTTGAAGAGGCCTGTTCGGAATCACGAAATCTGATCTGATCCAGCATTTTTCCCGCTTGCCCACTATACAGAAAATGCCACCTTTTGAAGATCCTAGCAATGCCCATAGTCAGACTTATCGTCAATATGCTCAAAATTCAGGTAGGTGTAATGGTAAATTAGGCTCACATCAGCCCATGGCAGGGAGCACACGAACCATTCTACAATTCTTTAGGGCAACATTACTGAGTGACCACCTGTGAAACCCAGCACTCTGCGTGCGGTGTGTGTGTGTGTGTGTGTGAGTGCGCGCGCGCGTGTGTGTGTGCGGGTGTGTGTGTGTGTGTGCGTGTGTGTGTGTGTGTGCGCGCGCGTGTGTGTGTGTGTGCGTGTGCGTGTGTGTGTGTGTGTGTGTGTGCGTGTGTGTGTGTGAGTGCGCGCGCGTGTGTGTGTGTGCGGGTGTGTGTGTGCGTGCGTGTGTGTGTGTGTGCGTGTGCGGGTGCGCGCGCGCGCGCGCGTGTGTGTGTGTGCGTGTGCGGGTGCGCGCGTGTGTGTGTGTGTGCGTGTGTGTGTGTGCGTGTGCGTGTGTGTGTGTGTGTGCAATGTGCATTTCATTCTCTTTTTTACTCCTTTATTCCCCTTTTCCCCCGTGCAGGGTAGCAAGCCGGGCGTAGTATAATTGACCTCCTTACCTTACCTATATGTTTTCTCTCTCTTGTTTTACATGGTGAGAAGAACTGTGGACCTAGTGGAACCTGTGAAGGGAATGCTGGGTGGATACTCGGATGGCTGGTGGGGTGGGTGACTGGACAGACGGTGAGTGTATACTCGGGCGACAACTTATCTGGATGCTGGAGTGAAGGCTGAAGAATAACGGTTTCCGCACACTCGAGTTGCTTCAGAAGTTGTACAGAACCTTGCGGCTGATTTCGGTTTCGCTCACTCATATCGTTAACGCGTTTACAATGCTATATACATATACAGAAATTTTGATGGCTCAGAGTACATTTCAGTGTCGTTGTAAAAGAACAATTTTCTTGAAGAATTAAACAGCGTGCCTGCGGCCGCACACTAACCTACTGCATCATGGACGCCGTGTTTACTTTGGATAAGAGGCTTTCTCAAAACTTGGTGTTGTCTAATGAATGGAACGAAAAGGAAGGCATTTTTGCGATGCGAACAATGATGCCATTTTAACTGCGACGTGCAACGTTTAAGGCACCATTATAAATCAAGCAGCATAGATATCACGAGGGCAAAAAAAAAAAAACATACTTGACGTAAGTGCTCATTCTTGGCGTGGTCACCGGCATGCGCTTTGGTTTAGCTGCCACAGTGTTCTCAGAAATGTCGCCGAGTATAGTGCGTTGGTGGTGGCATCGGGCGCACGGTTGTCGGACGCTGGAACACGTGGTAGGGTCTGCTGGGTGGATGCAAGGCGAACATGTTTGGTGGGGGGAAGACCCAGTGGGTTGGTGGTGGTCTACGTGCTAGTCACTAGCGGAAATAAGGCATGACAATGAACCGTGCCTTCGCCGATGATTGCACGTACATTACTTATTATGGCAACTTGATTAAAGACTGTATTTATGATGAACGGAAGTTCTAGTCCCAGAAAATGTTGCAAACTGTTGCGATAGTGACATCCAACAAAAAAATTCGCACTTTTTGTTTCTTTCTTTTATTGAAATAGGTAGTTATAACCCGCTCATCACGGCTGGACACCTCGATTGCGCGAGTGAGCAACAGAGCGCTTTTAGAATGCCCAGCCGCCATTCCGGTTTCAAGGAGCATCGAGCTATAGGCAGGAACACTTCCGACGGCAAGGTAAACACAGCTGACCACGTGACCACTCAAAACTGACGTGGGCGCAGCGCGCGAGAGTGCGCGAGCGGGCGCTGCATTGAAAACCAGCACAGCGAGCGCACGCAAAGCCGCCAGCACGGAGCAGAAGCAGAAAGCCAACGCAAAATCGAGACTTGCATGTGTTCATTTATATTACCGCCGCGTCAAGTCGGCATGGCGAGGCACTCCGCTTATCGCTCATTCGTGCGGCATGCACTTTCACTTTGATTAGAAACATTTTCCACGCTATCTTTGTCCTTGATATTTCGTAGATATGTATGCCTGCGCATAAATATATCTCGCTCATTATCTCATCTTCGAAACCTTGCCAGCGCTCCTTTGATTGTCACTGTGCATCTGAATTTCTTTCGTGTCAGGACCCTCCGGTATTAGGAATGAATGAATGAACAGATGAATGAATGAATGAATGAATGAATGAATGTTCATAAAGAGAACCCTGGAAATAACTTAAGGTTCCCCGATGTCGATAGAGTTTTTAGGACGAGCTCTCTTCGTTTTGTGAGTGTGTTTGACAAGCAATAATATAGCAAGTATATTTGCAAAAGTACTCTGAATACAGCCAGCTGTGCAATGATGTCTTTGAAAGCTGGCCATCCCGTGTTTTTCACGTTTGTGTCTTGCCTTGTGGCGGTTGGTTGGTCAAAAGCAAAATGGCGATTATGCAGCGCACTATTGATTGGCTCCTGTCAAGTTGCGAAAGGGTAGCACAGCCAGATACCGCGCCAAGTTACATCGTGAGCTTACCTGTTCGAATCCTAGAATCATACGTACTGTTTACTCTACAGTATACAGCGTGGTGCAGTGTGGCGTTAATGCAAACGCTGCACGAAGAGCAGCGGCTCATTTCGCTTACTACGAATCGTTTTTTTTTAATTATTTGAAGTTAGTAAAAGCAACATCCCCATGCGCTACAGGACTACCAATACGATTCGAAAACGGTGTTATCCCAACATGGTAGAACATTCTATATATAGTTCCCGTTCAAAATGTATTTATTTAAGAAGAAAAAAACCCACTCCCACTGAAGTTGTAATTTTGACGCAAAAACATTCACTACAAGAAGAAATCAACGCACTTGATCGCCACCTTTTAGGAACAGGAGTATTGCAACTGGTGCCACGTATAAAAAATGCTATAATCCGACAGTCCTCGTTGATCTCCTTAAAGTCCGTGCAGGGGAATTAAGGAGATCAAATGAAGTGCAAGCAATGAACTTCCAATTTTTTAAATAAAAATTTATTATTGAAAACGTTCTTCATTCCTTTTCACCTGTTGTCTTGTCTATAATTGGCTTAATACTTGTTTAGTACTTGTCATATGCCGTTTCTGATATCTAAGCTTTGTGATTACCAGTTTGCTTTCTAACCCAGCTATGCACCGCATTCGTTGCAATGATGTTAGAACAAGTTTCCACCGATCAAGTTTCTTTTATTGCAAAGATTGCCTTGTGCATAACAATTTACATAAGGCTATCAAGAGGCTCATCACACATAAACAAGCCAGCTGAATTCAGGCTAAACAAATAAGCATTAAGCACATGTCGATGTTTATGAGTCCACACTTTTGAGTCCGAAAAGTGGTCTGAGGCGGCAGAGAGTTGTCCTAGGCATTTCGGTTTATGGCGCTGAATTTATAATTATGAGTGTGTGTTGGCAACAATTATTCGGGTATCTTAAGGATAACTAAGACCACCAAGCACAGGTGAATGGGGAACGTATTATTTGTGGTTGTCAGCGGCTATTGTAAACTTTTTGCTTTTGGGACTAGAAAGTGCTATTCTTGTTAGCATGACATCCCTCGAATTCACTTTTGCAGCACGAGCTATTATGAGATCATGACAAGGGTGCCATAGTTGTCCGCCGCCCCCGGTGTCTGTAACCATTATCGCTCAAAATAAGAGAAAAAAAAAGACCAAATGAAAATTACAGTATAGAACGAATTTCAAAGATGGGTCATCTCCATGGCACCCCTTGTTCTATTACAGAGCTATGCCGGTATTTTCTTTATCTTTGAAAGAAAGAAAGTTGAAATTTATTTCACCACAACGATACACCGTGATTTACACAAACAAGAAACAATTGTGGCATGGAAAGTAGGAAAAAAGCTGCGCTATAGCAGCTTGACTAGCCCCACCTCCCATTTGTACAAGGCAACAGAAACAATGGCACACCAAACTCCATACGGTGCTCACGTATGATTGAAAGAAAAAAGAAAAGAAAATAACATTCTAGTGGTTGTTTATGAAGTACAGAATAGATGCACACTTGGGTGTTTACAAACAACTATTGGGAAAAAAGGCAACCAAAATAAGACGCTATAACAGAAAGGGGTACACTTACAATTTCATGCATTGTGGTGGTGCTTCAATTTCTAACACTACAAATTTTCTACAATTGCTCTATGTACACTGTCATCCTTTAGGAAATGGAACGCGCGAACGCGTAGCCTCTGCTCTGCATGCGGTGGCTTCCTACAGCACCATCCATCGACAGAAAAAGGAAACACGTTCGCTTTCAATAAATAATAATGAGTTATGGCCGGTAGACAAGCACTGCTATAGATTGCACTCTCTCTCTGCTCACGCCTGCAGTGATGCGTAGTTCACTGCCAACATATAAAACGTTGTTCGCGACCACGGTGCAATCTGCAATAATCGCCCGATATGGCTGGCTGCGCGGGCGATCAGAGAACGCAATCTAGCAGCGCTTGTCTACCGGCCATAACTCATTATCTTGCTTGGTCATAGATGACGCGAAAAACGAATGTGCTTTCTTCACTTGTCGGTTGATGGTGCTGTAGGCAGTGGCCGCTGAGCGCAGGCCACGCGTTCGCGTGTTCCCTTTTCATAAAAAACGACAGTGTACAATAGTGATTCCATGAGTGGTACCCAATCGGGCATACACTTTTGCATCGTTTGCGTTTTCGGAAATAAAGTTAAGGACTGTCGAAAGTATTCTATAGCTCGTCGAGCATCGACATCGGCATCACGTATAGACATGCGTGAGCTCCAAATACTGTTCAGAGCTAATAACACGACGGTGTCCTACGGAAATTCATCATCGTTTTCAATGACCAGATACCTTATTTTTGTGAGATGGCCAGGAAAGTACATTAAAGAAAGATTTGTTTAACAACCTATACAAACGTTATGTCGGGAAGGAACCATGCGAACACGTGTAGAAGTAAGTAGCCTGGTAGAAAAGTCAAATAACAGCCAGATGTCACACAATCGGGATCCTGTAACCAGGCATCATAGAATACAAATTCCGTTACGAGTGGCTCTTTGAATGCTTGAAACTTCTTTGAAAGGGCTCAGCCATGATTTTCTAGAGTCGTCGACCACCGCACCAATTTATGGCGTAGTGGAGACTTAGCGAGCGCACTTGTATTAGTTGCCCCTGGAGAGTCTATACGACAGGCTGTATAGAAATGCCGCTCTTCCAGCTTTCGCTGTAATATAGTGTTCGGTTTTCCGCGCAGAGCTGCGTTTCTTTCTTTCTTGATTGAATTGCTGCTAAGCCAGTACGTTCTTCATCCGCTGAGCCGACCTGCATTTGCATGTCGCTCAGCAATAGAAAGTGTGTCATCCTAGTTGAAATTCGTTCCCGTTTGAAAATGTTCATTAACAATCCAAAAAGCGCTGAGTAAATCAATATCTTCCCGAGAAGTCACTTTACCAGGACAGTGATTGCCAAGACAGTAGCAGAGCTTTCAATGAAGCGTCAGAAAATGTTCTTCCTAAATACTTGCATAATTTTCACGTTATATAGCTGTACTTAAGAATAAATTGAGAGGAACATAAGTGAACTGAAAAAAAAAGTATATGAGTGGGTATATTCAGTCATGTAATGTCTATGTCCATGGCTAGTACGCTTCCATTTATATATAACTTTAAAAAGTGTCATATTGGTATAGTTTGGAGTTACGACTTATAACTTAAAATAAAGGATTGCCCAGAAAAGCATGTGTCACAAGTAATATAAAAATGGGATTGCTTGCATCCGGCCAGCACGTACAACTTATATATTTTTGCAAAGGTTTATTTGTATAATAAATATGTACGTGCTTTATAAGAAATAGCGAAATTTAATGTCCCGTCACAGTTACTGAAGATCGAGCACTTTGCGTGCTTAGTTTAGAGTGCAAAAAGTTCGCAGCTAAGTATTATTAATCGCTATTCTGATATCTATATAAGAAATCAGGTTACCATCAATTGCAGGAAGAAATTTAGAGAGATAGAGTTGTTTTCAAAATAGCACTAGGATGGCCTTCGGTTATGTGTAGATGATAGCGCGCTAACCTCCAATCACTTCAAAACGAGACGATAAACACACGCCAACCATCATTTATCTCTTGCGGCGATTATGTTCAGTCTTCCTACTATACCGGCTGGAGTTAGCGGAGGCCATACCTACGAATGCACAAGCTCCACCGGTAGGAAGAAAGCAATAAACAGCGTCTGGTGGAACTGCTTGGCGGGAACGCACTGCGGACGCAGCAATAACTGGAAATATACGGCCTACGAAGACGAAAAATCAACGGGCGGAGGGTGTCCTTGAACAACGAAACCGAAAGTGAACCGCTGAGCGGAGGCGGTCGATTTCTTTCGCGAGAACAGGAAGCAAGAAAAAAAAAAATACTCGGAGGTCCTACCAACTCCGCTCGATGCGAGCCCCAGAGAAGGCCAAGCAAGTATATAATGCACCACTCGCGGTGCCACCGGTCCGCGTTAACTGGCGGCTGTTCTTCGCCGTCGTTGTTGCCGCCTTGCAGCGGCCGTCTCAAATCGCGGAGCTCCTCCCGATAGTTCCAGTCCTTCGAGAGAGAACAACAGCAACAGGCGCGCAGCAGAACACGAGCACGCCGCAGGAAGCGGTGGTGCCTGTCGCGCTCGCCATCCGCCGGGAGCGCTGCGGGCGCTTGGCGCGTGTGTGCGGCTGCAGTGCGCCTGCGTCGCCGGCAGGCAGGCCGCCGCAGGAACAGCAGCGAGCAAACAGCGCGCGGTCGCTGCGTCTTGCCGTGTTCGACGGCGCATCCGCAGCCTGTGTGTGTGCCGTGCGTGCGTGTGTGTTTCGTGTTGCGTGCGGCCTCTCCGTAGACAGCCAGCTCGGCGCGAGCAAGGTCGGCCCCCCTGCGTGCTGCACACCGAATCAACATCGGCCATGGGAGACGACGGAGGCGGCGGCGCCGACGAGCAGCTGTCCGAGCAGTTCACCTCAGGATTCCGACTGCGAGCGCGCAAGGGCGCTCTCAAAAAGAAGAACGTCTTCGAAGTGAAGGACCACAAGTTCATACCGCGCTTCTTCAAGCAGCCAACGTTCTGCTCGCATTGCAAGGATTTCATCTGGTGAGCCCTCTTCCCTTTCGTCTCGAACGCGCCGCCAAGACCGCGAGCGACGGGTCCTCTCTCCGTACCCTTTCCGGGGCCTCGCGGAAACCCGTAAAAAAAAACACGCACTCGGGGAGAGCAGCAGCGAGCTAGCGAGACGTTTTCTCGGAGTCCTTGGCCTCGGGCGGCCCGCTCTTGTCGAACCAGAGTCGTCCTTTGCGGCTTTTGACAGCGCGCACGAGGAAAACACGCCGCTCGCGTTCCAGCGCGATAGTTGGTCGCGCGCGTCAACGACCAAGTCTCGCCGCTAATTCTTCGGCCCGGATGCCTGCTTCTCCCTCGTCTCGCATGAGTTCCGATAGGAAGGTGGTGTTCCAATGTGCCTGGTTTTGGTTGTAGACGTTTCATGCGAGCTCATGCGAGCGGGCACGTCGGCCTGCCTTTCCTCGTGTTGCGCCGATTTGAAAACTGCCTGCCAGGTGAGGGGAACGCCCATTCGCGGCAACCGCGCTGCGAAAAAACGTGCGAGCAGCGCCGTTTCCTTTTCGCGGGTAATTTCGACGTGCGCGACACTGCGCTGCTGCTACGGGTTCGCGTGTCTTCACAGTGATTTTATTTTGGTAAATGTGCCGTTTAGGGGCACCGCATGGATGGCTAGTAGGATGACCTGTTGCCGAAAGCTCTTAAAGAAGCGATACAGCCACTGTCGCTGACAGCAGACCTATAATTTAATGCCTTATTGACGTAGTTTCTTCGGAGTTGATCAGGGGGGCTCCGCATACTTATCACAATGTTTTTTTTTTTCGTTTTTATGGTGGCTTGAAGTTTTCTTCGCTGTGGGAGTCGCCTGGCTGGCTTCCAAATGGCGTGCCATGAACATACCTTCCTCGGTGTTCGGCGAGTGTGTTCGGAACGTCTTTGCAGTGTTCCGCGAAGATACATCAGTTCTCCGTCTCTCGTGGTAAATGAGGATTCTTTCTCAAAATAAACTGCACGATGTAAGCGTACCACCGCTGAACCCTCCGGAACAATCCAACAAAGAGAGAGAGAACACGCTAGTGTTTTCAATTTTGATGTAAAACACACCCGTAGGAATGCACAACTCCCCCTTTCCGTAAATGAAATCCCTATTAACGCACTCCAGCTAATTATACGGTTTGCACAGCCGCAAAAGCTGCTGAAGTTATACTTCTTTGCTATGCAATGTATTGCTGTGCTATGCTGCGCATAAGCCTTAGCTGCTTTTGCGCCATGAAATAACGAATTGGCTAATATACTGTTGCCACATGAACATGAATAATCGTAGAAATGTCTCTAGCTTCGAAATGACTTAACTCGTATTACGCATTCCTTATTGACGCTGTACTGAGTTATTAGGATACCTGTTGGCTTGATATGTACCACAGGCATATTATTGTCTGATTATACAGTGCACCTTCATATTTGGAAAACATCCATCCAAATTCTGATCTTTTTGTCGCTTTCGCTGTTTCGTTTGCTATACCTCCGCTTTCTGATTTATTTACAATACATCGTTGTAAAGCAATGTTGTATTATATATATATGAAAATTGTACCGGTGTATTCAGCTGTGAGATTTATTGTGAAAGTATGTGCTAAGCAAGCCAGAAATAGGATTCGTCCTAAATTTTTACCCTAAGGAAGCCATGTAGCGTGTCAGCTGTTATGTTATTACAGCAAAAAAGAAAATGGTTTTGCCAAAACGCGCTTAACACTAATGTTGTAGCTGAGCATCTCCAACAGGTCATCGTGTTATTGAAGTTCTCCCGTCTCGAAACAATCAGGGCACCGGCAGTAAATCGTCACACTCTATGTAGAATGTGAGTTTCGCTGTTTTCCCGACAAGTTGGAGCAAAACGTAGATGTTAACTTGAGGCTTTTTTATTATCGGTCTTTTTTCCGAAATTCACTTGCTCCCTCAAATGCAGCTATATGGCCGGCGGTTGAATCAGCGTCACTGTATGTCTCGTGAAACTTTTCGCGTTACAGATGCGGCACTTCGTTAGCAGCTTTTAAAACCCTCAACCTTCGTCTGGGAGATTGGTGTTTAATTGCCAATTTACAAATGATAACATTGACAACGTCGGCGCTACTGTCTTTTTTCAATCTATCGCGTTTTTAGATCTACGGAAAAAGGGTCCAGCAGAATAGGGTTACCCTTAAGAACTGTGGTGAGTTAAAAACGTTGCGAGCTAGCGCTCAGGCCCTGCGGCATAAGAATAATCGAAAGAAAGATCACCATGGGAAAATGGTCAAAACTATGTCAACGGAAAGTACAAGCACACCACTTGTGAGACTGAAAGCCGTGGAGGTTAGCGAATCGACACACCACCTGGGAGCAGGGACAAATATCGCACCAAACCGATGCAGTCTTCGTTGTCAGTGCTGGAGTTACCGCTGCAAGAATTAGGTGAATTAAAGGGCTACAGTGTCATCTTTGGAGCGTAAGCCACGAATGCAAGCCCACCGTTAGTTACATCAAGCATGCGGTCTTTTGCTACGAAAATTACTAGATAATGCCACTTGGTTCAGTTTATTCGGTGACAGGGACACGACAATTTGCTGATCTCCGGTGATTTGAAGAAAGTCGTGTCATTCTGGCACAGAGACTATACGGAGAGTTTTGAAACTTCTTAACTGGGGTATGCTGATGTCAACGCAGGTGAAACGTAGTGGTAAACACTCATGCGAAGATAAGTCGGCAACATCGAGCGGGCGCCATCGTTGGATGGCTATTGTTTCTCAACAAGAACTTACGACCTTTGTGAATCGAAGCATTACGGAAGGACCAGTTTAAGAATCTCTACAGCGCATTATAGTACTCACGGTAGGAATGATGAGGAGTTAGGGTCATTTCCCTATGGTTTGGTTTCACACGTAGTACGCGGCCTGTTCAGTTGAAACGAGCGACTTCGTGAGGGACATATATGTATATTTTTACATTATGTTCTCTTGTTCTTGTAGCGAACGTAGGAAATCTTGGAATGTATGCTACGTTATACCGCAGAAGATAGAGAAGAGGAAGGCCGGAAGGTTAGCCAGATATTGGCATCCGGTTTGCTACCCAGCACTGGGGGTGGGGTAATAGGGGCCAGAAAGAGGGGGCAGAGAAGAGAGAAAAGGAGAAACAAACGCACGTGCACTCTGGAGAAAACAAAAACACAGGAAGGGCGTTCTTTTTACTAGCGTTCAGAAATGCTGGTCGATCGCAAAAAGCGTATAGCGCTTGCAAAACCTTCAGTGACGTTGCGTCCTGGCGACATTGTAAAATTCTTTCCTCCGACACACGCCATCATGTTGCTTACACTTTGAAGATGTTCATATTTGCCAGAATCATACAGGAAAGTGCAGTTAGCATGCTAAGCGCAATATAAATTTTGGTTTTCTGGTCCAAGCATGGTTTTAAGTTCAGCACTATACCTCTGAAATTTTGCATGAAAAATTGTTCATATGCTTATGGGTCAACATTTAGCGGACGTAATGGAAATAGCGGGATATTTTATAAACGAAGGCAGAAGAAACGACACGGAGGAGTGCTTACTTGCAACTGAAATTTTATTGCAAACGAAAACAATACATGTTAGGGGAAAATTTATAACAAAATTGAAGTATGACAATATTTCGCGGCGGAATCACACCGGTTCTTCCAGATATGACAATTCTTTCCGCGACAGAGAAATGCATGGCCGATACATGATGAGCCGTCTTGCGTTATATGGGCGATGCTCTTTATTTCGTGAGTGCGTTTGTCTTGATGTCTAGCGTACGTGTCTGCACTTGAGATATTTTTTTTGGTCACTTGATTAGTTGAAGTAATGCCACTATCGTAACCTGGCATATCGTGTTCCGTGGTATCGTTGATATTTACCTTGCAGTATTTGCCGCTGCAACCGATGGTGAAGAAATGTACGGAAAAAAAAAGTCAATTTCCTATTGGCCCTTTAGTAAACATTATACACATACTCATGTCTGATCACTGCGATATGCTGTTGCTATAGGTGTGATCAAATCGTAGATTGTGTGAGGCACCACTAGGAACCGTACTATATGACCTTGATCTGGCATTTTTGCTTAAATGAGGTTACTTCGTTTGCTCATTCACTCACGCAATCTCCAACTCGCACACAGCGATAGACCAGTCTCTTTTAGGCTACGTCGCTGAGCTCCGAGTTCTAGGTCTGGTTCTTAGCCGGTCTGAAATGCGTGTACTTCGATCGTATACGCATGCGCTGGGTTCTCCAATGGGGTAGGAGGTACAATGGCTTAATTCCGTCCCGCTCACCCAAGACAACAATACTGTGCGGTCACAACAATGTAGATTAAACACCGTACAGGTCCGACTGGGTGAAGATATCGGGCACAGTTGGGGCCCCTCTGCCTTCCCCCTATCCGGTCAGTGTGGGGGAGGGGCAGATGGTCACACCCCTGCCCTAGTGCGCACACTAATGACATCGATATAGCAACTCGATGAAGAATCAATGGGAGGTTAATTTTAAGTCCCCTTCATCTGGCACACCATCGCGGAATGAAGTCGTGCTTTTGACGCGCGAAACAGTACGATATAAGGTAATATGCGAATTAGCGTGACTGCATCGCAACAGTCACGTGTCATAGTCGCGGGTTCGATGTCAAGCAACGCGGATAGAGTTTGAGCGCAATGTTAGGGAGCGCTAGCGTAATAAATCAATTCCTAACGCGCCGGTGGCAGATGTCCCAGCTCTTGGTAGCTGCGCCACGCTGTCTCATCAATTATTATTAAATCACCGAGTGCAGCCTGCCGCTTTGCCGGGTCTCGAACGATTGCCGCCACGCGCTGGGCACTTTGAAAAACATGATCGATGCGTTCGGGGCGGTACACGACGCCGCTTGCAGTCGAGTGTCTCTGATCGGCTGCTTAGACTGACTAGGAGCTTCCTTGAACGCCCACTGAAATACGCTGCAACGTCGGGGGAAGACTCAGGTTTGCGGCGTGGCGACCCACATCCGAGATGGTGTAGTGAGCGGTTAAGATGTGTTCCTGAGTGAGTGTTTGACTGTGGGCTTTGGTAGCCGCATTCCCATGAAGGCGAAGTAAAAAAAAAAAAAAAGGCGGGCTCGTCTACTTTGAAAATTTCGCCGCATATGAAGAAACCTATATGGGTTCACAATTAGGAACTAAAGATTGTGATAAGGCCCTTTTCCACGCCACTGTTTGTCATGTCGTTGTTGCAGCACGTGAAACAGCAATACTTAATCGTATCATAGCCGTAAGATGATGAATGACACATGAAGTGAAAGAAAAAACGGGAAAGAGCTCTGAATTACATTGTTTCATTGTGAATGTACAACAGCGCTAAACAAAGACAAGGCCAAGGTAAGAAACTATCCATCGTATCGTGGCTTTGTTTCTGTTGAGCGCTCTTGTTCGTGCTCAATGAATTACGTAACACCAACTGGAGGAAGGTTCCCTTTTGGTGATATAGGCAGGCAAAAAAAAAAGGGGGGGGGGAGAGGAAATTCACTCAGACTCGCTCAAGAAATATATATTGTGCTTTGGACTCACGCGGACTCACACTCAACAAGACATCACTCTCCCGGACTCACTCAGACTCACGGCTTGATCTGAGTCTCAGTGAGAGTGAGTCAATCCATGGGTGAGTTCGCCGACCTATGCTTCTAGTACATCAATGTTTATTGAGATGAAAGTCTTATGTGCCTCATCGAACAGGAACCGTCGGCGAAGTCGTCGTTGTCAATATGATTAGATGATGATGATGGCCGCTTCGAATGGCTTTGGCATTCAAGTCTTCTCAGGTTGACGGCTAAGGAACCTTGTCAGTTTTGTAAACACAGACCAGGCCGAAAATTTGTACTACAGAGGAGACTGCAAGAATGCATCGGCTCTCGTACTGGGGACCAAGGGGGGGGGGGGGGGAATGCCAGTATCTGTCACGTATGTATTATTACTGCTATTTATTTGTTCTTGCGCAGTTAATGAATATTTTTGTAGGCGAGTAACCTACCTTTGTTCGTTCTGCTTCCATTTTTGTCGCCGCGTATACAATAGCTACCTCTGGGAAATGTGGGTAATCGCACTTATGTGTGGTCGAATTTACCGTAACGCAAATAAGAAAGGTCGCTCGTGTAACTAGATAAATTGCCTTCGGGACACAATGGAGGACCTAGATATCCTCTATCCAAGCCTTGGGATAAAGCGCTCCTATAAGAAATAAACAATTACGCGTACCTACACAATGCTATACGGGTTTGTCGTGCTTTTTATGTGCCTTGTTTATATCGCCGATTTCGTTTTGTATTGTTTTTTGTTCTTTTGTGGAGATGGACGTTTGTTCGTCTCCACAAATATGCAGGAAATAAGGACGTTTGTCCATCTTCACTAGTATGCAGAAAAGACGGACGTTTGTCCATACTCTCTGAATATGGGTCCGAACTGATGATTCTGGCAGTGGGCGCCGAGATGTCCAGAAAGAGAGCCTGAGAATGTTATTTTTTCGCTGCTTTAATGCTCCCTTCACGCGAATGACGCACAAAGCCTGGTAACTCTTTCGTTTCACCTCTCATCTCGTGAACGTCTTGCCCTGTGACGTTGGCCAGTCGAGCCAGCGTTCACTGGTTAATATTGACGCAGTGTTGCACCACAGCTTAGAGCACTATCCCGCATGATTAGATGGCTACAATTATTCCATACTGATGCGCCAGAGACATCAAGTCACCTCACAGGAATTTTATGATTACAACGTGCACAAGCCCGTCGCTCTAACCTTTACACGGTCCCGCATCTTAGACGTCATCAAAGGGGAACAGCTTTTAAGATATAGCAAGCGCATTGTAAGTGATGCTTGGCGCGTGTTCACAACGCCGAGCGATTTCGTTTTGCTACGTTCGTCGACAATCAACTATGACTGAGACGACCAAACAATTCCTGCTGCATGTCTTTTTTTTTTATTTTAAGGCGGAACGCCTCGGCTTTTCATCTATAGTGTAAAAAAAGTGACCGTCGGCAACGTCAGCATCACCACGAATGTCACAGAAAGTCATGTAGTAGCGGACGACGTCATTGTGACGTCACAAATCGCCATAACTTAGTTTAATCATGACGCCGCATGACAAGGATTCATTCACATGACGACGTTTTACTTTGGTCAAAAGTGGGTCTATACCTACAGGTGTTGGAAGCCGACGTGACCGGCGGAAAGCTTCGGAGGGGAGCGAGGATGGTTGACGGATCGATACTGTCTGCCGATAAGAATCGGAAGATGGCTCTTGCCGTCGAGTCCTTTTAGGCGATGGATAAGCGGCCACGTCGCCTAAGGTGTTCGTTCGGTGTAGAGGAGCTGTGCACTAACGTCACGCGGTTGTTGTGCGACGTCACTGGTCGACATACTCGCTAAACTAGGGGGCGTTAAACTTCAAACAGGTTTGTTCTTTGCTTCGTTGAAGGCTTTTAGTAAGACACCTATGGTGAGTGCGAGCGACGATGACGACTTTTGTGCAAGAGAACAGCAATAGCTGGCGCCACGCATTGGCGCCAGCCTCTTTTTATATTCATTTGATAAAAGGAAAATCACAGCCACTGATCGTCGTCTTTCTGCTGTTTTCTATATAAGAGCGCCGCGTCGATCATTCGCATTCAGCGAAAACGCCGTTGAATCCCGTGGTGGCAGGGGCGTACACAGGCATATTATTTTTTTCTGTGTGGGGGAGAACCTTTAGAGATGGTCATTTTTTTCGCTCCGCATTTTCATCGCAAAACGAAAATTCCCAGGAAGGGGGAGGGGGGGTCACGTGCCCGGTGTGCCACGCCTGGCTACGCCACTGGGTGGTGGTAACCGAACAAACCCTGCAAGTATTCGTCGGTCGTCACGCAACTATCGAGGTACCTAACGTTGCCAACACGTCTGTTCGTCCACACTGGCTCTGCATTCGCTGTAGGAGCACTCTCTCTGGGCGGTAGCAGCTGAGCGCGACAAGGCGCTGAGGCGTAGCCGCAGGTGCTCGCAAGTGCGGACTCGTTTCTGCACCGGCGGGGGAGCCTGTCGTCTTGGCGCGAACAGTTGCTTTCTTCGTCGACCTCTGCCGGTGGCAGAAGCGGACAAGAGCGGGGCTGAGCAGCTCATTAGGTGGGCGCGCGGCCCGAGGAAGACGGGCGGTGCTAAATCTCAGCGTGTTATACGAAGGCGTCGACGCGCGTTTTTCTTAGCGGGTTAAGGAACGGCCCTGCCGAAGGTAGGCCCATTAAAGTAGTTCAATTTTCTATACTTGTAACAACGTCTCTATGAGCAGCTAAAGCAAAAAAAAAAGAAAAGAAAATGGCCGAGCCCCTTCTCTTTTATCATGAAAAAAAAAAAAAAAAACGTAAGCAACGAGTAACACTGTCGTTTTTCTTCCTTACACCTCCAGTCGAATTCACTTTCAGTCCTCCAAATGATGTGGCCCCGCCACGGTGGTCTAGTGGCTAAGGTACTCGGCTGCTGACCCGCACGTCGCGGGATCAAATCCCGGCTGTGGCGGCTGCATTTCCGATGGAGGCGGAAATGTTCTAGGCCCGTGTACTCAGATTTAAGTGCACGGTAAAGAACCCCAGGTGGTCAAAATTTGCGGAGACCTCCACTACGGCGTCTCTCATAATCAGATGGTGGTTTTGGGACGTTGAACCCCACAAATCAATCAATCAGTCCTCCAAATGTTCTAAAAATAATCGCCTACGCAAATTTTATTATTGTTAAAGTCTATTGTGTTATGATGGAAAGAGACGCGAAAAAATGTGGTACAAGACTAATAGAACTACTGAACGAGCGTATCGTTTTTTTTTTCGTCCCCGCGTTTTTTTTTTTCGGGCTTTTTTTTTTCATCGTGATTGACCATCTAGCCGAACAGTCTATCCTTCGAAGTCAAGAGTTCAACACGTATGATATAGTGAGAGTTTAATATGTAACGGTCAATATATGCCGGAATAATTAATGACAATTAGTTGGATAACTTTAAAGGGACTCCAAAGAGAAACAATGACTTCGGGTTGTATTGCAAACTGTTCTCTGAGAATTCTAGTGCCTTCTTTCACCATTGTAAGTTCGTTATTAGCGGAGAAAATCAAGGTTGAAGTTTCATATTTATGTTTAGCGCTGAATCTCTGCGCGTGACGTCGAAAATTCGAAAAATGTGTTTTTTTGTACTTTTGTGACATTGACTCGACCTAAGTTTTTTGAAACTTCGTAGACATAGTCTATGGCACCTGCGGATGACTATGCACTTCACCTTCATCGATTAGAAGCTATGTAGGACCCAGTGGACGCCTTCAAAACTTGTGAAGTCACGTTGTTTCGTACCGAGAATCTCGAACCTGGCGTCTCCAGCCCGCATTTTCTTTTCGCGCGCGCGTTTTCTCGCTTCGCAAGGGTCGTGTCGTGGTAAGAGTAATGTTTTCGGGATTGGGAAAATGTACTTTACTGATACGCGTAAAAACGTTTTCCTATTTAATGTCTCTTAGGAGAAGAGGGGGGGATGGAAGGGGGGGGGGGGGGGGTGCGTCGCTTGTCAAACTTAAACGCGCAATGCAGCGTGAAATAGGTGCCATTTACTTCGCACTGCCAAAGCGTGGTTGTAATGCCATGCTCACTCGATCTTAGCATTTTATCAGTAAACGTGTTCAGTCTGTAGCCTTGTTTAACCTGCTGGTGCCTGTGCTAATTGCTATTGAAGTACGCGAGTCTTAAAAAAGTGTGCTAGCGTACATATGGCGCTGGAAACTGCGATGAAAGCTTCACGGCCCGTGTTACGGAGACGAAGAAACACAAGTCGGTTTCACCAAAACGCAAAATTGCCATGCGATGAGGCATAAAAAAAACAGAAATACGTAGTGCACCCCCCCCCCCCCCCCCCCCCCAAAAAAAAAAATATTGCATGACTTTCGAGGACTCCCCAAGAAGATTGCTTTTGGGACCGCAAGGGGTCCGCCGGCTGTGATCGAAAACCACTTGATCAAGGTATACGTAAGATACTCTCGCAAGGGTGCAAGGCAGATGTAACGCTGACAAGAAATATACTGTAGGCATAAACAATTGTTGCAGGCGCGACGCGATAAAGATTGAGATAAACGACAAGCGTTCAAGCATAGCGGTATACGCAGGTGTACAGTGTGGACAATCGACTGTCATCTGCACGACGAATATGGCGCTTTTTACGCTCCAAACGAAATTCTAGTGAAGTGACACTGTTGCGTTGTCTGATATAAGCATACCCAATAGAAATACCTATATAATGTTAAGAATGCAAATATAGAAATACATATATAATGTTAAGTGCCCAATATTGATACGCAAGAGCGTAAAAAAGACAAATAGGGCTTGCGCGCGTCTCTTGTCTTTATGTTTTTGTCACAATGTTCTGTGCCGAACAGTGCTAGAGTTATCAATGGGCACGCCGTCGGAGATTTAGCAAGACACAATGGGCGAAGGCTTTCCGGTGTTGCGGAACTTAGCAGCCTGTTGTAATCGTTCATTGACCAGCACGAACAATGCATCCATTATATAAAAAATAAAAATAAAAAAGCGGATTTCATTACGGAACCGATCGTAGCCTTCTTGCCGTCTGAACGGGCATCGAATTTTTTTCTTTGTTTTCACTGAACTGTTCGCTAACTTTGTATTCTGATTTTCTGTACTTACGTTCATTAGTGGTATTGCTACATGTATGCCATTTGGTAATATAGGTTATTGCTGGACCGGGGCAAAACGAGCGACGAAGATTGTTGAACATCGTTTGAAGAACCAAGCTGAAAACTTTCTTTTCGCAATCTCTCTTTGCGTGATAACTTGGTCGTGTACTCACAATGTCAATCAGATATAACTGTTGCTGACGAGCCGTTGCTTTTTGCTGATTAGTTTCGCTGATTTTCTTTTTTATGCGGAAATATGGTTCCCATGAGAGGCATCGATCAGACAAACGAGTCCCGTTGGAATAAGAATGCAATGAAAAGTGCCTACAGAGCAGAGGAAAGACCAGGACAAAGCATTGATTCGTGCATTGCGCAAAGTGCCATGCCAGCGAATTGCAAGTATTTTAGCGAATTGAAAGTCAGTTGCCCTGTACTTGGTCGACAACTTTCGATGCATCTTTCATTCCAAGATTTTTTTTTTTCGTATGGTTCATTTTGGTTTTATTTTTGGTTATACGGTCAAACCAGAATCGACTTTCTGCAGGGGTAAGAGGGAAAAAAGCAAGAAATCAGTATACACCAAGTTTATTATACAAATTTATTGTAGTGATATTTTACAACGGTAAGCGACAAGTATTTCATACTTGACATGAATAATTCGCATAGGTCGCATGCATCGTTAATCAAGGGACATCCAATCATTCAACGATCATTCGTACAATGCAAACCACAAAGCGCCCTCTGTGTTTTTTTTTTTTTTGCGATGGTTATCCTTCCGCTCAGATATTCTTGCGCAAAAGCTAATTTTTCTCGGTGATTCTCAGAAGTCAGAAAAAAAAAAAAAACCTTCATCGCGCCGCATTGCCTCGTTCGATGCTTTACGGCGCATTTCGAACGCCAATCCGCCCATCGACATCTGGTTGCGAACGTAAGCGTTTGCACAACCCGTACTACTAATACATTCTAAATTTGTCGCGCCAACTGACACTCATTGTGAGATGTGCCCTATGGTAGCCAAATTCCGCGTCCCCTTGCATTTACACACTTTTGCTCCCAGAGCTTCGTGCAGCGCCATCGCGTGGTGTCACAAAACTCGGTGGTAGAATTCCAGCGATTAACACTCAACTAATTATGCGTTTGTTGTTTCCCAGAGTGCAGGTGGAATAGAGGCAGTGAGTGTTTTCTTCGAAGAATGAGTGGTGTGCTTTATACGGGCGTCAATGTATAGAAGTTCGAGTCGAGACATGTCAGTGCTTCCTTTCTGTTCGCAAGAAAAAGAAAAATAGTTTCACTTATGCGTTAACTTGAGGCGACTGGAAGGCCCAAGCTATCTTATTCTGCTCGAACTCATTCAATGCTTTGGTGCTCAACCTTTGAGGTGCTTCTGTATCCAAGGTGATATTGCACAACAGCATCCAGTATTTTAGGCGTTGCGAACTCGCCTCATCTGGTTTTGCGCCGCAAGTCGCGATCGGAGGCCCTCTGTTGACCAAGCAACATGCGACGACATCGTCATGGTCACGTCGTTGTCGCCAAACGACGTCATGGTCACGAAATGTTAGCGTCGATTGCGTCATGAATTTTTGCGGTCCGGCCCGCTATAATGCATCAAGAGTTATAGTGTGTCATAGGGTTCGAAATCTGCGTGAGGCACGCGTCGCGGATTACGAAATGTATATATCGCGCTTTGGCGTCATCGGCTGCACGTGATTCGTTAGTATACTTTTGCGTGCTAAGGTTATACAGCTCTCTCAGAGGACAGTTCTGTTCGTTTTCACCAATTGCATAGGCTGTGTTCTGATTCTTTGACAGCACGTAGGCAGTCTACGCAGACTGCTTAGAAGACGGCACCGAGCCCATGCTGTCCGAGAATCGGAACACGTCTGGACGGCTTTTACGCTACGATGCGCCACCTCGTGTCGAGAAGAGAAAGCCAAAATAAGCAAACGTAACAGTTGTATTTTCTGGCTCATATCGTATTGAAATCTCACATTGAGCTACTGGAGAAGCGTCTGCTTGTGCGCAGATGACCGTTCCGGCGAGATCCGATCTATCTGAGTGATTCGCTGAGCTGCCATTTTGTTTACACGGCACAGTAGCCTGCATCGTATTTGTCTGCGATTCGGTCTTTTTGGAGCACTCTATTTTGCCGGCTACGTGAGAATTCGAATGGGACTTAAGATGGCCGCCGTCCATTTAGCTGTCTATTTAGCCGTCTACGGTGAGTATTGGAACACAGCCATAGAACTGCGTAGGCCCCAGTGGGTGCTGTCGAAATATGTGACGTTACGGTGAATTGTGCGGTAACTCGAGGTCGGGTCGCCTGGGACATTTTCTTTTTGTGCGCGTTTTCTCGCTTACATATAAGCGTTTTTTTGACGAAAGCGTGTTTCCTTTGCATGGTACTGAGGAAGAGCAATTCACTAATACAAGAAAAATCGTCTTGCTGTTTTTTTTTTTTGCAAAACTCAATGATCTAAAATAATGGCCAAGCTTCTCGAGCGTCGTGGCGTGAAGTGCGCCGAGCGGTGCCAATAGTCTTTGCGGCTGAATACATCAAAATAATGATTTAAAGCTCGCCTAGCAGTACAGAAACAAAGAATACGAAAACCAGGAGACTATTGCATTGGCAATCACGCTGTTTAAGAAGCGATCATTTAGTTCTAAAATCACGTACTTTCCTGCGTCTCCTGTTGGCTGGGCCGAACACGGTTGCATGAAATGAGAACCCCGCTGCTCGAAATGATCGACTTTGAACTGCGCACTCTCGGAAATCAACGTTTCTGAGCTTTGGTGGTCTCTTCTTCATCAGTCTCCTGCCCCATAGCCGATCACGTTTTTGTCCCTCAAAGTTAAAAGAAGAGCATCAAAAAAAAAAAAAAAGGAAATAGAATCTGAGTTCATCAGACGGCCCGCTGTGTTCCCGAAAATGGG
Source organism: Rhipicephalus microplus (assembly GCF_013339725.1). Taxonomy (NCBI): domain Eukaryota; kingdom Metazoa; phylum Arthropoda; class Arachnida; order Ixodida; family Ixodidae; genus Rhipicephalus; species Rhipicephalus microplus. The sequence goes on from NC_051174.1 coordinate 43,371,982, forward strand.
AAGTTTTCAGTCTATGCGGCGTTATTTCGAGGAAGCACTTAGCCGGATTGCGCCCGCGTATATAGCTTCCAACGTTCGTTTCCCAATGGGGACGCGTCCAGGAACCTCGGGCAAAGCAGGCAGTGCGTGTTTTGTCATTTATTCTTAGAGTTCCTTTTAGCGATCGGGATTGAAAGGAGTGTTCGCTTTGAGGTCCCTTTAATTCGCCGGATCACTTCATTTCTCTTTTTTTTTTTCGCTTTAACTCGGCCAGCCGTTATTACCCGCTTCCCGAGTGGATCCCATTCCTTCTTCGCACGATCAGGCTTTTCTTATTATTCTTTCTTTTTTTTTGGGGGGGGGGGGAGGGGAGGGTAGTGTCGTTAGCGGGCGTCTTTAGTGTACCGCCCTGAATCGACTGAACCGCGCGCTTCGTTATCGGTGCTGGCGTGCGTGATTTATCCCCAGAGTAAACGTAGACTGTTTGCTTTTCCCGTTTTTTTTTCAGTTTGTTTGTTAGCGCGGTGTACGCAAAAGAGGACTAGTCCGTTTCCGTTTGTTTATTTGAGATGCATGTCAGACACACCCGCTCGTGCAGAGACGCCAGCACAAAATTGCTCTTATATGAAATGCTTGAATGTTGATTCAGGTGTCGTGCCAATACTGCACTCTGGCTACGGTAGGTGTGGTGGCTTGTCCTCCGCAGTGGTGTAGCGGCTGCGGGGCTTGGCTGCTAGCCCAAAAGGGAATGGGTTCGATCCGGGCTGCGGTGATGTGCTAGGGGCCCGTGTATTGTGCGAGGTCGGTGCACGTTATTGGACACCAGATTGGACACCAAATTGCACACCAGATTGGACACCGAATTGCACACCAGATTGGACACCGAATTGGACACCGAATTGGACACCGAATTGGACACCGAATTGGACACCGAATTGGACACCGAATTGGACACCAGATTGGACACCAGATTGGACACCAGATTGGACACGTTATTGGACACCGGTGCACGTTATTGGACACCGACCCTCCACTACGGTGTCCCTCAATCTTAGGGAGGTTTCGGGACGTATTATTATTATTATTATTATTATTATTATTATTATTATTAATGCTTGGCTACTAGATGCGGAGAATACGAAAACTGCGCGCATTCTCGAAGGCTCATCTTGCTTCTGTATTCTCTGTTCTATGAGTTCCGTGCCCGCAGCAGAACCAAGGCTACGCGATCTTCGAGCGCACAATTTCGCGAAGCGAGATCTAGTGCCCATGTTCAGAACCCGTTGAGTGTCCTCGTGGCTTTTGCAAGTAGTCTCGTCAAAGCATGTTTACTTGAAGGCCTCTCTATACGTTTTGGGAATGCGATCTGCCTGCCGATTTAGCGCAACTCTCCATAGAAAACAATTTTAGTGGCTTCATGGTACGTAAGCAAGAGTTCTCGCGGTATTAGGACCGTGTTCACAAACCAACCTTGGCCTTACCTCACGTTTTCCTGAAATTCTTGAACTCTCTACATGCGTTATAAAGGCAAAAAAAAATGGTAAAAGGGCGTAAGATAAGGACAAGACTGGTTTATGAATACTGGTCCAATTGGTCTATCAAGCGCAATAAATGTTTAAAACCGATGAAGAAAACTCGTGGAAAGGTTGAGGTTGGTTTCTGAATACGGGCCTTAGCCCCGAAAAGTTGGACTGGCGCCTCCTGGTGGGAGACTTGGGTGACGTCACGGCACGGACTCTTCGATGCCTGCCCCCGCGTGCCTACATGATGATGCGATCGCTTCGTGCGCTGTTCCGCTGCTTTCGTTCGCTCTCTGCTCGTCTGAAGCTGCACATGAATGACGAAAACGGAATCCGTAATGTTCCTGGTAAAACAATAAATGTTTACTTTTGCCCCTGCACAATCGCGCGCCCGATCGTATAGGTTAAACGTGAAAGGGGTGAAAAGGTCTGTGTCGCGCTGCCAACCCCTATGATGGATTACATTCCTGGCCACGGCAGCCGCGTTTAGACGGGCGTGAAAAGCGAAAACACACTTCTGCTTGGATACAACTCTCATTTGCACCTAATCTCGTGATTCATAGACTCAAGACGCAATATTTACATCAATATGTTGAGGTGTTCATGGGTGATTCCTATAGAAGATATGAGGGGTTACCCTCCTCTAGAGTTACTTTATTGCAGGAATCCTTAATGTGCCAAGAGGACCCGCGCTCGTTTGCAATATCGAGTCTCGCAAAATATATCGTATGCCCTAGAATACTATACCGCTGCTTCTGTGTCTGTTTTTCTCGTGTCCTTGCTGACCGAATAGGTTGTTCGGTTTCGTGTTCGCGATATGAATTTGTAGCTTCGTTTCACCGAAATTGTTGAGGTTGTGCGCGATTGAGGTGCCCCGCCGCGGTGGTCTACTAACTAATGTACTCGGCTGCTGACCCGTAGGTCGCGGGATTGAATTCTGGCTGCGGCGGCTGCATCTTTCATGAAGACAAAAATACTTTAGGCCCGCCTGCTTAGATTTGGGTGCATGTGAAAAAACCCGAGGTGGACGCAATTTCCAGAACGCTCCACTACGGTGTCTCTCTTATCATGGTGGTTTTGTGACCTTAAACTCCACGTATCAACTAGTAGTGTAGATGTGCACCTAATAAATTAATTTTCTCTATTTTAACTGTACGTGGACATGACCTACGAGACCAGTCGTCGCCTCATCGAGGCAAGGTTGTTTAATTATTACTTGGGCCACGTCGCTGACTGCGCCATCGAAAATGTTCATTTCGAGTTCCTGGTGTTTGTCTTGGAATCGTCAGCGGTGCCCCCGTGTGAAGCGAACATTCCTCTTTCTGACGCGGCGGTAGATCATCCCAGCTTTTTACGCGAATCGGGGTGTACGACTATTGAGAAGAAACATGTACATGTGGCCCAAGTAAATGGACATATTCCGAAATTTACGAATATGTGAAGCTGGTGCTTATGAAGTCAGATTAATTTAGTCTCCTATTCGAAAAAAGCTTAGTTTTTTTTTTCAAATCATTTAGATTATTCGCAGATGCAGGCGCAACTTTTATGGTAAAGCGTAATGTATATACGGAATTGGAAACGTACTAATTTTGTTTGTCGTATTTTGGCACACGTTTGTTTCCATCTGGCAGTCTATACCTAGTTGTAATCTCGCTAGCACCACTTAATATTTTTTTTTTTCATATAGCACCCATTTCTCGGTGTACGCAAAAAAAAAAAAAAAATCACAGTGAATCTGCCGTTTGTATGAAGGTCTGCATATTCCAAACTAAATTATGCAAACTTTTTACAGCGTCGAAAACTTTCACTAAATATGAAACTTTTAACTTTGTATCTTGAGAGATTTGCGTCATGAAATCGAGAAGTAATAAATCGCCAAGGTATCGCGGAAGGGTGGGTACACATGGCGGGCGCGGAAAAAGGAGACAAGCGGCGACGCAGAAGGGGAGTCCTTGCCATGACGTCACATCGCCGCGACCGCAGCGACGCCAGTGTTCGTTCTCGGGGCTAATAACGTGCAAATGGACGAAGAAATGACGCAGCTCTGCCGTGTAGGCGTTAGGCTTTCATCTCTAAAGTATACGAACGATAGGGAGGACATTGCCTAAAAAACTTTACATGGCGTCGGCGCAGCTACACTCCACAGCACCGCAGAGGAACCGGCATTGGGTCCTAGAAACATGGCTGCACTGCCGGAAGCAATTGTAACCCACCTAGAATCGCTCAAGCGGTCGCCGTGCTCTTCGTAACTTGTAAGCTCCGAATTGAGGCTTTCATTTGCGCTTATATTCATGTCCTTAAGCTCCGACAATACAGTATTTGCATCGATTCAGCACCGTTTTTGGGAGCCACGCTCAAATAATCGATGCTGGGCGAGTAGCGATGGACGCTTCGCCAATTTTTAAAGCACACATTGCGTGCTTGTCAGCTTTTTTCTGAATTCTCGATCGCTGGGGCCATTTGTCCCAGCGCATCTCGAGGGCACGTTATTTGGTTTGACGATACGTTCTTTCGAATATCGGGGCCGCGATAAAAAAAAGCCTGCTGTGCGACTTCGACTTCGGTGTGTTCTGGACTCGTGAACAATTTCTGTTAAAGGAAGGAAATTCTCACGCTGCGCAAGCTCACTGCTTGCAGATGATGGGACGCGGAATGATACATTTAGATGTGCTCGCCCTCTTGATTAACCGAGAAGGACAGCAGCTCCTATAGTTCTGCACGGAACTACCGAAACATAAGATATAGGCTCAACTTCGTGTACAGCGTCCCTATCAGTGAAATATGAGTGAGCATTCGGACGCTTTCACACGAGAACGCTTAGCTAGAGCGAACTAGAACCTTTTTGAAGTCACTACCGAAGGGCTCAAAGTGAAGCGCCGGACATCGACAGAACATAGGGCGCTGTTCGAGTGGGATAGGCTGAGTGCCCGTGTGTATACGAAGTTACTTGCGTGAAGACACACCTAGCGCTCTTCTCGGTGCAGCTCGCAGCTGGAGCCACAACTCAGCAGAGTATATATGCTGAACAAGAAGAGTCGGCGGTGCTCACAAGCGTCAGGCCATTTGTAGCGGCCCGAGAGGCCATCGTCGTCGTCCTGCTTCAGAACCGATGGTTGGAAAAGATGGTGTGCTTCCATCTCAAACGTAAACGTAGTGCGCAAAGAAAAAACAAACTGCGATTCTCGCTCGCTACACCCGTCTACGTTTTTTTCCCTCGCGCTGCTGTAACGTTTTAGATGGTTCGCCCTGCTACCCCCTTCCCATTTTGTTTCCCTCGTATGATTCTGTCGTGACTCGACAAAGTTGTTTGCGTAGCCACTTATAACGGTTCTCCAGATGATCTTGGTTCGCGAAAGGGATAATATGCTGCAGCATAGGCAAATGTGGCATACGAGGTGTGTAGCATCACTTAGCAAATTAAAGTGTCGTGTTGATTTATGTCTGTGCATCTGTGTAAGGAAGTTCAAAACCGCCGCCGTTGCCTTAGCTACCCGGCAGCTAAACTCAAAGAAAGAGAAGGGGTACAAAATTTAATGCATCGGGAAGGAGGTGCAATTGATTGCCCGGAACGGTGGTACGGTTTGTGGAAGTAAAAAAAGAATAAAAAGCCGTGTGCTATAGGAGATCGAGACAAGCGTAATGTAATTGCATGCACTGAACAGCGGTAGCAAGGCGTGCCCATAAGAGGCTTGTTTGGATCTGTACGTTCGGGTAATCTGAGTGGCGAATAAAACTTACGTTCAGTTCTTTCGTGCTACCTGATGTCGTTAATTTTGCACCAAAAGTATCTTCGGTTATGGACCAGTATACCAACCAGCTCCAACCAACGTTCTGTTCGAACTCCTCGCAGAGTTCCCTGTTCTGTTTATAAGAGGATTTGGGTTTCGCTTTCGTCGAGTTGCTTGTAGAATTGTTCAGTCGCCTCACAGCACTCTCTGCCAGCCCCTAAAAATGGAGTATTTGGGAAGTGTTTCTTCTGCATAACAATAATCATCTACTTCGAGTACTTTCCACGCATTATCACCATGGTTCCGGTCGTTCCTGATCGTGGACGGCACGAGTGTTATCACTGTGACATTGCATTCCCGACAGGAAAGTGGCCGCGTGTCGGGTTTTTAAGAAAGGAAACAGGAGCAAGTGAGATGACCATTATTGCTGTGTAGGAGAACTCCTCTCCTACTGCTACATTTTTTCTTGGATTGTGAACCAATTTGCACCATTAGGGGTGCTTTGCCTTCTATATAATACCCAGCAATGACAAACAAAAGCACCTATCAGTGTTTTGGTTTTTCAAAATACCTTTATAGTAGGGCGTTAGTTGTAGACAAAGCTATATAATATAAATGTTTTGGTTTGTCAAAACACGTTTATCGTAGGGTGTTATACATAGACAAGGCAAAGCACCCTTCAGGGTTCAGGCTGGTTTACTTTGTGGTCATTATAGGGGGAGGGGGTTCGGTTTTTGGCAGTTTTCCTTTAAATGTAGTTATTTGTCCTCAGTCCCCAGCAGCTGCGAAGCAACTGACCACGGCGGCGGTCAGATCTGTAACGCAGCAGAGGGTGCTAAGAATCTCTGGATCTGGACAGGCCGCCATTGGAACCTGAACTTGGCAACGTTTAACGCTAGAACCTTATCGAGTGAAGGAAGTCTAGCTGTAGTATTCGAGGAGCTAGAGGGTGTTAAATGGGATATAATAGGGCTCGGTGAGATTAGGACAGATGAGGCCTATACTGTGCTACAGAATGGGCACGTCCTTTGCTATCGGGGCTTGGCAGACAGACGAGAACTGGGAGTGGGGTTCCTAATTCACAGAAACATAGCTGGCAACATAGAGGAATACTATAGCATTAATGAAAGGGTGGTAGGTATTGTAATTAAACTGAATAAAAGATACAAGATGAAGGTAGTACAGGCGTACGCGCCTACATCCAGCCATGATGACGCTTCAGTTGAAAGCTTCTATGAAGACGTGGAATCGGCAATGAGTGAGGTAAAAACACAGTATACTATAGTGATGGGCGACTTTAATGCAAAGGTAGGGAAGAAGCAGGCTGGAGACCAGGCAGTAGGAGATTATGGCATCGGCACTAGAAACGCCAGAGGAGAGCTACTAGTAGAATTCGCAGAACGCAATAATTTGCGGATTTTGAATACCTTCTACCGAAAACGAGAAAACCGCAAGTGGACATGGAGGAGCCCTAATGGCGAAAATAAGAACGAAATACACTTTATAATGACTGCACATCCAGGAATCGTGAAGGATGTGGAAGTGGTTGGCAAGGTACGATGCAGTGACCATAGAATGGTACAGTCTCGAATTCGCCTAGACATGAAGAAGGAACGACAGAAACTGATACGCAAGAAGCCAATCAATGAGCTAGCCAATCAATGAGAGGGAAACTACAGGAATTCAGAGTGTCGCTGCAGAACAGGTACTCGGCTCTTAGTGAGGAAACCAACCTTAGCGTAGGTACAATGAATGATAATCTGGCGAGTATCATTACGGAGTGTGCAGTGGAAGTTGGAGGCAGGGTAGTTAGACAGGACACTGGCAAGCTTTCCCAGGAAACGAAGAACCTAATTAAGAAGCGTCAAATCATGAAAGTGTCAAGTACAACAGACAAAATAGAACTGGCAGAGCTTTCGAAGTTGATTAATAGATGTAAAGTATGCGATGTAAGAAGGTATAACATGGAGAGAATTGAACACGCTCTGAAAAACGGAGGAAGCGTCAAAGCAGTGAAGAGGAAACTTGGGATAGGCAAAAGTCGGATGTATGCACTAAGGGACAAAGAAGGCAAAATAACTACCAATATGGATAAGATAGTTAAAATTGCGGAGGAGTTTTACAGAGATCTGTACAGTAGCCGAGACAACCACGACCTTAATACTATAAGAACTAGCAGTAACCTAGATGATACCCCACCAGTAATGATAGAAGAAGTCAGAAAAGCTTTGGAGAGCATGCAAAGAGGCAAAGCTGCTGGTGAGGATCAGGTGACATCAGATCTGCTGAAAGATGGAGGACAGATTGTGTTAGAAAAACTAGCCACCCTGTTTACGAGGTGTCTCCTGACGGGAAGGGTACCAGAGTCTTGGAAGAACGCTAACATCATCTTAATACATAAGAAAGGAGATGCCAAGCACTTGAAGAATTACAGGCCGATCAGCTTGCTCTCTGTAGTATACAAGCTATTTACAAAGGTAATTGCTAACAGAGTCAAGAGAACATTAGAATTCAATCAACCAAAGGAACAAGCAGGATTTCGAACAGGCTACTCAACAATTGACCACATTCATACTATCAATCAGGTAATAGAGAAATGCTCAGAGTATAACCGACCACTATACATAGCCTTCATAGATTACGAGAAGGCGTTTGATTCAGTAGAAATATCAGCCGTCATGCAGACACTGCGGAATCAGGGCGTAGATGAAGTATATATAAACATTCTGGAAGAAATTTACAGGGGATCAACTGCTACCATAGTGCTTCATAAAGAAAGCAACAGAATACCAATCAAGAAGGGTGTAAGGCAGGGGGACACAATCTCCCCAATGCTATTTACCGCGTGCTTACAGGAGGTTTTCAGAAGCCTAGAATGGGAACAGTTAGGCATAAGAGTTAATGGAGAATACCTTAGTAACCTGCGCTTCGCCGATGACATTGCATTGCTGAGATATAACTCAGGGGACAAATTGCAACTCATGATTCTGGAGTTAGACAAGGAGAGCAGAAAGGTGGGTCTTAAAATTAATCTGCAGAAAACGAAAGTAATGTACAACAACCTCGGAAAGGAGCAGCGCTTCGAGATAGGTAATAGTGCACTTGAAGTTGTAAAAGACTACGTCTACTTAGGGCAGGTAATAACCGTAGAGCCTAACCACGAGATTGAAGTAACTAGAAGAATAAGAATGGGGTGGAGCACATACGGCAAGCACTCTCAAATTATGACAGGTAGATTACCACTATCCCTCAAGAGGAAGGTATATAACCGCTGTATCTTGCCGGTACTTAGCTACGGAGCAGAAACCTGGAGGCTTACAAAGAGGGTTCAGCTTAAATTGAGGACGACGCAGCGAGCAATGGAAAGAAAAATGGTAGGTGTAACCTTTAGAGACAAGAAGAGAGCAGAGTGGATTAGGGGACAAACGGGGGTGAAGGATGTCATAGTTGAAATAAAGAAGAAGAAATGGACATGGGCCGGGCATGTAGCGCGTAGACAGGATAACCGCTGGTCATTAAGGGTAACTAACTGGATTCCCAGAGAAGGGAAGCGGGTTAGGGGGAGACAGAAGGTGAGGTGGGCAGATGAGATGAAGTTTGCGGGTATAAATTGGCAGCAGCAAGCACAGGACCGGGTTAACTGGCGGAACATGGGAGAGGCCTTCGTCCTGCAGTGGACGTAGTCAGGCTGATGATGATTATGATTTGTCTATTAATCATGGTTGTAATTTGCGCATTTGTGAATGACATCGAGTGGTTTAGTGTTAAAGTCGAACAGTTGGGGCAAGCAACACGTAACGCTATTCATGCACTGGGAAACGAAAACGTACATTTGACCGAATGGATGTGATGCTGAAGACAATGTTGAAAGTAAATGTCTGCTTCTATTCATAGTCGTTCGTACAGCTTGCTGTGCAAAATAGAGATTTTTGCAGCTCCTCTACCTATCTGAGTGAGATACTTTATTATATTTGGAAATATTACATGCAAAGCAGCTCTATGATTAGCCTGTGCAACTCCGACCCTTTGTGCGAGCGTGCCGCAGGTGTTGGCGTGGTGCCCAGTAGGTCACGCCGCTGCTTCTGCGCGTGGACGTCACACTCCTTTCGCAGTGCGCGCTGACGTCACTCTCTTCCTCGCCTGCCGCGCGCCCGCTGCTTCTGCCTTGTTCGTTAGCCCCCAACACCTGCATGCCTCGACCGCCTCTCGCTACACCGCTGACTCGTTGGTTCACGCGCAATAAAACTGAAGTGCTCCTAATATACGCGTTCAAACATGTGTGTAAGCGTCTTCTACAAATTCTATACGCCAACCGTCGCTGCAAACGAATCTTCCAGTGCACACCGCAGCACCCGCATGAGTCCCGTTCAACCCGTGACGCCACCAGTGCGCAACGCTGCTGCTTCGCGTTCCATCAAACTTCCCTTCGGAGAGATGGTCCAAGTTTTTTTTTTTTTTTTTTTGAGAGTCAGAAGTCGATTTAATACCTGCTTCCTTTGGACTTCTTTTCTGAAGTCGCGTGGCTCTTTAACGGCTTTCTTGTGGTTATTTGTTTGGTGGCTTGGCGGCATCAGGCAATACTGACGCCTTGGTTTAGAAAGTAACTCGACAATCATCACCATCATCATTGTGGACGATTGCCCACTTGGATATTTCTATAACTCAGCACTATTGCACGAGTACACGCATGTCATGTATTTGAGGGCCTCATTAAAGCCACGTGTAATGAAACTAGCGGATAATTAAGGCCATGGAAAGCGTATGGGACATTCTTTGCATTTTTGTTGACTGCAGTGTAGTGATTAGGACTCCAATTGGAACGAATTAACGTGCACGAATAAGTTCCCTTCCCGTCGGCGGGATCCGAGCACGGAACCCAACCGCAGCGTGCTCCCCTTTAAAGAATTTGGCCTTTAAAGAATTGCGCTGTATATGAGGATGGAGGAAAGAAGTTTGAATTTACGGGCTCGCTTTCTTTGTTAGAAATATTTTTTCTAACAAAGAAAACAGGTTCTTAAATTTACACATCTGTTTCTAATTCAGTGCGAGAGTTCCGTTATAGTAGACTTGACGCCTTGAGGTGGTATGCGAGGGATTATTGGTCAGCTGCCAGCTCTTAATCAGATCACGTGCTACGTGACGCCAATAGGCCAAGAAAGGGTCACTCGCCGCGATGGCCATTGGCACCGCTGACTGACACTCCCACTGTCAAATGCACACATATTTATACCCTATAAAGTGTACGGGGAGGATTTGATGTGTTCAGCAATATGTAGTCGGCGAACTGGGGCCCCGGACTAATGTTTTTCCAAGCCACACATCTACAAACTTTCTCCTTTCTCAATGCAAATGTTTATTACAATTTTGGGCGCTCGAAACACGCCTTAGCCGCCACTCTGCGTAGTCGTGCACTGTTGCCGCGCACCTGACTATGTGGTGGCACCAAACATTACCAATTCGAAGGAAGAGGAAACTAACCAAAAAATGACCAAGTAGCAGAAACCTTTTCTCCACCGCCATCACCCTTAAAAAGTAGCCAAGTTAGCGCAAAGTAACCAAACCTGGCAACCGTTACGCAAACACGATGTCCAATCGCAAGCGGCCTGGTTAGGCTGCGTTGTATCGAAGTATACGTGGGGGATGAGTGTTAGCTCAAGGGCTCAAAGGATTTTCCTTTTCTCAAGGGAGGGCCGGCTTTGGGAAAATGCTCTATCTGGGCAAGAAGCTTCGCTGTTCTTAGTTGCGTACGCAGCCTGCGAGTGCAGATAAAGCGGGCTGTATACGTTCTCCTATACGTTTCACGCAGGATTATGCGCAGGCCTTGTGCCGGCGCTGTTTTAGATGGAAGATACTTATTATCGACATTTACTGAGCATGCGTACAAAATGCCACGAGTATGATAGCGTAATTTATAGTATGTTAAGATCGTTAGCTACTATTATTTTTCTTCCCGACATCTTTCTGTATTTTTGTGTCGCGAAGACTCATCATTTTAATGGCAGATCGGTCCGCCGCAGACATTTAGGGCGATTAAATCGCCAGAATAGCACGTACTTGTTAACTAACGAGGAACAGTCGGGGATGTCTACGTTCTCGCAATTAAACTAACATAGCCTTCTTGACATTTAGACCGTCTCGGGAACGATCAGTGCATGAAGAAAGCGTACTTGTAACTAACGAGGAACAAACTGGTCCCGCCAGTGTTCTCGCAAGTTAATTGCACCAACATACCGTGTACACCCTTGACTTTTACGGCGTTCTGAGAAAGACCAGCGTTTCACGTTAACTACCGAAGGACCGCATTGCGTTCTAACGCAGAAAAGCTTCCCTTAACAAGATCTCCAAGACGCCACTTTGCTTTACAAAATCGAGGTGACCTTACGTTTGACTCGAACGTATAAGTACGTTCCTGAGTGACACAAAGCACCGTGTCGTTGCAACTATGTGCCCGGGCCACATCTTTGCGATGGAATTCGACGAGTTATATAAAAAAAAATTGTTGCCGCGCTATCTGTACGTATGGACAGAAAACAACCAACGACTGCCATTGCTCATGAGGAGTTTCGTGCGTTTGGCCGCCATGAATACCACTTGGATCGCACAAAATGTTCACATCGACATGAAACTTCAATCTCGCGTTCATACTTCTTTTCACTCGTACGAGGGCCGCGTTCTTGCGTGCATTTTTTGTTTTCATGCACAGTGGTGACATAGCCCAGAGCTGCTTGAATATTTCGGTGCTTTTTACAGTGTGGCTCGTAGTAAAGCAACTCGTATATTCGCCCCTGCAGTTTGCTAAAGCCACCACGAGCCAAACGCGACATACCTTTCACAAATTCAAGGCAAGCCAAGCCAATCGCGTTCTGCACTGCTGCTGTGTTTCAGTATGAACATCATTGTAGACTGCTTACGCTGACAGCTTAGAAGAGGGCATTCAGCCCATGTTGTTTGAGAAATGGAACGCGGCTGGAAGACGTCAACGTGACGCGATGGTTGCGTCTATAGTAGAGAAAGCTTAGGAAAAGAAACGTATAGCAGCTATTTCTTTTGCTTGTTTCGTGTTCAAGGGTATGAAAAATCTAAAGTAACTTATATTGAGCGCCTGGGAAAGCCTCTGCCTGTGCGAAGAAGACCACATCGGCGACATCCGGGCTATGGTACAATATTCGGGCTATATATGCGACCATGTAGCATTGCTGCCATCTTATTCGAAAAGCCGAGCAGCCTGGGTCGTTTGTGTCTGCGGTATTGTCTCCTCGAAGCTGTTCATTTTGCCGGCTATGTGGGAAACAAATTGGGACTTAAGATGGTCCTTGCCCACTGTGCTCTCTCTGCTCAGTCGTCTACGGGTAGTGTAAGAACGCACCCTCTCTGTGCATTACCGCAGCGACCATTTCTCGATGATGGCCAATCCATCAGTGCCTAATATAAAGAGCTACAGTTTCAAGAATATTACTCACCTGAACGCCTGAATGTGCACTGTACCTAATGCCGGTCGAAACGTGTTTCCGCCTCTCAAAATTTATTCCGGCGCCTGCAGTGTACAAGTGGGCTTTGCGGAAGTTAATCGGTGATTTCATGCACGAGTTTTCACGCACGCCACGTTCGCCGGCGACGAGGTTAGGTCAAGTGCATGGAGCGTTTCCACCGCCATTTGATGAAAAAGTTAAATGGGTTAGCAATTATGAAGGAACCTCTGTAGGTTTACCGTGTAGGATTGCGTAGAACAACTTTGTGATGTGGTAATATGCAGCAATACGTTTTTTTTTTCTGTAAATGGTGCTCCGCTTAGCGAAGTTTACAACAGATACGCGTTTGACCCATCGCATTTTCGATCATGGATTCCTCAGGGACCACTTGCTCTCCTGTACATTCTCAGCGTTCATGCGAAATCAGAGCTGTCACAGAGGAAAAAAGAAATATCCTAATCAGAGCACAAGACGAGATGGAAATACCGTACTGTGTTGCAGTTTTTAACGCTTTAATAAGCTGCATTCTCACTGAGAAAAAAAAAAAAACGTTTCATCCGCCTATTTGTAGGACGAACAAACACCGAAGTCCTTACGAAGTTATCCGAATTAAGACTCGTAATTTCACGAAATGTTCGTACTCTGAGGAGATTTTTTTGTCAGCTGTGAGCCTCTTCTGTAAACTCTGTGTTGGTTTCTTTCCAGCTTTAGTATCCTTTCTCAGCCTAGGGTAGCCAACCGGATGCTGATTTGGTTGGCCTTCCGGCCTTTCATTCTTACGCTGCCTCCTCGTTTTAGTTCAAACGAGTGGATTACTATGATTTTTCTGTTGGCCTTTTGCGAATATCCATTCCTTTTGTCGGTTTTCGTTGGATCGATTTGCTACAGAGCGCTATCTTCGGTATATGTTTGCTTTAAAAAAATGCTGCTCTCGGGCTCCAAATACAGGGACGAACGTATCAACGAGGGTCATCCCATTTGACTTCGGGCGTGCCCGGAATATAGGGGCCAGGGTTCCATTTCGGGGGGCGATGGCCATGAGGTTGTTATTGTTTCACCGAGATACCGGAAGTCCGCAGGAGGTCCAGCCGTAAACAGGAGCTTCCGCGTTAGAACAGCTCAGCGGCGGTTACTCATTAGCTGCAAGCGTTTTTCGTCACCATGCCGTGCAAGAGAAACCGAAGGCTGAAACTATTTTTCGCACCCTGAGACACTCAACCCCAACCCCCTCGCCTATTTTTCCCCTTCTCCGCGAAAAGCGCGCGTAGGAGCAGGGGAGGAGCATAAAATAAGCGACGTGCCAGAGGCGCGAGACTCGGGACCCGTCACAACTGTCTAGGGGCTAAGGTGCTCGACTGGTAACGCGGAGGTCGCGGGTTCGAATCCTGACCCCGGCGGCCGCATTTTCAACGGAGGCGGCAACTCTTTAGGCCCGTGTGCTTAGAATGAGCTGCACGTTTTGAAGTGCCCCAGGCGGTCGAAACTACGGCGTCGCTACGGTGTCTCGCATGATCATATCGTTGTTTTGGGACGTTAAAAACCCATTAATTATCCCCTTCTGGATTGATTGATATGTGAGGTTTAACGTCCCAAAACCATCAGATGATTATGAGAGACGCCGTAGTGGAGGGCTCCGGAAATTTTGACCACCTGGGGTTCTTTAACGTGCACCCAAATCTGAGCACACGGGCCTACAACATTTCCGCCTCCATTGGAAATGCAGCTGCCGCAGCCGAGATTTGAACCCGCGACCTGCGGGTCAGCAGCCGAGTACCTTAGCCACTAGACCAACGCGGCGGGGCTCCCCTTCTGGCGCGAATTACGATGCACTGTCTACCGATGCGTCAAATTCACGTACCATATATTCCGAGGCAGTCAATACTTCATTTCAAAAAAAAAAAAGAAATGAAGTAATCTGATGTTTTATGAGAGTTTAATTTATTAACTTTAGTTAGTGTGATGACTAAGAGTGGTACTGGGTATAAGGCTCTGCTACCACGAGGCATTTAGAGGGAATGACAGAAAGAAGACGAGGTAGAGAATAAAACAGCCGGCCCAGGATCGGGCGTTGTCTATGTTCCTCTGCAGTACAATGGCGCAGGGGACATTAGATAATGTTAAATACTTTATTATTTCGCAATCAGCCACGTTTTGTTTTGACATAGTCAAATCGTATGCTCCAAATGTTTTTGGTTGCACTCATTTCGAGGGAAAAAATGCTTTTACGTTGGTTGCATGCATTACGCGGCACGTTGAAACGACACTTCTTACATCGTATCGTTTTCGAAGAAGTGATCGGCTATAGTCGCACTCAGCACATTGAGTTTAAATGAAAGCGTACTGGCTATGCAGAAGGGTAAAGTCATCCAGTGAGCACTGTACCTTGTTCTCATTTAGCCACAACTTTACACAACGTGCGTGAATTTTGCGTACATGCACAAACGTAGCTTCCGCCGCTTAAGGTGTTAGTCTGTCCTATTGAAAGGGATAACTATCGATTACTTTTTTTAGTAGCAGGAAGCCACAAGGAACTTCACGTGGATTTCTGGCTTGAGTTTTTTTATAAAAACATTGAATCGACGTCTTTTTCGGGTGACACTGTGCTGCAACACGTGTGGTTGCCAATGACCACTTTCATAACGCTTGCGCCACCCTGCGGTATTACGCAGAATTCATCAAGCAACTTGGTGTCGTGTGGTGAAACTCGAATACTCTGCATGACAGCACTGTAGACTCTACAGATCGGAAGCGCGCGCCTGATATCGAGTCGGAAAGTAGCACTCAAGTTTACTGATATTTTTCTCTCGTTTGCCTCGCTGAATTGAATGCTGCTTTACTTATTATCAGACGAATCAGTTAACCGAAGTCACAGCTAAGTTTTAGTTAGCGTTCGGCCGCAAGTTTCAGCGTGCGGTCAGCATGCGGCCGCAAACACGCTGTTCACTTTTTCGAGAAAGATATACTCCTAATATCGCATTGAAATGTGCACTGAAGAATTGAAGTGTTCCTCATATACAAATTGGTGCACATAATTTTTCATGCACCTTAACGATGCGGGCTAGCGACACTGAAATTAGTCACATGCTGCCCTACTACGCTTTTCGTAAGTATGCTCCCGATTGTCAGCACGGTTCCGGCTTGTTTAATTGACGCGATACCTAAACCATCTTCAAGTACAGAAATATAGGGACACTGAAGGGGAAAGCAATCCTTTCTCGTAATAGTGAATTGCTGCCCCGCAATATTCAAAATGCAAATGTTATCGCGACAATACGTTTGATAAACCAGTAAACGCGCAAAATAATAAATAAATGCGGGTGGTCGCGCCACCATGAGCTGCCCACACCAATCACCGTGACGTGACGCACCAATCACCGCACCAATCACCGTGAGGTTTCGACGGCGCCTACCAGTGCTCCTAATCGATGCCTGAAGAGGCCTGAGAATTTACATACGAAGTTTCAGGAAATTTCCGCTTAGACGAAGTCTCCAAAACGCGAACAGTACACTTTTTAAATTCGCTATGTCACGTGCGTCTGCTTTGGCGCGAAATTTGAAAGCGATACTGTGACCTTGATTTTCTCCTTCGCTAATGAACATTTAATCTTGGGGAAATTAACGACATAAAAGTTCTCAGAATACACTTTATCTATCAATCTAAACCGATTCGTTATTCAGCTTTAGTGTCCCTCTTAAGAGGTCCGAGAGAGGGCTCTGGGGTTGTAACGCGAAACTTAGTCCGCCTTAGCTCTTTCTCGTTTGATTTTTTTGTGACCGTGCACCTAACTATAATCGAGGAGAACATTTTCTTGGCAGTGAAGGGAAAGCTACAGGGGGTGGAGCTGCTCTACATGTAGTTATACGCGAAATAGTTTGGTATGTAACGCATTTCGCGCCGCTGTGGAAAGTGATGGATGTGCGTGATCACCGTTCGATGTCAACGCAGACGCCGCACGGCGTTCGAAGTGCACGTAAAAAAGAACGACTTTCTCGTGCGTTCAAGAATGCGAAGTCACAACAATTGAGTTAAAACAAATTCGAATATTTTACTGCTATGAGGTGCGTCCTGTGCTACATGCAAAAAAAAAAAAAATCAAAGCTTATACATGAAGTGAAGGATAAGTTCGGCGATGCATCCGTCAATCCGTCCGTGCGACCGTCCGTGTGTCCGTGTATATAGGCGACCGTCCGTCCGTCTGTCTGTCTTTCCGTCCGTCCGTTCGTCCTTCTAGCGAACGCTTTAAGTACTGCCATCTTGCATTTTTTCGTCGTGTATTCATCATATACAATTACTGCCATCCATAGGACATTCTAAGGACTAAACTAGAGCTGGCTACTACTACATGCTACATACAAGAGACGCATAGCCCATGGCGTAAGGAGCTTTGCCTCGGAAAGGTGAAGGCAGTATTTTTTGCTCCTGAGGTAGAAAATAAGGACACAATTGTAGGACTGCGTTCATCAGCGTTATGATACCCGTGATCTGAATCTGTAGCCCTAGGTGCATTGCCAAGAAGAGTCATCCAAAGCGCGTCTGATCGCGAACATTCAGGTTAGGTGCCGAAGCACCTGGGCTCGGCGCCAAAAAAACTCCTCCTCCTACCGTTTGTTGTCGTTGTGAAACGAAACGAGTGAGTCCTACCTTTATCAGAAAAAAAAAAAATAAGAGAGAGAGACAGCCGTCACTTCAGTTCGTGCCTCCCATTCGCCAAGTTGTTTCTCCGATATCGGGGCACTGTATACGGCGGGTCACGGAAATAGTTTCCCGCCACCGCTAAGGTTTTTTTTTTTTTTCGTACTTCCCGGTGACGGTTTGCCGACTTCCTGCAGCGCCGCTGTTGCGAAGGGCTCGAAGGTGCGCTTTGCGTGTCTTTATCTGTGTGTATTGGTATTGGCGCGGTTTGGGGCAAAAGACGAAAGGGGGGCTTACCTGCGTGACTCTTTTGTAGATTCATTTATTTATGTTTATAACTCCCCCCCGCTCCGGCGATTGTGCCGCGCGAAGTGAAGAGTGCGTGCCGCGAGGTTGACGCGCCTTCGCCAAATATACATGCGTCTTGTTTTGCGCAGCTCTTGACGTCATGATAGGAGACTGCGGCAGCTTGATTTGTTCCCTTCCCGAGGACTGCCGTCCTTTGCTGAGCGCATGTGCGGTTTTCTTTCACTTTTTTTTTCATCTTTTCTTTTTTTTTCTTGCGTAGGAGATTTAAGCACGTCATTGGTATAATAGTCACGAATGTTTCTCAGACGTTCGGTTTTGTGCCGAATTCTTTTTGGCTCAGGGTCGCTGCATTCTTTGATGACGTCTATTGGCGCCCATAGATAACATCTGTTTCTGTTTTGAGTGTTTTACCCATTTCAGTGGGGCCTTTCTGTGTACGCCAGTTGCGGATTGTCGCTGGATTGTCGAAAATTCCGGAACACTTTACAACGTCGCCTTTCATAATGAAATCGTGGTTTTTGCACGCAAAATATAGCATGTTATCACTGTTATTCTTGCTGCTGCTGCTGCTTATATTGTTGTGCACGCCGTTTCTTTCCCACTTCATCGATATTGATATTTTTGATTTGCTGGGCGCGGCTTCGCGAGGTGACGACGATTCTTCGTTAAATCATTTATACTTTTGCATAAGGGAAATTAAATCTAGGGTGAGGCGTAGCGACCTTCCTGTTGAACTATTCTGCAGAAATAAAACTGGTACAAGAATGAGCAGAAGTGTTCGCGCCGCCAAAAGGACATGTTTCGAAGTCGTCAACGACAGTGCACGCTTCGTTTGCTTTCGTCGCGCCGAGAAAAAGAGAATGAACATTGAAAGCCAAA
Organism: Rhipicephalus microplus; assembly: GCF_013339725.1. Taxonomy (NCBI): domain Eukaryota; kingdom Metazoa; phylum Arthropoda; class Arachnida; order Ixodida; family Ixodidae; genus Rhipicephalus; species Rhipicephalus microplus. The sequence continues at coordinate 43,390,499 of NC_051174.1, forward strand.
AACATTCAGTGCCCGCTGGCGCCCTCCCGTTGTTCGCCTGATTGAAACGTACCGCATTAGCTATTGCGTTCAGTACGTCTAGCGTATACGATGATAGCAATAGATATCTGTTGCGAAAGTGCGAGGAAAGTAGCCGGCATTTCTTCGGGTGGGGGGGGGGGGGATAAAAGGGGTACGCATTGATGTGTTTGTGCGTGTCTTTGTGTACAAGGAAGGGGGCTGGGTTCAGCAGGATCCTATCGTATACTTACTTTTAATGTGGTGTGGCCTGGATACCTTTTACTACGCTTGTACGGTTGGTCACGCGCCGTAGTGTTGTACAACTTGAGCGGGGCAGGGTGCGTGGTGCAGGGTGGGTAGCATGCTAGGTGGTACTACAGACCTGCAAGTTCAGTACGAGCGGCTTTCATTACTTATACGTGTATCGGCGGGGTATACGCTATAATTCTGACTGAATTCCGAGAGAGGCGCATCTCCGTAGGTGCGAAAAGAACAATGTGCTAGACTTTTTTTTTTTTCCTCGCGTGTGACGGCTCGGCTTCATTGTGCTGGGCAAAGTCTACTGGAATCTGAAGGCTTCACGTATCGCCTTTGTTGCAAGAAGCCAAAGGCCGGAAATCTGCTGCTGCGCGTTTTCCAAGTTTCAGCGGACACTGTGCATGCAAGGCGATGCGGGGCTTCAGGTGCAATCAGAGTCCGTGTAACTGTAGCAGCAGTAGATTCGAACTGGATTCGATGGGCGAAGCAAATGATCACGACAGGAAAGCGTTATGTGGTGCCTTGATATATGAAACAACGATTCTGATAAATATAACCTAAGACAAGGTGCGGCCGTGTTGGATTCGTCGGCCGCAGCTATTATAGATGTTTTGTTCTTTGCAGGAACAGTAAGGTGGCATGCTCGTAGGACTAGATGCATGGATCGAACTGAAGTTAGTCACACGCATCTTATTCATCTGTACATTATCATCATTACACGTGATGCAATCTCACTGTGATTTTATAGTGTTTCGCAGCGCAATGGCCCGTATTAAAAAAGCAACCTAGTCCTAACAAGTGTGGCAGCTTGGGCTAGTTGGTATGGCATGACGATAGTTATAGCGCGAGAACAAAACGACGACACAGAGACAAGAAGGACACGAAAGACATGCCATGAAAGACAGCGCTCGTGTCTTTCGTGTCCTTCTTGTCTCTGTGTCGTCGTTTTGTTCTCGCGCTATAACTATCGTCATGCCTAGTCCTTACCTCACGTTTCCCTCGAAGTTACTGTACTCTCTACATGTGCTATAAAAACCCAAAAATGGTAAGAGGGTGAAAGATAAAGACAAGACTGGTTCGTGAATACTGGTTCAATTTGTTGTTCATGCGCAGTAAAGGTTTAAAAGCGGCAAGGAAAATTCGAGGGAAAAAAATGAGGTTGGTTTGTCAATACGGGCCTATGTCTCAGCGCTGCCGGCTTCACGGACGAAATACGCGTATGCGTAACTATAGGAAGGCATAATCACGCACATCCGGGGGACCTCCTGGCCGGCATATCTGGGTTGGCAGGAGCATCTAGCCATAGCTGGTGAGTCGAACTGCTGCTCTACATACGGTCTCCCATAGGGAACACATAGGATGGTTTGTGCAGCCAAATGCTTTTGGGACATCCAGAAACACTTGCGAAAATATATGTGTGTTTGCAGATGCTTTGATGTGTATAACGACGTGACTGCCATATGCACGCACAGCGTATACCTTATTAGTGCGTTGGCAGAGCAGCGCCGCGGAGTCGCAATGCTCACAAGGTGTCTTGGTTGTTGTTGTGTTGTTTTGCCGCGGTGTAAGTAGCTCTTTGATGTGCACTCGCAAATGGACGAGTATACCGTGCTCTTCTATCTCTCGACGAGTATTTCTCGAAGTATCCAAATAAAATGTTAACAAATAAATGCCAATCGGCACTCGTGTACCCAGAGTGGGACACCTCGCTGAGGACAGGTGTAATTAGATGTTCCTGGCGGAAGCTGTAATCCCGAAAGGCACCTAATTAAGTGGCCTTCTTTTCGCGTCTGCCGCCGCTTCAGCGCTTTGAACGTCGCGTGACGTGCTTGTTAGAGTTGTTAATTAGGCTAATGATGTTGATAGGGGTGATAGAGTGTAGATGTGTACACATACATTGGCTTCGTTCCCTTTTCCGGAAACGAGTTATTGGGAGATATTCTGACATTATGCACGTAGACATTCACGATTCTTTGTGTGATTATAATAAGAAACAGGAAACCTTTGCGAAAGAGTTTCCGCAAGTTTGTTTCATGTAGCTAAGCCTAACTATTTCAAACTAAGGGGTTTTGACCTCATCCCGCTCTAGTCATTCCTTGTTTAATTTGTACATGAATATTTTTGAGGTTTGTTACGCCGACCTTGTCAAGTCTGTGAACGCACGATCTGGGCGTGAGTGGTCGCTTGCTACCGCGCTAGCTGTTAAAGAATTAGTTTAGGAGTGAGGAAGGGTGAAAAATGCGCGTTTATTTTTTAAAAGAGAGGGCCTTCGGTCTTCGTCATAGGCAGATGGTCACCTAGGTACAGACAGTGATTGTGCTTTTGTACGGAGAAAAAAAATAATAAATGCACAGTAACAAGTGGTGCCACGTATTTCCGGACAATAAAAAAAAAACTGCGTGTTGATAACTATATCGAATAGGAAGGAACCGAAACGACGAATCAGTTGATTTCTTTTCGTTGAGCTGCACTCGTGTGGTGCTGATCATACTTTATTGAAGTGTATTACTGTTCTTTCGTCGCTTGGCTACATCCTGATGATTAAAACTGTTTAGGAGGGTTGCTCGATCAATTACGAGCAAATAAGCATAATGACATGACCAATTAAGTTCAGTGAAAGAACATTTTATCACCCCGCCGCGGTGGTCTAGTGGCTAGGGTATTCGGCTGCTGATGCGCTGGTCGCAGGATCCAATTCCGGCTGCGGCTGCTCCATTTTCAATGGAGGTGGAAGTGTGGTAGGCCCGTGTTCTCGAATTTGGGTGCACGTTAAAGATCCCCAGGTGGCCGAAATTTTTGGAGCCCTCTTGTACCACTACGGTGTCTCTCATAATGATATGGTGGTTTCGGGACGTTAAACCCCACATAATAATAAATTGGAACATGTTATCAAAATGGTTAGGAGAAATGGGCTTTGCAAATGGAGATAGCGCGTAGCGCTTTGTTCGTGACCGCTCCCTCACGAAAAACACCACCAACTGTCGTGGATACATGCGCAATGACATGCGCAATAGAACCGCTTGGTGTTTTCCTGTTCGGTATTTTCCCGGAACTCTCAAACATAGTTATGGCAAGAAAAATGCGTTTTCTTGCGTACGTTCGGTATATATGAACGCTAGTAAATGCAAACTGCTTGTCTGAACGCTCGTTCAATTCTGTCTATATCGCTGACGGTATTCGTTGGCGTTTTGTCTGAATTGATTCCTGCAATAGTGGCATGGCCTATACGAAAGCGAAAATTTCGACTACTGATGCCTCGTCGCAGTGGTGTAACGTGGATGGAATCTAGTGGTAGTTTAGAAATAAGGTGTCGCGCTCTTATTCAGCAGGACGCGGGTTCGATGCTCGACCCCGCAGGCCGCACTTAAACTTGACGCCTTTGTATATAGATTTTGGCCGACGTTCTATAACACCTGGTTCTTGAAATTGGTCCAGACTATACCGTGAAACGGCATTCATCTACCATATCGTGATTTCGGCATGTAAATCTGCAAAATTGTGTTACTCAGTTTTTGCACCTCCGGAAATGCCAACTTCAGTAGTTTTTTTCATGACTATTGCTGGCATCTCGTTTTAAATACTGATACTTTTTGTAATACGTCACAGTATATAGTACCAATACTATGGATCATGCATGCATGATATCATGCATACATGATCACGCATGATCATACCGTGAATGAATGCAACTATGCAACTATGCACCATGCATACAGGCTATGATCATAGACCTTTTATACGGAGAGGTAACATCTTTTCTTTGCTGTAGCGCGGCAACACAAAAGCTAACGGGACTATACCTTGGTAGTAGGTATACACAGTCCTGAGAGGATTGTGAGAGCGCATATAGGGAGCCTTCATTGACAACGTAACCATGCGTAGTATAGATGGGTTACACTGACGCTATTGAAAATACCACATTGAAGCATCGAGCACGTTCAAGTAAACTTAGTTACGTCACATTAGTGTTATAATTACGTCGCATTATGGTTCCTACTTTAGCTATGCGGATATACCGTTCTACTGAGTCGTTATAACATCGAAGCTGGTTAATCGCCACGTGATGGTACTGCCTTAACGTCATCTAAGCCGGCATCTTGGAACCATGTTGAGCGTCCGTGACGTCGTGCGCAAGCGTCCTATAAGTCGGTTTAAGAATGACAGGCGCTTTGCGCGCTGTATTTCTTTCTTCATGGCGTGCATGTTAAAAGGTCTTGCGAGTGCCTGAAAGAGGAGATAGCCACTATACCTCTGTGAAAGGCAGGCGTGCTAGATCGCACTATCTGGGCGTCGTCCGCAGAGTGTTTGCTTTGATATTGCGCGTGAATTCGTTCCGCCTCGAGGAGGTTTACTCTTCTGGAGTGCCGCTAGTCACGAGTGATATGATGAGGAAACTATTTCGCAGAATCGTTTATCCTGTGATCCGCGCTTTATTTTTGTATACTGTTCGCAATTTGAAATACGCGGAAGCCTCCTTAGATATGTGAAAAGGGTTCACCGGCCTGTGAAAGAGCGTGTCAAGGAGAACGATGAAGCGTGCAGTGCGCGTCACGCATTCAGTGTCAAGTTATTGTTTCGCCGCTCTTCGTTCACAGAATGTGCAACGTAGCCATTGTCAAGTCGTCGTTCTCAGTACTTTGTTATCGAGTGCAACTCCTCGAAAAAACAAAAGGCGAATGCCTTCGCATATCAGCTTTCTACTGTTTCCTATAGAAACGCCCTATAGATGGTCTACTATAAGCGCTTACATTTTTCGTTTAGCATTCTGAGAGTTAATACTTGAAATGTGCCGTTCGTAACGGGTATAGCATTGTTCTCTTAAGCTACATTATGCACATAAAATATGGCTCTCCAGTTATGGGCCTATGCAATAATTTTCGCAATTTACAGCCTAAAAAGACCTTAAAGGGTACAGCTGGCCTGATCGTGTGAGTAGGTCCCTATAAAAATGTCTACTGTTAAACATTTCTTTTCGTGTTCCACAAAAGCTACCCCATGGAATATTCATGAAATGACATAAAGAATAGTCGACAAAACTACGTCCGATAGGTACAGAATTTCTACGTTGAAGTCGCCCGCTAGAATGAAGGGTTTGTGTTTGCATTTTTATTGTTCTGCCGCGCAAATATGGTTGATATTACTTTACTGTTAATGCTTTCCTTCTTGTGTCTCGCATCCACGCAATTTACTCTGTGACAGCCGATGGACATTGTGGGCGGACAAGCGCCGCCCGTTAAGGTGCTCCGTCCTTACAAGTCGAAGACGCTTGAACTTTGCCTTCGCGAGTGGGACGCTACGTCGCAGACTCGTTCTGTTTCATCGCCTGCCCATCGCTAGCCTTCCTTCGCTTCTCGATCGACACCTAAATCATGACGCAAAGACAGGAACGTCGGCTCGTGTAGTATTGGTCGCTTAACGTTGTCCTGGAGTGCCTACTGCAAGGACAGCCGCGCAGTTCCCACTGCGCCACAATTCTTGCTTTTGCGAATCCGCGATGTACACCCATGACGCGTACGTTCGGCAAGAAATGACCCTACTCAGCTGCTTGTTTTGTTGATGATGTACTGTTGGGGAAGATGGTTTAGTTTGTCGAGTGCTTTGTACTCGGTGTCCTCTGAACCCTTCGTTCGTTGGGCAATTGACATGTGTTGACGCTTGGCGCGATCTTGCTTTGTGATCATGCAACATGACATGCGTCAAGGAGACTTCAAGCTTTTTCGGGAGCAGTTGTAATCAGTGGCGTGCACCTCGGGTAGAACACTTGCTTGCCACGCACAAGGCCCAGTTTCTATTCACAATGGAACGAAAGAAGTTTTTTTTCTCAGATTTTTGGCTCGCAATCGCTGACCGCGACGCCGACGTCGGAATGTCTGCGGAACTTGGCCTTGAACGCTATCGCTTGTTTAAACGTTGTCGCTGTTATAAGGATTTTTGAAAATTTGGAAAGTTCATTGATAGCGAAGATCGTTTTCTTGTGAATCGCTTAGGGAGCCTTCATGTACGCACCGCCTCTGTTTTTAAACGGTGGTGGCGTGCACATGAGCTCCCTGGAACCGCTGAAGTCGTAGCGGCACCTGATGAAGCGGACCTCAACCACGCGCTTCCTTCTCCGTGGCCTCAGAGATGTGCATCAGCACTACGACGAAGGACGTGATCAACTCAAGAAATGCACTGGTCACACAACATGAACACCACAGTGCCACTAGCGCTACCAGTCAACGAATTGACAGATTATGGTTGTCTCCACATGTTTTATATAACTCCTCCCCCACCCCCTCCAAACACACGCAGCTCCGAACGCTGGTACAATAAGTACGACTACAATCGCTCGTAAAGCAGAGCTCTAAAAACATGGAGACAGGTACGCTGCTTGCGTTAATGCCGCAGGTGTGCTGTTCCAGCCGCTCGCATCGTCGTATTTTCATCTTGACGTGCGGCTTCGTCAAATCTGATGTGACATTTAGTTTAGAAATTCATTCCTGGTAAATGTGTCACCCGAGATGCAGGCGATATGCATTGTGACATGTTTTTTTTTTTTCGCTTTGTCGGTTACAGAATGTACAGATTGTCATGCATAATGGGCTGACGCTTCGTTAAATTGTTTTCTTTCTGCTGCGTCGGCTAAAGATGAAAAAGAAAAAGTAAATGAAGGTGAGTTATAAAAAGGGAGAGGGGGAGAAGCGGTGAAGATCAGGGCAGCTGTGAGATTGTATTAGACACATAGAAGATAGGCTGGCCTTGTTAATGACTCGTGGTAAAATAATTACCCTGGGCACTTGAATAATTAACTGTTATGCGAAAGTGGTTGCGGCTAATTGCATTGTTCAGTATCCTATACTTCATTGTTGATGAAGTGAGCCGGTATGACGTAAGAGCTCGATAAATGTCCTATAATACATATCTAATGAATATCTAACAGGTATAAATTCATTGTTACAATGACAGAGGTTTAGCTCGGGCATTTTAGTACCGAAACCCGATGCTATAATAATATAAATGCATGTCATGCCAGCCACCATGGAAAGCCCTAAACATGTTCCACATGCTAGCTGCCGGGTTTGTAATCTTACCGCATGAGGTTCCCGAGGTTTGTTTGTGCAAGCGAGCTCATTGGGATGCTTAGCGCGCTTTCGTAGCGTTTAGAGTCACTTCAAATCGCCGTTATGTTAGAGGCAATCGACAATTAGCGATTTGTTGCTGTGACTTTTAGCGTAATTGAGTTTCATGTGGGCGTAGACCAAGCATTTACTTAGTCATTTTCGCGATGGAAAGGATACGGGTGGAGGCGATAATTTGAGCATGAGAGTGTTTTACGCTGAGCTTCTACTTTTGGGGCAAGTCTTTTCGTCCACATTAGTATCCTCGCATCCACGCCACAATTACCGTAGTACGATAAAACAGTGCAATTAACTTTCCGTACATCTTCCTTGACTTTATTATCTGCTAGTTTTCATTAAATTCCTGCCATATGTATACTGCTTGAAGCACCAACTTTTCTATCAGACGTTTGATAGGAAATGTGCCTATCAGACTGTAGCTCGGCAATGCCGCGCTGTACTCTGGGCTACTTGATTGATGCAATTTCCCGTCGCAAATAGATATGTTCGGAATGCAATAAAGGATGACAGCTCAGCAAGACCGTCAAGAGCTCGAGAGGTAATGAAGCCATGGTCGCGCATCATCACGATTGAGAAGCTAACGGCCAGACGAATCTGGTATGCGTTCGCAATCAGCGGCTGGCGGCAAGCCATTCCTGAAGCACCCAGATTCTGAATAATGCTTCGAGTTGCCCTGTGATCAGGCTGGTTCCCGTCTGTCTCCCGGTGCTTAGCAGTGGGTTCAACACGACGTGGTACTAAAGCCTTTCGCAATTATTGGTTACATGTTCGTGCTTCCTAATGAGGCTAGACGCACGTTTGTCTTGAGTTTATCACAGTGTTTATTTCACATTCCGCACATTGTGCCTAGAATGAACACGGCCATTAAGGAATGTAGTGAGCGGTTAAATGCGTTTCGTGAAGCTTTATCACAGTGGTTTGTTTGCAACTACAAGCGGTCACGGATGTCGCAGCTAAAACTTAAGTGCCGCTGGAGATACTCCCGCCGAAAGCGGGCGTTCGGGACGGCGAGCTCGCTCCCGCCGTCATCACGTTGATGCTGCAGCGCCACTTGTTCGGCGTCCGTGTCGTCTATAGGCAGAAAGAAATAAGGCGCCTTTTCCCTTTCTCGGCGCGGCGTTGTTGCAAGCGTTTGCCATCGCGAGCTAACTCGGCGGCGTGGTTTGCATGATCCTCCCGTCACCGGTGCTTGCATTCCCGTTCGCGATTGAGGGCGGCTTGGAAGACTGATCATCGGTATACACTTACCGTGGGCACTCGGCCTCCTGGGTCTCCTTTTGTGCGAGGACTGCACCATCGGCCCGGCGAATTCGAGCTCTCTTAACTGTCGGCGCTCTTCTAAAGTTGTCCGTGGCATACCAATGTGGAAGGTTTCAACAGAAACGGATGCGCGCGTGCTCGGCGCTACTGCTGTGACGAGATGGACGACGTCACTCGCAAGGCAGCCAACGACTCGCGTGCTTGGTACGACGCTCAGAATGGCGTAACTGGTAGGACAACCAATGGAGACCCCTCGTGACACCGCTGCCGGACAGTTTTTCGTTTCTGCTAGCCAGCTAGACCGTTTACCACGGCTAGTTTGTCTGTAAAAAACTAGATGGCGCCACTGCACAAAAGTGCCATGGCCTTCTCCTCGGCGGCGCGGCCGGAATGTGGCATGTGGTGGGCGTTGCCCTGCAGCCTACGGTGAGAAATGGTGGTGGTAGGCATTCTTGAAGCAGGAAAAATTTACCCACTTTCTGTTAGCCATGAGGCGACACGGCGCAGTGCCTAAGAGAAAAAGAAAAAAAGAGAAAGGGCGACGCGTACTTTGTGCTGTGCCCGCTTTGCTGACCTTCAACCCGGGAGCGGCGGTGAATCTGCTGGCCATCGGCCACGGTGAAGAAGTGTAAAGAGGGTCGTCCGATCATTTGTTGAAACGTGGCAGCGCCCGTTCGCCGCTGCTAAAAACCGTGTATGCAGCTTTCCTTGTAAAAAAAAAAAGAGAAATGGTATAGCATGAAGAGCAGTGACATAATAATAAATTCAAGAGCTTCAGACGCCACGTTTCGTACTTTGCTGTTGTATACGGTTGTGTTCTTTTTAAGCATTCTTTCAGTGTTAACTCAGCTTCCATAGTTGTGTCACTGCTTGGGGTTCCCGACGATTGTTTGAAGAAAAATGAAGAAAAAATATGTTGAAGCAATAATTTTTTGCAGACTAGTTGGTTCATACTTGAAAAATTGAATTGCTGCACAAACTTGAAGGAAAAAAGGGAAACAAGAGGGACAGGCGCTCTTCCCTGTCTCCCCTGTTTTCCTTCAAATTTGTGCAGCAATTCAATTTTTCAAGAAGAAAAAATACTCGTCTACTCGTATATTTTCAACTGACAGAACGTTATCTTGCGAAAGCAGCACAGGGAGCTTTCAATTTTAATTGAAAAATCCTTAGCTGGACCCTTCTCGTGGCCCAGTTCTGCCCTAAGGTTTGTATAAACAGTGAATTCATTCCGGAGCGTCGTGGTCTTTGTGCGTCAATCTATAGAGCAATCTAAACGCATTCGGAGAGGGCCTATTCATTGCGCAGCCTTTTCGCAAACCATGCTTTTCAGCTAGGTATGTCTGAGAACAGGAAGAAAACGCAATCATTCTATTCCGAATGTTAACCTAACGCATGGAACGTTGACGCTGTCGAACGATGGATCTTGGCATTGTAGGAAAACTAGTTCAATTTCGTTCGGTATGGCGCTTTTCTTTTCACCCTTCCTGCTCGATCTTCGCACTGCACTGTGTACTATATAAAATAATTAAAAATAAAATAATGGGATGAGGTAGCGGCACTGCGCTAGGACAGAATTTTTTATTTTTGTATTGTTTAGATGTTGACGCTTTTATACAGCGCCGTGGCTACCCTTTTGTCAGATAATAGAGCCTGCGAAAATCGCAGTGAAGGCAACAAAAAGTATAAATTATCACCCAGGGAAAGCTCGCGCAATAAAGCAAAGCAACTAAAAAAATTCCCACAAGCGCGAAGTCTGTTTATGGAGCTACCCGAACAGCAACACGAAAAGAAGTCTAGTCGTATAGAATGCAGTTTTCTTAAGTTGTGATGGAGAAAACCAGTCTCGTTGCCTGATGACGCACATAGGATATACGATAAGCGCGGATCTTCGCAGTAGGCACAGACTTCTCCACTGAGGTGATTGCAATCATTTGACACCGGCAGTAAGCGAGAAATTTCGCTGGCAGAAGTTCGCGCTGCTGTCTCGGAATAGACGTACAATTACATTTGACAGCAACTGTTTTCATTATCGTTCTTTTATTGGTGATTCTACTTAATCGACAATTGGCACGGTGAATGACCCACGTACTATCGATCAATTGTCTATATTATTTGTAGACTTGCTGCAAAAAAAAAAGCGAAAAAATATATAGGCGCTATCTATGGAGCGCATGGCTAACTGCTGGGCAATAAAGGGACAGTAAAGGGAAATATTAGGTCGATGTTGACTGCCAGAACAGCGGTCCAGAAACGTCGTAGTGCTACTTTTGTGCCAGGAAAGCGCTTGTATTGAAATCGCGTTTTAGTGATGTGCATCGCGTTAGCACACTTAAAATGACCCGTCTCAATGTGGAACCAGTCACGTCACTGTTGCCGTGGGCAACGCTGCCCGGCTTTACTGCGTGGCCGCCGACACTAGTAGTGGCATAGCGAAAGTAGCGAGAGCCACAGCAGCATCAGTGGTCATTGAACGGTTTTCTGTAGAAGTGCTTGGTTGAACTGGGCCCCGCTAGATGGCGGGACCTGTCGTTTAACCAGGCGAAAACTGAACTTCTGAACAGTAACGCCCAGCGTTTTTTTTTTTTTTCATGGGTCAAACAGAAACGAACAAGCAGCATCTTATTACGTCTCTCGACCCACGGAAGGTTCTTTATTTGGTGCATTTAGTTCAATTACTAGTGATTAATTGTAGGCGATAACCATGACGTCACGGGGACCATACTTCGAATGTCCCGCGCGTAACTCATGTGTTTTCGTGCATTTGCAGTAAATATATATATATATATATATATATATATATATATATATATATATATATATTACACACATTATGAGAGGGAACAGAAAGGCGCAACATGTCGACTTCAAGGAGTGGTTGTAACATTGTTGAACTATCTTCTTTAAAAGGCCGCTAGTAGTCGAGTCTGTTACCTTTGTTTCGCTTGTCGGTTGCACTGCAATTTTTGCTGTTCTTGGTGACAGCTGTCACCTGCTCATTCAAGCTTCGTCGGGGGTATCGTATGCGTGATTGTTTGATTTTTGTTACTACAACAACTACCGCACGTGCTTGGGAATCCACAGAAATTTCTTAACGTACGCTAAACATGTCTCCGAATCGCGGGCCTTTTTTTGCCACTTTATGGTTCGACAGTGGGAAAACACTGACAGTTTCTCAAATATCAACCCGATTACTTAAATGCGCGTTTCTGTTGATCTGCCCCCAGAACTGGCCTCTGGAGGGACAACTCCATGCATCGCATGTGGTCGGGCATGGCGCGAGATTCGCTTTTAAATTCCCACCGGAAGGTTCAACAGCCAGGCTTTTGAACTATTTGTTGCTGTTGTAAAGGGTCCAATGAAGGACCTCTTACAACACCAGGGCTGCAGCACTGCCCGCCTTTCAGCGCTTGACAATGTGCACCGGAATCTAAACTGAGCCGCTTGGGTGGCCGTCGTGACCATACGTTGTCACATGCGCTCTTTATGGCATGTATTGTCATATTTGCCCATGTTTAACACGCACTTTATGGATTTTTATCTGGGTCCATGTACGATATTTTAGGAAAAGGAGATATGAATGATTTCGACGCATGTGTACTTATAAGTGAACAAGGCGACGAAATATGCAATACACTTCGTAAAGGTGACTAACTTTACAAACGCACTTCAACTGTCAACGATGAGTCTTTGAGATGGTCCACTTAGCTAGACACTTATTGTTGCCTTACATCTCCTCTTTGTGTTATATGTACGCTTTTTGCGTTTTTTCTATCGTTTAGCCAAATGGGGAGGTACATGACTATCCTTGTTTAAAATGCCCCTCAACATTACATACTCTTTAGGAAGTGCTACCATCGCGGGAGGTGATGGTTATAAATATTTAGGTGTCAAACTTGGAAGCATCCTCAGCTGGGAACACTATGTATGTTGAAAACGTGCGGAGGGGTGCTCTGCAATAATTTTCATTTTGGAATAAAAAAAAAACTGCGTTGCTCCCACGGTAAAACTGAAAGCATATAAATCACTATTGTGACGAAAATTGGAGTATCCAGACATTTAATTGGAGCCCTTGGCAGCAATATTTGATTTAAAAAATTGAAATTGTGCAAAATTTAGCTTGACTCTTCACATATTTTGTTTACTCCCGACTTTCTTGCCCCGCCGCGGTGGTCTAGTGGCTAAGGTACTCGGCTGCTGACCCGCAGGTCGCGGGGTAGAATCCCGGCTGCGGTGGCTGCATTTCTGATGGAGGCGGAAATATTGGAGGGCCTGGTGCTCAGATTTGGGTGCACGTTAAAGAACCCCAGGTGGTCGAAATTTCCGTAGCCCTCCACTATATACAGCGTCTCTCATAATCATATCGTGGTTTTGGGACGTTAAACCCCTCAAATAATATCCCGACTTTCTTGGGTAACAGCTTCACGTAACAAGGCAAGCCTACAAAAACATGAGCAATGCGTGATGGTAACCAGATAAAAATTCTTCTGATTGGGAAGTTATCACGGGAACGTTATCTCAACTCCTTGGACACTTTCAGCCACTACGAATCACAATAAAACATTTAGGCAGCCACCTAATGTTCGCAAAAGCAGTGAACGCTACCTCACTCGCTTAATTGAAACACATTGAAAGTATTAGTTTTGATACAAATGACTTATGTTGAAAATGATACTATTTAAGTGCAATTTGGTTGTATCACAAAATTATGCATGTAGTGAACTCTGACATGTTTTTGCAGTTTTATTTATTTGCGAACTGTAAGCACCTTTGGCATCAATATAAATCTGTCTGTCTGTCTGTCTGTCTGTCTGTCTGTCTGTCTGTCTGTCTGTCTGTCTGTCTGTCTGTCTGTCTGTCTGTCTGTCTGTCTGTCTGTCTGTCTGTCTGTCTGTCTGTCTGTCTGTCTGTCTGTCTGTCTCAACCGCCTACGTCAGGGTGCTCTCATTATTGCCCCCTTAACTGGGGGTACGTGTTATAGACGTATACATAAGCGTGTCTGACTAGCATGCATATCAGAGCTGCGTCCGCTGAAATGCTTGCACGATTTGCGTAATGTTGGTATTACTAGTCGTTAGGCTTAGGTTAAACGCGCAACGCGGCCGCCAACCCGCTGGAGGATTACCTTTGCGGCTAGCGCAGGGCAGTTGACCGTAACAATTAGCGTGAATGCTTAAGAAAGGGGGTAGCCTGTAGCGGCTCGTACGAGGAGGGCTGCTGCTCTCTGAAAGTCTCGCGGTTGATCGGCATGCCGGGCTGGCGTAGCGCATGCTGGCGCGCGGGCGTCTGTGCGTGTACATGCATGCACGCCCCTGCATTGATTTCCTCGGGCTGTTGCTCTCCACACGCAGCGCGGCGTTGTGTGCCTGTGTGCGACGCCGAAGCATGCGACACAGTTTGTGTGCTCGCGCGCCAAGGCGTTGGCCAAGGCTTCCAGCGCGCTCGGCTGGCTGCGTTTCGTGGTCGCGACAACCTAGCGTGACCGCTCTCACTCAGCGTCACGGCCTGGCGCTGCCGGGCGCCGCTGGGCGGAAGCTGTGGTTCCTCCTCCTCCCACTCGCGAGTCGGTGGCGCCACGAACGTTGAGCGATGCGTGCAGACCGTGCGCCTGCTGCTGTACACGACGGCCTGAAGTGGACGCTGTTTCTTCGATCGCCACTGCTTGCTTCGTTTTATTTCCTTCGCCGCCTTTGTTTCTCCCTCGGCTGCACAGATGCGTGGATAGCTTGCACGTTCCTGAATATATATTGACTCTGAAAAAGCGACTCTATTCTGTCAGCTTCGTGCACTCTTGCTGCCGCGATGCATTGTTTATTATTATTTCTTTCGTTACAGCGTTACAGAGTGGTAGGGCCTCTGTAACGCTGTCCGTCTTATATTTACTGCCCAGCATTGTCCCAGGATAGTGCGGTGTTTCTTCATATCCATTTTTGTTGCTTCGTTTTGGCCTGCCAGAATAGTAAACCTATATATGATTTCTAGCTTTTCTGTTTTGAACATGCTTGGATTCGGGCGCGTTCGCTCACTCATTCATATCCGCGGACACATCGGCGCAACATGAAGCGGACGAGACATTACAAGCGGTTACATTGTCGACATTTTTTTTTTCTTTAAAAATGTACAACATGATGCAAAGAGAGCCGTAACGAATAGCGCCACCTAGACTTCGTAATCAACTTGGACGCACGCTTTATACTATGTGTGAAATTACTGTTAACCATCCCTCAACTATGGGTTAGTTGAATGGTAAATTTTGGCCAGTGGCTGTGGCCCCCGCGGTTACGACGCTCTGCTGTAATCCAGAAACACGTGGTTGCGATTACGGCCTTGTGGTTTCAATGCACGTGGTTGTGATAGAGCCAGATTTACTTCCCTGCTGCGCAATGCCATTGCATGGTCGAGAACCCAAGTTGCTCCTAATTTTTCGGAGCACTCTACAACTCTCACCATGCACCAGCCTACGGTAACGTCTGTAGGATAGAAGCGTAAATTTAAGATCCCGTTTTCTTAGGGAGATACAATAATAGTGAGGACTAACAGACAATGATACTAAAAAAGTATGGAGGATGTTATTAGTAGTAACTCTAATGTAATTGTAGAGAAAGGAGTGGACAAAAAGAAAGCTTGCCGTGGGCAGGGACTGAACCTGCCACGTACCTTCGATTGACGCGTCCGATGCTCTACCAACTAAGATACTATGGCGGCTATCCCCCCCCCCCCCCCCCCCGCCGTTTACTTTTTATGGTATATATGTACATTTAAACGTGGGAGAATTACGTTCTCCCCTATTTTCTTGTGGACGAAAAGTTAGTTTTGCGTCCACTTTTCTTTCTTCACAATCACTTCTAATAACATCATAAATACTTACCTCGGCATCATAGTCTGTTACTCACTAACACTGATAGTCTCATTCACTTTGGGACACTGAAATTCATAAACTGAACCGAACCGTTAAAGTTAGGCTACTGCGCTATAGTTAGATCGATCTACAGTTAAAGGGAACACCTGCCTGCACATCACGTTAGAATGTCGCTTTCTAGCAGATGCACAGCGGTTTAGCTTTTCGTAAAATTACCGGTGATTTACAGTTCTGACTCCTTTCCACTGACTATAATGCCCTGCATGACTATCGTATCCTTATCGTCTAAGTGTTTGAGTTCCGGCCGTATGAACGGTGCTCATCGTGGTGTCCAATTTAGCAGGGAACACATACACTAAACGTCACCGTCTCTAGTATGTATAGCACGCGCTTGCGCGCTTCGCGTCGTTGTTAGGGCGGCAAAACACTAACCATTGCAACGGTGACGCCTTGCCAAGACGCCCCGACACGTACCATGATTGTTCCGTCCCCTGCATGGAACTCCTGCCGCTTCTCCCACTGTCTCCAGGTTGGCTGTAACGAATGGAACTGCCAGCGGTACGTGCCTTCTTCGAGAGTCGGTGATGTCGACATTTGTTACTTATTTTGTTCAGTTTCGTAGGAAGCCGTCGTTGTCTCTGCACTTGTGTGCTTCTTTCGAGGTGGAGAAAGACTCTTTATTTTTGGCCACACGGAGGTCCGGGTTGCGGCTGCGTCGGTGACCGCCTCCCCTCTTGGGCAACGTGCGTGCAGGTTGATACGCCGTGTCGTTTCTTTCTTTACGCACCTCGCTAAATGGTGCCAGGGTGCGGAAGCCAATCAATCTCACCGTGGAGGTTCGTAGATTTGTAGTGTAGATCTGGCGACATGAGTGCTGGGTCTGGAGTAACTGGAGCGCTATACTTATACGTTCCTTGGCTTGCGCATTGTAGTCACTGTTTTCCATATGACCTCAATAATAAAGTATATAATATATACCACTGGGGAGGGTGTCAGTACTATCTGGCTTCTCTGTAAATCGGTGGAGTTAATTGCTTGCCTTCTGTGAGTGTTGCAGTCGTCCAGCTCTGGAGGCAACCGTCTCGGAGGCAATGGTTATGGCCCTGGCCACGATTGCCGCCGGACGTATAGATTGTCTTTCTGGCACGTGCCTCACGCCTGCTCATATCGTTTGTCGCGTGGCGTCGAGGCAGAGACTTCTCTCCGTGCTCGTGCCGAAGCATATCGACCACGCTGACGTCAGTGCGTCGTAATGATGCGTCGCGTTGTACTTTCCTTTTTTGAGTGGTAACCATGTTTAGCGCGATTGTCGCTCTTATCGATTCGTCGACCGGCGCAAATGAGACTTGACTGCTCCGTGCGGTCCGGTAAGGTAAGCCGCTTACGTGGGTGATTGATAGATCTGATGCTCCCAGATGGCGGCCGCCGCGACGTCATTGCCAGCGGCACGTGTACAAGTAGTAGTGTGGACGCTGTGGGTAACGAATGCGTACACGCCTGCTTGCGGACGTGGACGCGCGTCGGTGACGATGGAGCCGGTACCCATTCAAATGAGTCTGCTGCGGCCTAGTTACGAGACAGTCGATTCAGCCCCAGCACGTGCGGCCTTCCGTGCGCACAGCAATGGTTTCCGCCAATGCTCTCTTCATATGCGTGGGAGAGGCTAAACAAGCGTGTGCTACGGTTAGGGTATAGTGTAATGAACACGGGGTGGGGTTGAACGCAGAATAAGGGACGGAAGGCCAAGAACATGGCCCTGATGACACTTCAAGGTTAGACCGTCGCTACAATGGGAACTTACTGCCCCGTTAAGTGCTCTGCTGACGGAGATAACACTGAGAACTAATTTTTTTCAGTAAGAGCTTAGTTGTGCAGGGTATGAATGAACATATCGACTTAGGACTACGCGAGGACGCTGAAAGGACGGTGGAAGTATCCGTATTTAACAACTCGGTGAAGGCTTGTTGGTTCACAGATTACAGTAAAGAAAGGAACAGCGTGAAAGGAACAAGGATGACAAAGGAACAAATGCCATGAGACAAGTGTTTGGAACAGTGAACATAAAATGAGATATGGCACGTGGTCGAAGCAGGCCTATTGTGCTTAAACCACGTTCATTGAGAACAAAATCTTGGGGTTTTACAATGAGCGATGATTGACAACTGAAGTGTTGAGTACCGGATTTTTATACGTTCTCGGAATAATCACGCGCACATCAAACAGGTGCGAATCACAATCACCGTTTTTTTTGTTTTGTTTTGAAGAAGCATACTTCCTTATTTCTGCTATCGGGAAAAGAAATACACTTCCTTAAAGAAACATGGTGTGATGAGCGAGGGTTTGATGTGCGCGTGGTCATTCTGAAGACGTGTACAGGCTGGTTTTCCTGTAATGAACAATTTAGTTGGCAGCCAGTGCTTGTACCATGACATTCGTTTAGAGGCATCTTTGTTTTCCTCTCGCGCTGTTTTTTTGCTTTATGCGTGTGTGTGCAGTGCAGTTGCAGATGCGGCAATGATGAGTGCTTAACAGCTGCTGTTGCGGAGCGCTCAATCACTAGTGTGTGTCTTCTAGCGAATACAGTACTCGCTCCTCCACGTTGTTTATCCTTTCGTGCGTCGTTTGTGTACCCCCCTCCCCCAGCTCCCTCCTTCTCACGTTCTTGCTCTTTAAATACTGTCTACTTGTATGATTATCCCGCTCAGCCTTCCTACGTCAGAACAATACAGAAGTGGAAGTAATTCTATACGTTTTTTTTTTTCATCACAACTTTCACCGGAGTGTTGAGGAATAGTTGTGTAAGTAAGGGATGAATGCAAGTTGACGTGAACCCGTCGTGGTAGCGTCGTATAGGATAGCGTGTCTCGTTAACAAGGATTAGTAGGTCGCGGCTTTGCTACCTGATCATGTTGGTTGGCAACGGTTGCATTCCCAGAAGGGCTCAATTGCAATAACCCCTGTGTATTTATTCCACTTTGGATAAGCGGCTACGGTGCTCCACCACTGTCCTGCAGGTCGATGGTTCGATCGCGGCCACGGCGGTCGCATTCCAGTGGAGGCGCAATGGTATACACTGTGCAATGTGCAATGTGCAATGTCGGTGCGCTTTCACGAACACCAGGTGGCCGAAACTTCCGGAGCCCTCCAATACAGCGTCTCTCTTAATCGCATCATGGTTTTGGCACGTAAAGCCACATATATCATTATTAACACTTGTATACTTTGGGTTTGGGACCACTTGAGAGAACCCCAGATGGTTGGGGAAAAATGCGGAATCTTCCGACTACGGTGAGCCTCATCGCGATGTCGTTGTACTGGAATGTAAAACCTATATGTATTGTTATACTTATCGTGTTGTGTTATTGAATTCCGGCGCTGTTGTCTCGTGTTTTTTTTTTGCATTATGCACTTTCCTTTGTCTGTTTCTATTTTTGTTGTGGGTATTGTCGCTATTGCATTGTTCATTAAATATTGCTTCCCTTTTCTGTGGGCGAGCACGAAGTCTTTCAGGTACTTCCTGTGTGCGTTAAATTATTATTGTTGTTATTATTAATATTCATGATATATACTACTACCAGTTTACGATAACCAAAGGCTCGCAGTGAGCACCCTCTCTGATTTTTTTAATGGAGACAAAGTTAATTAACTGTCTTTAGTTTATATAATACCTTTCCACCGTTTGTACGAAATCTATCCATAATGTGATCCCGATATATGAACTGTACCATGCCCATACATAATGGGCTCATTCCTGCATTATAAACCATATATAGTGTATATAGTATGCACATACAGCCTCTGATTAGTCTTTCTTTTTTATTTTTAATTTTTCGTACTTGTGTGTTTATCCTATCTGTTGCTCATTCATGCATTCTAAAGCCTATAGTGTATATACAATGTACGTAGTGCCTCTGACTAGTCCTTCTTTTATTACTAATTTTTCGTCTTTGTGTGTTTATCTTATATATGTTGCTTTCATGATGTTGGGATAGCGGGCTCTAACGTAGCCTACCTTTCTATATTTTGCCGAATATA
The DNA here is from genome assembly GCF_013339725.1 of Rhipicephalus microplus. Taxonomy (NCBI): domain Eukaryota; kingdom Metazoa; phylum Arthropoda; class Arachnida; order Ixodida; family Ixodidae; genus Rhipicephalus; species Rhipicephalus microplus. Next base: position 43,410,026 of record NC_051174.1, read on the forward strand.
CATAACAAACGTTTACGCAAGGTTAAAAATATTGTATTCAAGTCTTCAGTAGCAAGCAGTGAGCAAGAAATAATTTCGGCGGCTAGGGCCAAGTTCTTGCCGGTTGGCGCTCTCTTTACGGTCGTGCAGTATAAACAACGCATCGTGCCTGTATACTTAAATACATTTCTCTGTAAATGGCATCCAATATGCATCATTGCTCAAGTCGGCATTCTAAGCCACCGTCGCGCTGCCCTCTCGCATTCGAGGCACTAAGCCCGATCGTATGTTCCTATATCGCCGGGCTCCCCTACGAGGAATCTGTCGACTTGGATTACATATTAGATGCCCTTCGCGAGATCTCGTGCGATTGCCTCATTTTATATTGATTAGGTGAGGCTTCGGCGGCGTTCGAAGCTCTAAGGACGGGAATAAAAGATCATGTGGACTGCAGCATCCTAGGAGGAGTAAGCAACCAGAACTTCTGCGCAGTAATGCGCAGTTCTCTCATTTACGATCAGTACGAAAGCGCAGCTTTCTCACCTGCGCGCAGCGAATGTTGCGAGTTTCGTTCTGGGCGCCGTGAATGTTTGATGCCGACCGTCTAGGATCTTGCCGAGGGGTGATTGGATGGGAGGGAATCGTCATCATCCGACGTCGCTGCTTCCTGGGGAGCGTATACTGGCGCCAACGTTCTTTGGGAGGCAGTTATAAGTCGCACGATGTTCCCATGTTGTTCGGAATTAGTTGCGAGTGAATTCTTTTCAAGACCTCGAGCTTGTTTGGAACCGCACTTAGGCGGGGCGTCGTTGAGCGTGTTGTTTACTTACTTTTTGAACACCGAATAGCCTTGATCAATGATCCAAGCTGTAGATAGGTGCGAAATCCGTGCATCTCTGTCTTTCTTGACTTGTATATTACTCATGATATTACTACAACACAGTCAAAACAGTACAAGTAGTGTGCCCTATACGTTCTTTGCTTCGTTATTTCTTGGGTTTCGTGGAAGGGTGTGTTTAAAAAAAAGGAAGAAACGAACCCGTAGTTTTCTTTTTTCGTTCAATCATATATATGGTCACGTTGTCCAGGGTTCGTCGTAACGAAGTAGTGCGATCACGTTTAAACACTCTAAAAAGGAAGCCTAAGACATTCAACATTAGCGTTCACTATCTGCACAAAATTATTCTGTGCAGTGAGATCAGGCTAGTCAGTGCATTCCCTTAACATCGATTTGTACTGCTGATATTGCGTCACAGTTTTCTATAAACGTATATTGTGGGCATTTAGTATACCAATCCTCTTCATCTGTACATTATCATCATTATCATGTGTTGCTCATGCATCCTCATCGTTGTCACGTATCATCATCATCTTGGTCCGTTCATCTCAGCTGTCGGCTGCCGGCTCTTCGGGCCTTAAAGGTCTTCCAAGCCAAGAGTTCATAATATATGTGTCTACTTCTGTGAATAGGTGGCAGTGCGTGAGTTTTTGGTCTATTGTGCGTTGATATATCAGTTAGGGCAATGTGTATTGGTGTTTCGCAAATGTAGCATCGCTTTACGTGGACCCACGCACGTTGACGCCTAGCGGTGTATCTCCTAGCCAGTTAACATCCAAGATCATAATTGGACCTTTGCGGTTGCTCAAGTCAACACACACACACGCACACACACGTGCGCACACACACACACACACACACGGCCACCACATATGGTGGCTCTCGCGCAAAGGCGGTAGCAACAAGCACATTATAAACACAGGTACTCGGTATGCATACCATCGAGGCGTCGTGAAAGGCAACACCCGTCTTATCTTCCTTCTTGCCCCGCCGTTATTTTTTGCAAGGCGAGCGCAGAACGTGTGGTGCGATAGCCAGGGGAATGTCGGAAAGCTATATTTAAATATGGAAGAATGCTACGAGCGAGGCTTAAAGCCGCCTCCTCGCGGTTTGCCAAAACGTTGGCAAAATTCGCATGTACTGGAAACACGCTGAATGAGATGCTAGTAGCAAGGGCGCGTTCGCTGAGCTAATCGCGGAAGCAATGTTCAACCCGACTCTTGCGTTTGCAGGCGGCAAACCTCGAACGAAAAGCGCTGTGGGAGAAATATACGGTGTGTTCTTGCAGCCTCCGTCGTGGCTTGCGCTTTAGCGTAGTGGGTTAAACGCCCGCCAACCATTGCTCGTGGAGCGAGCGGTCGTCGTTTCTGCCCATGGGGCCGTTTTTTTTTCGTTTTTTCCCATCTGTCTGCGTTTATTTTGATGATGTATTTTTGGCTGACGAATTTCCGTGACGGAAATGCGTCATGAGTCTTAATGAACCTCGGCATAAAAGACTTTCGTGTTAAAAGCAAAAACAAGATAAAAGCAGATGGCTTGAATAATCCGCCTTTCATAACATGAGTCAGTTTGGGATGTTAAAAATGTGGTACCTACATAGTTAGTCTAATATTTGAAGACAACAGCCTTAAATTCCTCATGAGAAGAGTCGAGGGGCGAAAAGTCGTCGCGTGGTACACTAAACATGAATCGCTAACTATATCCGTGCCTTGTCACTCCGGGGAGTGCGTCAACTGCGCTTTCCATTCATCCATGTGCCGTTCGCGCGATGGTGGTCGCTTAGTTTTTTTTTTTTTAGGGGCGAAGCTCCTTAGGGCGTGGGCTGTGCGTCCCCTGTAGCCTGTATGTAGCCCACCTCTAGTTTAGTTCTTGCAGTGTTCACTAGATGGCGGTACCGTCCCCTGTATGTAGCCACCTCTAGTTTAGTTCTTGCAGTGTTCACTAGATGGCGGTACCGTCTCCTGTATGTAACCACCCCTCGTTTAGTTCTTGTAGTGTTTACTAGATGGTGGTACTTGTAGCTGATGATGAAAAGATGCAAGATGTTATAAACTAGAAAGCGGTACTTGTAGTTGATGAAAGACGCGAGATCTTATAAAATAGGAATGATGTCACATATGGCGCGTGTCATTGGTTGAAGGCAATCGTTCGATTTAGTGCGGCGACGTACGCTAGGGGGAGCGATGTAATAAAATCGAGTGGGCAAAATGTACAGAGGATTCATGGTTTACCAGGTTTACCTCCGGAGCTTCGCCCACTCATCATCATTCACTTCGTGGATATGGCGGAATTTTTTTTTTTGAATTATCAAGGCAAAAAACCTTCCCGGACACATCGCGATGTGGAATGATATAGGTCTTTGACCCGAGCGGCGACGTATACAAGGTGCGCGATTGTGTCGTGCATCCACTTCCCTTTAGTATCTTGTACTATACCCTCCTCAAAGAAAAAAAAAACATCGTCATTTGGGAACGTGACGTCTTTTGCGATTTCTGTGATTTATTGGCATAGGAGAGGCCGCAAACACGCAATGGCAAAATAACCATATTCAACGCGATAGCGTAAAGAGCTCGTGAAAGAGCAGAAATTCCGGCGTCGGTGTCGTTGGTTGTGAGCGAAAAATCATCTTTGCGAAACCGAAAATTTGAGAAAGATGCGAATAAAATAAATAAAAAATTCCGGGTCTGGCTGAGAATAGAACTCGGGTCGTTTGCGTGGCAGGCTGGGTTCCCTCACAGCCACATCTATCTTTCTTTCTTTCTTTCTTTCTTTCTTTCTTTCTTTCTTTCTTTCTTTCTTTCTTTCTTTCTTTCTTTCTTTCTTTCTTTCTTTCTTTTTCTTTCTTTCTTTTCTTTCTTTCTTTCTTTCTTTCTTTCTTCTTTCTTTCTTTCTTTCTTTCTTTCTTCTTTCTTTCTTTTCTTTCTTTCTTTTTTCTTTCTTTTTTCTTTCTTTCTTTCTTCTTTCTTTCTTTTCTTTTTTCTTCTTTTCTTTTTCTCTTTCTTTTTTCTTTCTTTTTTCCTTTCTTTTTTTCTTTCTTTCTTTCTTAGTATTTATTCAGCTTCAAGATGGCTGTAATGTGAATACACACAAAGCACTAATATGTTTATTCTTCCCGTATTGCGACACAATGGTGAGCACGCAACACCGACGAGCTCACCATCTCTCGAATGAGTACATCTAGCAACGACCTTTTCCGAACATATCCTAGAATGGGAGTTAGCATAAACAGTTTACCAACACAACATATACTATAGCTTTCTGACCGAAAGTACATTTCCTCGTATGCAGCGCATATATCAATTATCATTCAAATAAAGCGGGTTGCTGAGCAAAACCATTGGCTCAGCATTTCCCTTTAGCATACGCGTCTTCCACAGGCTATGCATTCCAACAGTTAGAAACTTGTAGAATATCACATGGTTGTAATTACTCGCTGGCAGCAGATGTCGCGCGGAATATGAATTTAGCACAGTCTTCTTTAGGAGTTTGCTGTAGCACGTCCCTGAATAATATGCATGGCACCATTACAGCTTCTAAAAGAATGCCTCTGCTTGCGAATGCAGTGAAATTAACTTTTCTGCTTGGATATGCAGTGAAAGTAATTTTCAAGCTTTACAAACACACGCGTACTGTGTGCACGTTTCACAATAAAACATGAAATACTGCCGTAATAATGCGTCGGACAAGCGTAAATTATATACCATCTGGTGTCAGAACATGGAATTATCACGTCTTCACAGTTTAAAGCCAGTCAACCGCTACAAAAGGCACACATGTTACTGCACCCTTAAAACGATGTAATGAACGAATAGCAAGTTCGAAAAGATTTCATAAGCTATTTAAGGACGCACTAGAAACAGAATATCGCTCTCGCGTTCAACTGCTATAGGCGAAGTTTAAATCGGCCAATTTTCGTTGCCTAAGAGTTATTCATACCGCTTTTTGTACAAATATTTTGCCAAACGAGGTGGCTTTGGGGAGGGTAGCGCCGTGTTTGACGAGATTATGAATATGCATCTCCTGTAGGCATTCTGTAAGAATTTTCGTTGTTTTAGGAATGAATGTTACCACTAGATAACTGTGGAAAATGCGAGTGTCCTTGCTTTTGTTTTGTGATGAAATATAGGAGGATTCAAAGTACAATAAGTTTGTAAATATTCACGTTGGCATTATACTAAATTTGATGTGAGGCGCGATGGGTCAGTGGATACGGAGCCCAGCTGCTAACCTGAAAATTGCGGGTTGAATCCCGGCAGCAGCGGTTGCATTTCGATAGAGGTGAAATTTTAGAGGCCTAATGTCAGTGCACTGTCAGTTTTAGGACGTAAAACTCCGCATATTGTAACATGTTTGCTCTCACACAAACACAGTCCGACAGTGCTACTGTCTGAATTATGTTTTTCAGAATATTGCCGGTAAAATTGCACGAGCTTCATGACTCATGTCGCAAAATGGTCACGTGACCTGATGCCCTTGCGCGCCACAGCGCACGCCATCGAGCAGTGGTGTTCGAATCGGCCCTGCATGCGAAACTGCCGTCTCGTTTCACGCCACGCGTTCGCAGTCCTGTGCGGGCGCGTTCCGTGACTATCTGCGTATACATTATTGTCTCGGCATTCGAGCAGTCTGGCGTGCACAGGCGCCACCACCGCCAGCACGCGAGTGTGAAACCGTGAGAAGAATCGATGGCTGAATTTTGTCGCTTCGATTTTAGGTTAGTCCTCTTCTATGTTATAGCGCTTCAAGCAATCGATTATTAGGGGTGAAGCTCCTTATGGCGTGGCTTGTGCGTCCCTCGTAGTACGTAACCACTGGCACATACCCGAAATAGCGGTCCTTATAATGTCTGCTGGATGGGGGCACTTGTATATGATGAATACATGATGAAAACATGTAAGATGGCTGTGCTTGGAGTTTTCTCTAGACATATGGAAGGATGAACGGACTGACACACGCACGGACGGACAGACAGAGGGGCGCACGGACGGATGGACAGACAGAGGGATGGCCGCAAAAAGAGATGAACGGACAGACAGACGAATGAACAAACGGACGGATGCACCAAGGATCACACAGATAGGCGGACGCAAGAACGAATGGACAGACAGACTGACGAACGCTGCGCCCCACCAATCATCATTCACTCTGTGGATATGCTGTGATTTTTTAAGGAGCGATACACCTTCTGCGGCCTCGTTTTGCCGGCGTCTAATATCGTCTCGGGGTGTCACGTAGTTGCTGTTCATCATTAACGTGCGTCTGCCACAAAAATTGCGTGGATTGCACTACTCGCCGCCGATGCACTATACTTGACGAAGGCGGCACTTGACCCATCAAAATGCCTGCGCCGACGATGGTGGGGGAGCTGGAACACCATTCCTTATACATGCCGTAGGGAAGTGCAACCGGGAATTTAGGGAAGAAGTACCCTAAGGTAAGCTGCATTGCGACGAAGTTTTCAGATGTTAGTGAAGCGCGGAAACACCCTTCCCTACATGTGCGATATCAGGCTTGGGACCACTAGCGACTCATGAAAGAAATCTCTCTGAAAACACTGCGTGCTTCAGGCCGCTCTTTTTTTTTCTAGTGTGGTTTCTATAGCTTATTCCCTATAAGACGGCTGTAGCCGCACTCGCGCTTGTGCTATATATGAGCTGCTAATGTGGAGACAGACAATTGCGCGAACAACATCTCAATCGTACCTTTCTTTCGAAACGTCGTGCATTAAAGGGGCACCGACACGAAATTTTCAGTTGACATTTTTATTGAATCAAATGAAAAGCTTAGCCCTCGAGAGTATTGAAACTGTGCTTTCATTCGTCAGTGCACCCTGAAAAAAAAGTAATTACAGTGTGTTTTTGACAGCTATTTCGGTACCTATAGTGTACCCTGACGTCACAGCATGATAAAGAATTCTAGCCGCGAGCTCGTGCACGTTATCGTGACGTTTCTATACGGCCACACCGCACCGGGGCTCCGTTAGTGACGCACAAGCGTCCGTAATGAAAATTTTGGTACCTGACGCATTCACAACTAACCAGATTACTGCCTAAAGTCACCAGACTTAGTATTGTATGCCTGACGCTGCAGGCTAGTGTTGATGTTGGTTGGTGTGCCATGAAGGGGGGGAAAAAAACGTGGGTGTTCCCTATTTCTTGGAATCGGTATAACACGAAAGTGAAAGGTGTCTTCAAAGAGATAGTCCAGTGCTCATTGTGCATTATTTCGCCACAGTGGCAAAGTGATGACCGCTACAGCAACAAATTGCAATGCCGCGAGATGAACGGCACGCAGCTTGAAACTTGCAGCGCGTACCTTAAGCAGAAAGCAAACACGAAATCACCATACACAGGACAAGCAGGTACTAACAACCGTCACAGCTCGACACTTAGAGCACGCTGTTCAAACAGAAAGAGGCACTAAACGAACTCACAGATATACGCAGGACAAGCGTGAACAAGTGTGGCGATTTCTACTTCTTCGTGTGTTTGCAGCGCGCTGCTGCTCCGCCACGGTGGTCTAGAAGCTAAGTATACTCGGCTGTTGACCCGCAGGTCGCCAGATTGAATCCCGGCTGCGGCGGCTGCATTTCCGATGTAGGCGGAAATGCTGAACGCCCGTGTGCTCAGAATTGGGTGCGCGTTAAAGAACACTAAGTGGTCGAAATTTCCGGAGCCCTCCACTATACGGCGTCTCTCATAATCATATCGTTGTTTTGGGACGTTAAACCCCACATGTCAAGCGGCGTGCTCCTTTTCTAAACGAGGCCGCGGGAGGGAGTGAATTGACCTTTGCGCTGTCCCGATACACTAGTCTGATAAGCGTGCGCACAGGAGACCACCCTCCGTGGAGGCGGAGCTCATCGAAACGCGAAAAGCGATGACATATAGAGCTCGCCAAACACGAGCCCTTCGCGCCATCTAATGACGAAAACGTGCTAAAGTTGCAGAGCTCTGACGACCGCCAAACGGTATATGATGTATAGAAGTTGCTTGCCGTTAGCAATATTTACAACGTACGCTCTGTGGCCTAGTAGTTAGCGCCACGTGCGGCGGATCCAGAGGTATACTGATTTGACGCACCGCGACAGAGCTTTTTTTTTCCGCGTTTATTTTCTTCGCAGTTTCTTTGTATATACTTTACAATGTAATATCCGTGACGGCAATACGTCAGTGGAGCCGTGGCGGAAACGGCATAAAACGCTTGCGTGTTAAAATGGGCTTTAATATAAAAATGAAACACCTCAGTAGCATTTGCTTAGCGTGAGAATTGCTCCGAGTCGTCTCTGTATAGGGGATTTGTATGACAATGCTACGTTGCTGCGATGTTATACAACGTGCATATTTTTAATCAATATAAAAAAAACTACCATAATGAAAGCTATACGTGACGGCGAACGGTGTGGCATTGGTTTTGTTCAATAAAAAAAAACTGCATAAAAGGTGCGCATTCCTTTAGAGGCTTCGATTGCTGGGGTTCATCATATCGCAAAGAACAAACCCGCCCCGGACTTGGGGCTGCTAATTATGTCTGGCCGAGATGGCAGCTGTATTTCTCACCCAAATTTTCCCTTACTACTTTGCTCAGTGCCAGGTAATATTTAAAATTTTAATCATGTTCAAATTAGCTTCCTGCCTGTGCATATTTAAAAGCTATTTTGATATATACATGATCTTGCTTGGTTTCACTCAAGGGAACGCTCGCAAATAGCTCAGTGGGAGAGTTCCGCGTTTAAATGGCGCCGTTTATGGGGGTAATTCTGTCCCGCAGTAATAATTGCTGCCATTAATATTCCAGCTTTTTTATGTTTCTCAAATTTGCATATACAGTGTGTCAAATATCATGTGCGCTGCTCAAAGTACACGCTTGCGATAAAGCAACCCCAGCCTTGCGTCTGACAAGAAAAATTAAAAACAAAAAAGCTATAATGTATGATGCAAACAAAGTGCACGTGCAAGGGGAAATACAGAGCAAGCAATGGTGATTAACGCTGGGCGTAAGAAAGTAACGCCTCAGAGCAGAATGGTCGCCGCCGCCGTGACTTAGCGGTTGCGAATAGCTTTCTGAGCTGCTGAGCACCGGACGGCGGGTTCGAATCCATGCTGCGGCGACCGAGTTTCGTTAGTTCAGAATAAAGTCCATGAAAATTGATTCAGAAGCTTCCATGGACTACAATGTGCCCCATTACAATATCGTGAGTGGCTGCGTAATAAAACGTAGTTTTTAAGTTGCGGTCATCTATCTACCCATCGCACTCTGCAAAAGTGAATTGACTAAATGAACGCTTTTCAACTGTTAGCGTGACATCTTTGAGGAAGGCAGCTTAACTAGCTACCAGGCAGTTTTTTTTTTTTCAATTTATCATGCTCCTATATGTAATGCATTTACTCGATCCTGAGGCGACTACTGCTGTAATGCGAGGTGCGGCTGTTCATTGCGTACAAGTAGAAAAAAAAAGTGTTTCCGAACCTAAAGTCGACGGGATGGATGACTTTAGGCAGCTATGCCCAGGAAAAAAAAAAAGACGTGTTACGTTTGAGTAAATACGGTATACTTTTCTCCCTCTTTCGATTTCGACATTGCCAAACATGCTTGTCTTTGACTCATCTCCTTACCTTTTGCTTTTTATTTCACCATATTTCTCTGCACAACGAGCAACCCTTTCCTCCTGTTTTAATGAATACATATTTTAAGTATTTTTTTACAGTAGGCACAGAAGACAAGGGCAACAACGATAGACACATGAGCTCAAACTCGTAAACTATTTGTTTTTGAAAGGAACAATACATAAAGTAACCAATAACCAGCATAGAGCATGTACGGCGCAAGTCATGTGACACGTGGTCGAAAAACATAGGGCTAAACGTAATTAAAAAAATATTTTCTTCTCTGCAATACGTCAATGAATGTAGTGGTCAAATGGTTGTCGTCAAGTTGGAGGATATACATCACTATATGAAGCTATGCGTTGACTCTTTTCGGAGAAGCCGCCGTGGTGGTCCAGCTGGGTATGGTGCTCGACTTTTCACCCGCGGCATCGAATCCCAGCCGCTGCTGTTAAATTTACAGCGGAAGCGAAAATTTTTAAGACCCGTGTACCTAGATTTAGGTGCGTTTCAAAGAACGCTGTTTGGTCGAAATTTCCGGAGCCTTCCACTGCGGCGTCTTTCATAAGCGTACTTCAGCTGAATTCCCTACAATTATTACGTCAAACTCCACCAAGTATGTCCGTTGGACATCGCACCTCCCACGACTGTCCGAAGAGAGTATGATTTACAAATAGAGCAAAACTACTTGTCGTCGTCGTCGTCGTCGTCGTCGTCGTCGTCGTCGTCGTCGTTGTTGTTGTTGTTGTTGTTGTTGTTGTTGTTGTTGTTGTTGTTGTTGTTGTTGTTGTTGTTGTTGTTGTTGTTGTTGTTGTAATAGTGCATTGACTGAGAAAACTGCGGCGATGGAGGCGGAAATGTTGTAGGCCCGTGTGCTCAGATTTGGGTGCACGTTCAAGAACCCCAGGTGGCCGAAATTTCCGGAGCCCTCCACTACGGCGTCTCTCATAATCATATGGTGGTTTTGGGACGTTGAACCTCACATATCAATGAGAAAACTGCGGGGAATCACTGAAGAGAAAGTGCGTGCGTGGCATTCGCACAGATGTTCACAAAGCAACGTTAAGAAAACGATGACGGCGCGGAATTGCTGCAACCTAATGCGTGTACAGCCAAAGCGCTTGGCGATTTTTGTTACCGCGCAAAAAAAAAAAAAAAAAACGCCTGTTCGCTTCGCTGACTGGTCACCGCTATCGCCTTTCGTCTTCGTTCGTCGGCTTTCGCCCGTGCTTCTAGCGCAATCTCGAGTTTCGTTTGGATTCACGGCAGCCCTCTTCGTATGGAATTACAGTTCGGTACCTCGTGTGTTTATATAAACGTGCCGCCCGCATCCGTTTTCGAGCGTTTGTTGCCAAGCAGGCCAATTCAAAGGGCTTCGCTATTCGTAAATATCGAATTTCGCGCGAAAACGCACCGCCGTCCTTAGACCAGGGATTAAACGTGGTGCCCTCGTAGAAGACACAAACGTGCCGGCATTGAACCGATGCGTGTGCAGCGTGACACGCTGTGTATGCTGGCACGCTTGTGCAAGAAATGCAGGCTTTGGTGCTCAGTGCTCACAATGGACGTGGTCGATATTGCCTTGAACGGATGTCCGTTCCGAACATGCTTGGTCACGTGGGAATTCCCGAAGTGCACGCGTTTCCTGAAGATTTTTTTAATGATCGCATACTTTTTTAAGAAAATATCTCTCCCGAGCAAGAAAGAGAAAGAGGGGGATGTGTACAACTGTGTATTTGCATCTGGTGACGCGTGGTTTTAAATCAAATCAGAGAAAATATTTATTTTCACCATATACATAAAGCTTGATGAAAGAAAGCAGAAAAAGAAGCTGCCTAGATGGGGTTTGAGTAGTCTGCAGCCGAACGTAATGTGTAGCCAGCAGCTAAGAGAAACACTCAATTGACACTCGAGAAGATATCATTAATGCCGAATAAAATACACAATAGCCAGGAAAAAAGTATACAAGAATGCGAAAATACGTCGTCAGGTAGAAGGAAATTAACTTTTTTTCTACGACCATCATTCTGAGTTTTGATGAGGAACAGCCAACCAAATCGCAATTCACTGAAAATGGCTTGACCGCGATGGTCAAGAATAACACAAAAGCTCTGTGTCAGTATTCCAACGTGGTGGAACGCCATCCCAATGCTCTCTGTGCCTTGTTTCATGGGAGTGTGCTGATGCTTCCAAATGTGCTAGGGTATCTAAACTAGTGATCGGAAAAGCTAGAATCGGAAATAAAGACAAATGTGGCACTATAAGGTACACCTTAGTACCATAGTCCGCGGATTGGAGTGAGTAAAATGAACACATTCAGAACGCGACAACGTGAATCGTTTGCTTGAGCTGTTACCTCGCCCAGTTTGTTTGACATCGCGGCAGCGGTTTGTTCGTGCAGTTTGCTTACATTTCTTGGCAGGCAAGTTTGAAGCATCGTTAGTGATACACTGCTTAAGCATCCTCTCATGAAGCGCTATTACGGACGGCTTACTGCTCTCCCATAGTTCAGTACCAAGTACTCAAAAGTGTTAAACATTGTTTTCTTAACACAGTGATTTTACAGCTGGGACATATGCCGAATTAATAAGGAAAGCATGGGACAGGGGGCTGATGCGCACTCTGAGGGCAACGTTTTATCTTGGACTCTGGGGTGATAAACAAGTTGGCTCAAGTATAGTGAGCCCATAAATAAGTGTGAACGTGTATGAACGCAGGAAAGAAATGTAAAGCATATTGGTTCTGTGCGGGGAAATAATAGCACGCACTTGAGCAATACAGGAACAACATAAGTCAGAATAAAAACTTTCAGGAATCAGCGTCGTGGAGAATGCGACGTATCGATTATATTATTTAAAAGAACACACAGATTGGTAACGGCGCACGACATGCAAGAGAAATCGTACAACGCACAGCTACACAACCTCAACAATAGGAACACAGATGTGCTTTAGAGCGTCACAAAATATGTTGTCTAGTTCGTGTTGAACCTTTATGGAAGGCCACTCCACAAACGGATAGCACGTGGAAAAGCCGATAAATCGATATTCGTCAGTAAGATCGTGTGATTTGAGTCCATGAAAAGCTGGAAAAGTGCGAAGGTTCAAGGTTTATATAATCAATAGCTGAGCACTTTGATGCGGCTGCACTTTTGGAAGTGCCCGGAAGCGGCTACTGTTTTCATAACGGAGACTTTTTTTGATCTGTTCCCTGAGCAGAGTTTCAAAAACTCTGCATCGTCGCTACATTATTCTTTACGGGGTTGTGGCGTACGTCGAAGAAGTTATGGTGCCTATAGGCGTCGCATCAGCGCCCGTTGCCACTACGCGTGCCCGGCCTATACGTAATCTCGTTCGTCGCTGCCGAGAAATATGAGGCTTGGCGATGGGAGTATAAGCTTTACAATATCTCTCCTAGCGCGGAGATGCGGCGGTCTGCGTGTTGTCGGGGCCAGGCGACGTCGTATTGCACCGGCTCTGACGAGCAGTTTAGTGACACCGGCTGCGCTCTGGCTCGTACCGCAAAAGCCAGTCTGACACACAGTGAACATACTACGGAAACCACCGCCTGACAGCCGGCGCATACTCAGAAAGTATGAGACATTCCTCCATTCACATTTCCATCTAACTGTGAACGAATACTCTGAGCGCAAGGCGCTACGTACACTGAACTTAACACCACTGAATTTAACAAGGATTCAGGGTCTCTGGACGCCCGACTACTACATTATAAGTTTTCTCTCGCGGATGTGAAAAGCCACTTGTACTCAGTGAATCGCTGGTGGGCGGTAGCTGGTCGCTGCAGGCCGTTGCAAACGGACCGCGACTTGCGATGCGATACATGTCGAGTGTTTACGCTGCGGTTTGCGAACTGCGGCGAATGCTAAAGGGTATCGAGCATTGCCTCGGCAGCCGCCGTGTAAATAGAGATTTTTAGTTCGTTCGTAATGCCGTCTGCGTTACCGTAACAGCAGGTTACCGCAGCAACTCTGAGCGGCCGCATAGGGGGCGCCACGGGGTGGCAGTGAGATGAAGTAGGCAAGCACAGAATGGTTATTGAAAATTCCTTAAGTATTCTGCTTCTCTGCTGCTGCGAGTTCTCATAAGTGGTCTAATTCCGAATGTCTTGCCCTTTCAACTATTTTTAATCAATATCTCGCGGCTAGAACAAACAAAAGGAAACTTGTCTTTGTAATTATGGTTGGTCGGCGCGTCTCTATAGGTGTTGGTAACCAAGTCCGGTAACGCGGTATTCCCCAACTGTCTGTTTCATTATATTGTCGCTTTTGGTCGTAAACAGAACACCGAGACGTTAGTCCAAGAACAAATGGCCTGTTTTGTGCAACAGCCAAAAGCAAGAACATAAACACAATAACGTCTACATCGGCCACAGTGTCGTACCGCGAGTCTGTCGGAGCGCACATCGTCTTAGTTGTTTGCACATTTTGCGCGCGGCATTCGCCTCCCCCTAAAGAAGCGTCGTCCCGATGCTACACTTTTAGACAAAAAGTTAGTGATCAGTTATTAAGGGGGGAGTGATTTTGAAGAGGGAATGAAGATATAAGTGCACCCCGCAACTTTCTCTCAGGGGGAGGACACCTCAGCAATAGTGCACGGGGGAGGGGGGAAATTGGTTAGTAAACGCATGTGTTTACTAGTTTTCGGAGTATTTTACAACCTTCGCGGCGCACTTTTACTAGCTACCAGCTAGTGTAGCTAGTAACTTTAGCCGTTACTATCCAGTGAACCTTTTTGAGTTTTTTTAACTGAGCAACCACTAAGCCATCTACGCTGCAAGGTTTTTCGTAGATGCAGCAGTACATATTTTTGTAATGGTGACATCGTAAGCAAAATTTTTGGAAAGCTCTAATATCATTGACTACTGTTATGCCAGCGAGTCCTCGTCAAACGTCCGTGCCTCTGAAAAAGGCAATCTGGGTCAAGGCCAGTCCGCCTGGCGCGATCACCTCGACGGCGTGAACACGCGCGGCGCCCCTCTGGCCCATGTGCAGTGAGTCAGCGGCGCACGTGACAGCGAGCCGGCGGCCGCGTGTCTGGTGGTCTGACGCATGGCGCGGCGGCCCCCATTGGCGGAACCTGCCCTGACGACCAGCGGCGCTTCTGATTGGACTTTTTGGTTGGACCCGGTGCAAATAAAAGAAGCCCTGCGGCGCGTCGCGATCAGCAGTCCTACGAGAGAAGAGTCCCCATGTCGCAGAGCCGACATGTGTGTGAGTCAGCGGTCTTAGGCGAAAGGCTGATCTATGTGTTAGAGAGGAGAGCTCGGCTCTTCGAGTCTCTGTCGGCCCCAGTGCCGAAATTGTAACGCCTCTGTATATATGCTGTACATAAACCTTGTTTAACTCACCGTCGTCTCGTCCGCTCGTCTTATCAGCTCTGCGCAGAAGCAGTCGCGAGCTGAGAAACATACACTACCAAACGGCTGGTGACCTTCCCGGCGGAGTTGAAAGCAGTGGCGCCTTCGGGGCCGTGTTGGCGTCGCCGTCTTTCGCAACAGTGGTGGCTTCGGCGGGATCGGTCCGTCTTTCGCAACAGTGGTTGGCAGCTGCGGGATCGGCCGGCGTCAGCGACATCGATGCGGTGAGTGCCTGATGTTTTCCCCTCAGTTCACCAGACTACTCTAGCTCAGGTTGTAGTAGTTTAGAGAAGGGCTGTGTGAAGCATTAGAGTGAGCTTTGATCGTTTCAAGCAAAGTCGAAGTGCTTTGAAACCAAAGTTTAATGCGGAGGGGGTAAACACGGGAGAGTGAAAAGTTGCTTGCGCGTCTTGCTAGTTGACTTATAGTGGGTACGGCAAGTAAATTGTTAACAGGGGCAAACAGCAAGAGGCTAGTGTGAACGATGGAGAACCTAAAGTGAAGGAACTCATCGAAATTTGTGAGGAACTCGGCATTACTTTGGGCCGTGCGAAACGAAAGCAAGCGATCCTTGAGATCATGAAGGATGAGGGAGTGTCGGCTGAGGAAGTCGATGAGGCCTGGGTGGAGATCAAAGCACGCCGCGAGGAGGCTGAAAGGCGAGAAGTTCGCGAACGTGAAGAAGTTGAAGGCGCGAACGTCGCGAGCGCGAGGAGGCCGAGAGGACAGAGCGCCTAGAGTTGAAACGACTAGAATTGGCAATCCTACAGTGTTCGCAGGTGGCTAGCGTAGCTTCTCCAACAGTTCAGGTCAGCGGTTTTAGAATTCGGGACCAACTGCCACCGTTCGTAGTAGGCGAGGGACATGGCGAGTATCTCGTCAAGTTTGAACACGTCTGTGAGCGAAACGCTTTGGAGCGGTCTCTTTGGGCGCGGAACCTGCTAGCTCTTCTTCCCGGCGAAGTGTCCGACGCATTAACTTGCTTGTCTAGGGAAGCGTTTGAGAGCTATGACGAGGTTAAGGAAGTGCTCTTGAGACGTTATAAGTTGTCACCCGAGGCTTTCAGGCAAAGGTTCCGGTATGCTGAAAAGGGGAATGAGTCACACGTTGACTTCGCGTTTCGTCTTAAAGCCGATTTAATTGAATGGCTCAAGGGCGAAGGTGTGTATGACGACCGCGATAAAGTGGTGGAATGCGTTGCATTGGAGCAATTCTACCGCTGCATCGAGGATAATGTCAGGCTTTGGCTGCAGGACAGACTTGGTGAAGTAAAGCTAAACAAGGCAGCAGAGTTAGCTGAGGAGTATTATACTCGCCGAAAGTTGCACAGCAGGGCAGTGCGCGTTGAAAAGGATGAGAGAAAAGAGGGCTTTTCAAAGAAACCTGATCAACGGAGACCCGTTCCGCACCGTAATTTCAAAAAGGACCCGTCTCTTACGAAGGACAGTGTACGGGAAGGGCGAACAGAAGCGGAGAAATCGAGTGAGGTTTCTACCACACAGGCATTCGAATCGGAAAACAAACGGAAGCCGCTAATCTGCTGCAACTGTAAAAAGGAAGGGCACATCGCGAGAAACTGTCAGGAAAAATTTGCCTTCGCAACAATCCGAGAATCAGGAAAAAACATGCGGTTGTTGGAGCCGTATCTCCAAGAAATTAGGGTCAATGAGAAAACGTGCCGAGCACTTAGAGACTCAGCGGCAACCATGGACGTTGTCCATCCTTCATTGGTGTCTCCGGATGACTTCACAGGAGAATGCGCGTGGATCAGGCAAGTCGCCGAGGTGCAGAGTGTTCGCTTACCAATCGTCACGGTGGTCATTGAAGGCCCGTTCGGTAAGCTTCGCACCGAAGCAGCTGTGTCTGCCGCGCTAAATGATCGTTTTCCATATCTTTTCTCCAACAACTCAGAGCAGCTTCTCAAAGAGCAGGGCAAATCGTTCTTCCCCAACTTAGCGTGCATGGCCCTCACGCGATCGCAAGCGCGAAAGCTTTCGCAGGAGCTTGATCTGGTTCAATGCGGTGAACGCTCAGGTGACCTTGTCGGCGGGTCGACGGAACCTCAGAGAGGAAATTTTCCGCGTGAGTCATGTGAGCAGTCACGCGAGCGGCCCGTCGCGGAAGCGGCCGGCGCGGTATGCGTTGGGGGAGACGACATGGCGCCATTGAATCAGAGCGAGGGGGCTGCAACGCTCTCGCCTGTAGCGGAAAGTTGGAGCGAGCTGCCGAGAGTTGATCGAGAGACGCTCATTCGAGAGTAGCGGGAGGACCTCTCGATTGAAGCGCTAGTGGAAAGCCAGGTTGAAACGCTAGTGGAAAGCCAGAAAAACGCAGCACAAGTGCTGTCGAAGGAGCACTACGAGAAATCGGTGAAGAAGCGCGTTTTTGAAGTTGATAATCAGGTAATGCGGCTGCAGCCGTCCAAGAGGAACAAGCTTGAGGTTGATTGGGAAGGGCCCGCAAAAGTAGTATCGAAGCTTTCTGATACCAATTGTGAAGTGAAATTAGGACGGCGGCCGAACAAAATTTATCACAGTAACTTGAAAGCAGTCGTAAATTTACTCTTAAGTGCTTCAGAGGAAGAGGAAGCAGAAATTTTTAGTTCTAGTGAGGTAATCGAAAGGAGATCGAAAGTAATCTGGGAACAGCTGAACCTAGAGCCTAGCTTAAGTGACGGAGGACCTGAGAAAGCGGACCTGAGAAAGATTGGTTTCCGAGTTTGAAGACGTGTTTTCGGACCGCCCCGGAAACACGAGGGTGATCGAACACGATATCGAGCTCAGCGGTGAGGAGTCAATCCGTAGCAAGCCGTATCGTTGTTCCCCTGTGCAACGTCGAAAGTGTGAGCCGCTCTTGGTGCCGCATAGGTATCGTCGCCTAAAGTGGCCGGTTACTGAAGTGGAGCATGTTGCTCCACAGCGCAACTTTGACGTTCGCTATCAAAAAAAAAATAAAGGAAAGGTAAACGCTAATGCAGGTGCATTGAGCAGTGCGTTCCAGCTAGTAACTTCTCAACCTTTCGGTTTCTCGCTGGCGATTCGGGGCAAAATTTTGACCTCATCACGACCTGGGCTGAGCGCTCTCGTTCAGAGTGATCTCAAGGGGCCAACTTTGTGGTATTCTAATTCGTTACGTTGTTGTACGTGGGAAAAAAAAATTGAGTTGTCACTTTAAGAGTCTTGTGTCCCACATGTGCCTCTTGATGTAGAGGGAACAAAATTCCGATAAACACGTAGATAGGTATATGTTGTACTATACTTTGTTTGGTGTTCTGTCGGGTGACCGAGGGCACTTGCTTGTGTCGTGTGTTGTCTGTTGTCGAACCGTTCTTAGCAAGTTGCAGAACCATCGACAAGTGCTGAAACCGAAGATGGTCAGAAGAGACGAGTGAAGCTGGTCAGCAAGTTGTGGCGCCAAGCCAGTGGAGCTGGGATCCGTCGTCAAAAATGGGATGTGTTCGCGGAACAGTTTGGAGCTGTATTCTCCACATGGCCCTGGAGGCGAACCTGGAGGGACCTGGCGAACGAGCGCACCTGACATCCGAGCCCCGTGGAAGCAGCTCGTCTTTCCGGTGCATTGTCTGGCGGCGGGGGTGCTGTTATGCCAGCGAGTCCTCGTCAAACGTCCGTGCCTCTGAAAAAGGCAATCTGGGTCAAGGCCAGTCCGCCTGGCGCGATCACCTCGACGGCGTGAACACGCGCGGCGCCCCTCTGGCCCATGTGCAGTGAGTCAGCGGCGCACGTGACAGCGAGCCGGCGGCCGCGTGTCTGGTGGTCTGACGCCTGGCGCGGCGGCCCCCATTGGCGGAACCTGCCCTGACGACCAGCGGCGCTTCTGATTGGACTTTTTGGTTGGACCCGGTGCAAATAAAAGAAGCCCTGCGGCGCGTCGCGATCAGCAGTCCTACGAGAGAAGAGTCCCCATGTCGCAGAGCCGACATGTGTGTGAGTCAGCGGTCTTAGGCGAAAGGCTGATCTATGTGTTAGAGAGGAGAGCTCGGCTCTTCGAGTCTCTGTCGGCCCCAGTGCGAAAATTGAACGCCTCTGTATATATGACTGTACATAAACCTTGTTTAACTCACCGTCGTCTCGTCCGCTCCGTCTTATCAGCTCTGCGCAGAAGCAGTAGCGAGCTGAGAAACATACGCTACCAAACGGCTGGTGAACTTCCCGGCGGCGTTGAAAGCAGTGGCGCCTTCGGGGCCGTGTTGGCGTCGCCGTCTTTAGCAACAGTGGGGCTTCGGCCGGGTACATATTTTTGTAATGGTGACATCGTAGCAAAATTTTAGAAAAGCTCTAATATCATTGACTACCTTGGGATAGAAGTTTCGTGGTACGTAATGACACGCACGTAAGCAAATAGAAGGGGACATGATGATGCGCAGAAAACAATTATCTTATAAATTCTGTGACTGCTAACCAGTACGTGGTGTGCTGTCCCAAAGCATGGGTATATATAGCCTTCGAGCTGCAGCTACAGCAGAAATCTGCTATGTCGAAGTCTTGAAGATTTACTTGTGCATGCGTTCGCATGCATGTTCTCGTGATCCGTTCACATGCGTTCTCGTACTCATATGAGCATATAATCATGTGAGTATGAGAACTCATATAAGCATATCATATGCTCATATGTGTCCATATGAGCATATGATATGCTCATAATAGTCTATATGAGCATATGAGATTCACATATGTGGGAATCTGATTTGATCATGTGGTCAATTCTCTATAAGTATGTTGCTGTGATGCGCGCTTACCACAGTATAGTTACATGACGTAGTTAAAAGCCATCCAGTAATTTGCGAGGGCTATGTCAATTCGTTTTTTATCCTATACTTTTGTAATATACTCATTTTGATATGACAACACACACGAGCGTTTAACAATGTATGCGTAAACCTCAATTTAGTAATGAACTAACCACTCGAGTCAGCAATATTCACTTACGAAGTAGGTGATAATTTTCACAAACCTGTATTTTACTACGTTTCCTTACTAAAAGCCTAGTGCTTTTTGACAACTAAATGGTTAGTATTTAGTTAGTGAATACGCCGACCTTTATTTTTGAGAGTGTATAGCCGAGTCATTCATTCGTGCATGAGGTCGCTTTGTACAAGTGACAGTCCCTCGCTGAGCCCCTTGCTTACGTATGGTTTAATGCGTTCTACGTGCATAAGTCGAGGTCGGTGGTGGCGGTGCCTTGTGCAGTGTGGGCTATCAGAGACCACCTAATGGGTGACATCACTTAGTCTTCGCAGCACTCCATAAGGTCCAAAGTCTCCTGAGCAACTTTTCGGATAGTCTCCGTCTTCGTACAAACGTCTACACTTGCGCCCTCTCCGCGGTTTCGTACGTTACAGGTGTGTGACGTAGATTATGGCGACCTGCGTCGTATACTCTTGCTGTTTGTATGTTCTCACTCGTGCGAGCTTCCTGGCTTCTTCTGCGCGTTGAGTGAACGCATCGGCACATGTTTCACAGTGTATACTTATAGCTGCATCGCGTCCGACATCGTCCTTATTTCTCGTCTGTGGACAAGGCGGACTGAGTTATCCGTGTGGTCTCTTGTTTAGCGGCATTATAACCAAACGTTATAGAGGGCAGTATTTCATATGAATTTTCGTGCTCTATGTCCACATACATTGTCAGCATGTATTTCAGAGGTTTGTCGAGTCGTTTGATCAGTTGGTTGGTTTGGAGGTGGTAGGCTGTTGACTTACGATGATTAGTACCGCTGAGCACCAACACAAGTTCTAAAAGCGTAACCCTGAATGCCGTTACGTTATCTGTTATAACGATCGATGGTACACCGTTGTCTTGTTCTTTATCGAAAATCGGGCCATCTCCTCTGCTGTGCCTCTCTGGATGGCTTTTGTCTCGGCGTAGCGGGTAAGGTATAGTCCTCGGTCACTTCTATAACCCAGTAGTTACCAGCACTATAGAAGTAGGAAGGGGGTTCAAAAAGTCTATTCCGGACTGGTCAAGTGCACGCGTTGGCGGGACCTGGTCTTGGTGTAACAAGCCAGCTGCTTTTGTCGGAGTTCATCAAGGCGGGTTTGAACTTGATGTTTCATGGCAGCGGTGAGTCTAGGCCAGTAGAATACCTCTCCCGAACTCTGCCCAGTGTGTGCGTGTAGCCCTAATGTCCAGAGTTGACCTTGTTGTTGCACGCTTGCAATACCTCAGAGCGAAGAGTGTAGGAACGACAAGCTGGTAGGCGGACCCGTTTTAAGAGAAGTTGACTTTGTAAAGGACATCGTTCCGCGTACAAAGTGACGATAATTCTTTTGCTGGGTACATTCGGGCTTCGTACTTCTAAATAACTAATGAGGCCGAGTAGCTAAGGATCGTCATGTTGCTTGTCTGCGATGTTGACGGGTAAAGAACTCCGAGGAATGCTGTCTCTTCGTCGAGAAAAGCAGCCGACTCTATCGGTGATCCAGTTGGTATCCATCTGTCGTTTTCCCGACTTGTATACAATCAAACTCCCGTATTCTAAGGCTTTAGCGTTCTAACCGCCCGGAAGGATTTTTTAGACTTGTCAATTGACACAGCGAATGGTCGTCACTGTTGACCTTCAATGGGCGGCCGTACAAGTATGGGCGAAATTTCATACGTGTACATACAATGGCGACGGTTATTGTATAGGGTGCTCTTGGTGTGTTTTCCGCGGGAGACTTTCGTATGCGTGTGCTCAAAAGTGAGTTTTAAAACATGTCCAAGCGTACATTTCACCATTCATCAACTAGACCGACATGTCCTTACGTCTTTGTCCCGTGTTGCGCCACTTTCCTGTGTTCAACATGGGCTCAAGAGTATAGTCGTCGTACGTCGCTGGGTGTGTATTGTAAGTGCTGTGTTTGTGTGGCGCCATATGTTTTGTGTTCTGTGTTTGGAGCTGCAGTGTTTATGGTTAACGTATTCTCATACTGAAGCTGGATCATTGGATGCCGAAAACCGAACTTTTTTTTGCTATTTAGTGTGGTCTCGAGACTCGAATAAACCCGCTGTGCATCGAATTAACACACTTGGCCGAAAAAATATTGTCTTTCGGCGACATTTGCAGAGAAGCACGCAAATATGCGGCCATTGTTTTTATGGATGGCCTTCAAAATTTTCAGGTGACGCCCCCTCTTTTTTTCCTTGTTTTATTTCCCTATATGCATCGGACAACGCTGAATACGTCAAGCATGCCAAGGACACGTTTGTCCAGCTGCGGAAACCTTTATTTGTACGAAATAACGCGCTTTTCTCTGTAAATTACCAGCCAGCGCTCGCGGATGTAGTCTCACAAGGAGCAAGGAAATGTCGCGGCACGTGCGTGACGAAACAAAAGCCGTGTTTCCTCGAAAGTCGGCTAGCATATGCGAGACGAGGACAAATGGAAGGCCATATTAAAAAAAAGAAAAGTTAATGAAGCGTCAACGCCAGGCAAGAAATGAATGGCAGCTTATAACCTGTCGCGAAGCGCGACAGACGTCGATTTATTTCCTGCCTGGTGGTGCTCGCCTTCCGTGATAAGTGACAACAATAGTGTCTCTCTATCCAATCCATATCTATTCAGGGGCCCGTAATGGTAGTGTTTGAGTCTGAAAGATTGACAAAGGCACCAACAGTTTTCCGGCAAACTGAATTGTTTAGAAGGGAATTTTGATATACAGCATGCTGCAGTTCTTTGTTTTGATTTGGTCTGTTGTTTTCTGTATTGAAGAAGGTGTGCGATTCTGGTCGACATCTGCTTTTGCGCGCTTCTAGCGCGCTCCGTATAGTGATGCGTAGGTAATCTTAGGTCAGCGAAATTGCAAAGAAAAGTGAATTGACGGTTATGTCGCTTTTCAGCCCGATTGTAAGGCGCGCAGAAGTTTGAGGGCGGTGTTTAACGTTAAAAAAATGGGGGTTATAATTCTGTTAATCCGGTGAATAATTGATAATGTAGGAAAAGCTTTCATCGCTTTTGCTAGTCGAATCAAGGTCAGGATTTGAAAGTGGTAATAGTAATAAAATCAGTATGCAGAGCTTCAATGTGGGTGTTCTGAGTACACTATCGATCTCTGCAGTATTCTTTATTCCAGTGTTGACATATAGGATATATAGATTTTCTGGAGTGAATATTGGAGCCATCGAACGAAAACGCAATGTCCCGTAGCGATTGTATAAACACGATAAAGGTGTTTGACTCCATGTCTAACAGACGGTATTTCTGTTCACACAACCTGTAAATCCACTTAAATATGCGTTACTCTTATATGCCTTGACATTCCTATAAGGAACCTCCATAAAGGTGTTGCGCAAGAAAACATGCTAGGCAATTCATATTGGGCAAGTAATTGAGGATCGCTTGCATATATGTGCAATACCACTATATGTGGCTTATTCGTTGCAAGACCACCAACAGCTGCGGCGTTCTGTGTCCTTAACTGGACTGAAAATAAGGAGATAAAGAAATACCACCCCTCGTGAGACCCTTACATCGTCTGCGTTTGCTTAGACAATAGCGATGCCGAGGTAGTGATGGACCTCAGCGATCGTGGTGGTAGTCGTTGTAAGCAACATTGATAGTTAATCCCAAACTACCTCATTGAGTAGCACGTCAAAGCGTGCCACGTGTTGTCGATGGAGTCATCTTTAGCGGCCTTGCAGCGCAGAATCCTTGCGATAAAATCTATGCTTAGCCTGATTACACGTTGTTTATGGCCGCGGTGGTGTAACGATTACAAGGCTCATCGGCTTACCCGAATGTACGGGGGTAATGGATCCCTATTGTGGCAGTCGCATTTCGATAGGTGCTAAATTTGAGAGGCTCGTCTACTGTGTGATGTTAGTAAAACTTTAAAGAATGCCAGGTAGGCCGGCGCTCCCCACTACGGTGTCTCTCATAATCATATCGTCTTTCGAGACGTAAAAGCTGAGATGTTACAATTACGTGCTTTGCGTATTTTTCAACTTCTGGTATGAAATCCGCTTGGTCCCTGATTTGTTCCACTTAGACGACCCGAACTCTACATTGCTCGTCTTCGTTTTCTTCTTTAATCTACTGTATTCAATGTCACTCCCCCCCCCCCCTCCCCGTTACCCTCTCGTTTTGGTTTGCACTTCTCTCATAGCCAATCTATTCAAGCGCTCTAGCGTTATAGAAGGAATTGTGTTTTTTTAACGTGTGGTTTGTTGGTTGCCCCAAACTGTTACAAAAGCATCAGACATAAGTCATCCCGTCCAGCCACAGCATCAACAAAGCGCACGTAATATCTTACAAGTGTGTAGCGGGTACCACGTTCCTCCGTAGAATGACGAATGGCATAGTGGACGTTTCGTATAAATTATGGTGCGGTGGACACCATGCAAGTCTGTGCGTGGACTTGCATAGTATAGACTTGCGCAGACTTGTAGACTTGCAGATTTGTTTCTCAAAAGTTTGTAAAAAAACTAGGGTACCCTAAAGCTTCGCCTTTAGGCGTTGAACGCGATAGCGATGCCCTGTTTGTAGTGCATACTTCGAACACTCAGTGCATGAAACCTTTTCGAATTTGTTATGAACCCATTACGTGACCACAAGGGAATGAGCGCAGTAGCGTGTGTAATGACTGGCATTAAACCACGAAGACTCTCTGACGCTCGCTGGGAGTGGACGCTTGTACCACGCATTACTATTGCAATATTTCCTGTGTGTGTAAGTGGTTCTTAAATGAGAGCAAAGAAGATAAAAGAGAGCCCCGTAACTCTCTGCATCATAGTGCGACATCTCAACAGTGGCACATTAGGGATGGGGGTAAGGAGGGATCAAAAGGGATAGGGATAGCGATAGGGCAGAGACAGAGAGACCCACATACAGAAATAAGAAGATAGGAAAGATGAACATGGTCGCAAGAGTCCGAGGCTGGAACACCACTCGGCGAGAGCTCTTGTCAACGTCAGGAGATGGCATAGAGGGAGCCCAGTCGGCCAGAGCTGCTCTGTCGTCGGAGATCGCGGGGGCACAACCGGTCGGCACGAAATCCAGCGAGCGAGTCCATATTTGCTGCTGCATTGTGAAACACGTATACAGGACGCGCGTGTTTGTAAAACATGAAAGCTGCTTTCACTGCATTTCTAAACAAAGGAAGCTCTTTTCACTGTATTCACAAGCAGCATGCGTGGTCGTGTGGTAGAACATCCCGTTGCTACGCAAACGACCCGGTGACCCGCAGGTCGCGGGTTCAAATCCCGGCTGCGGCGGCTGCATTTCCGATGGAGGCGGAAATGTTGTAGGCCCGTGTGCTCAGATTTGGGTGCACGTTAAAGAAGCCCAGGTGGTCTAAATTTCCGGAGCCCTTCACTACGGCGTCTCTCATGATCATATGGTGGTTTTGAGACGTGAAACCCGACATAATCAATCAATCAATCAATCGCAAACGACCCGGGTTCGATCCTCACCTGGACCCAAACGACCCTGGTTCAGTCCCCACTCTAATCTAAAAATATTTTTATTTCATTTGCATCCTTCTCGATTTTTGCGGTCAGGGATAAGATGCTTTTTCGCTCACAGCCTGAGACTCCGGCGCCGACACCGGAATTTCAGCGAAACGAGCCTTTTAACGCTATCGCGTTAAAAGGCTGCAAAAAGACAGCTTTTTCAGCTTCTCCTGTGACTGCGCCGCGCACTGTGCGCAGGCCTGGCAGTGTCTTTTTTTTTTCTTTTGATTAGTTCACATTTGCCGCCCGGTTGAATACATCTTGTTTCTTGCTTTTTTTTTTTTTGGCTCGCACGATTTCATGAACGTAGATGTAAATGGGCTCTCAGGTCACTTCATTCGTGTTTACATTTGAGAGAACAGAGTGACTTGCCCCGTTTGCATTAAACCTCCAGCTCGTTCGCTGAAAAGGGTGCGCTCTCTGCGTTGCATGCGATTGTGCGTTCGCGCGAGAACAGCTGTGACGGACGTGGCGGCGACCTTCGCGGATACGCGCCTCGCCATCACGCTCTGACGCGTGCGCAGACTGAGCGAGGCCGATTGTGTCGCGTGGGGCTCTCGGCGCGTACGACGTCTGCGATCGAATGGATGGCGATAGAGAATCATAAATAAGCACTGGAGATCCAAAGCCGTTGGGGCGCCAAGCTGTTACTCTTGCAGGTGCTTGTCGGCGAACGCATGGAAGCGGAAATAGTATAGACCCTTTCAATGTTTACAAACACACGCCCTTGATGTCATCCGGTTTTGTCTACCGATGTGCCCTAATAGTACCGGCTGACAACAAGAGATTTGGAAAATAGCCCGCTGATTTTCTACAGTTTTTTTTATCTTATTTGGCAAAATATATTTAAATAAATGTTATTTTGAGAGACATAAAACTTATAAAACATTACCTCGTACTTTACGCACGTTCGTTTTATGTGAAAAACGAAAGACAGAATTTCCTTACCATTGAAAAGAACTCAAAACGTGCGTTCAGTTTCGACGTTAGGAGCTGGTAAATGAGGTGACCGGAAGTATTTAGGGGCGTAGCTCCTTATAGCGGCACCCGTTCGTCGCTCGTAGTTTTGCGTAACATGTCTTACGCTTTGACCTGCAAGGTGGTGCCGGTGGGAGATTTTTCCTGTGCGTTGTTGAACAATAAAAAATTCGCAGCGTGCGTGTTACTAAAAGCTGAATTCTCCTGTCTCTCATTCCCTCTTAGCAGCCACTGGCATGTACATGGAGCACTATCTCACAAGAAAGGGTTGCTACGTTATACTCGCTTGGTGTAACCTCCTAGGTTTTAGAAAGGTTTAGCGAGCGTTGGGCCGCAGTGCCATGAATACAGTGAGCTAGCATACCATGAACTCGAGGCGGTTAAAGGTGGGAAGTAGACACGAAGCGCAAGCCGTAAGAAAGTGTCGTGTGCCTCCTCTCGTTCAGTCCTTGGAATGTCTGCTGGATGGCGGGTGCTTCTGTATGCGGAATATAAGATGAAAAGATGCGAGATGGTGGTACTTGGAGTGTTGATTAGGTGGACGAACGGACACATAGACAGATGCATGGACGGACGCACGGATGGATGGACGCATGGACGGACGCAGGAGCGGATGCATGGATGAACGCACAGATGGACGTGCGGGCGCACGACGAGACGCATGCATGGACGGACGGAAGCAAGAACGAATGGACGGACGGTGCTGCGCCCCACTCTCCATCATTCACTCCGTGGATATGCTGCCATATTTTTTTAGGGGGGAGGGGTACAACGCCTGCAACCTTAAAAATGTCTATAGAAGAGAGACACAGAGATGGAAGGAAAGGCTGAGAGATTAACTAGAGCTAGTCCAGTTTGCTGTCCTCCGCATGCGCTGGCGAATAAGAGGTTAGGAGAAGGAGAATGAGAGCAAAAATTGGCAAAAGTCACACTAGGCCGCGGAAGGCTTGAAACAGAGAAACTGGGCGATTTCGAAGACTAATCTCGTTGTTTCTAGGTTGCCTTCAATCCTCATCTGCGTGATGCAAGTGGTTTCCAATTCGTCGCTATAGGCTTTATTTAGGGGATGCGAGATTGGTTCTCAGCGTGTGTTCTCAGCGTGTGTTCGAGTTGAGCCGCCGACAATCGCGGACACTTCGTGGATGTCCAAACTCCAGGGATCCGCGCTGAAAACGAGCGTTCGAATCTCTTTTAGATCCAACGAGCACGTCGTCGTCAACGTAGGCTTTCCGTCCTTTCGCCGTCTTCCCGCAGTCGCCGTTGCCTTTGCCGTTCCCTGTAGTATTCTCTCGTCGTATTTACTCCTAGGTCTTCGGCTCGCCGCGCCCCTCCGTCCTTCTTCGTGTTCACTTACTAGCTGTGGCGAAAACCCACTGGGAGGGATTGGACAACAATTGAGTGGTTTCACAAGATATTATGCCTTCGCAGCCATTTTTTGGATAGCTGTTGCCTTTTCCTTTTCAGTATACCACGGAACATTTACGCACTTTCGATGGTACGTACATGTTTGTGATGATAACACGTCTCTGGAAGGCCACATGATTATACATATTAGTTCAGATGATAAATTTCCGGTGATCGACTAACAAAGAACAGTTTGCTTTTAAAAACTTGCTTTATAAACTTACGATCAACGATTTAAACTAACAAGGAACAATTTGCTAAGCAGCTTCGCTTATAAAACTGAGTGTGCACATGATACAGTCATCAGCAAGCTTAACACGAACGCTCCAACGCCTGACCTGGATTACTTCGGCTGATGTCAGCCGTGAAGTACTGGGTCCTGTTGCCGAGATGATAGCTCGGTATGCTTGGACAGTATTGTTATTTTATTTATTTATTTAATAATACTGTCAACCCTCGCTTGAGGGTCATAACAGGGAGATAGTACAATACTAAGTACAAACAGAAAACAAAAAACAACTGGCACTCAAATAGCAATGCACACAAGAAACCAAAATCGGCAGTAGTTCAATTCAATCATGACCAAAATAAGCATCAGTTTCTCTGTCAAAAGATTGCACATTGGTACTATTAACATGATGGGGTAAACGAATCCATTGTTCTATAGCATCCGTAAAAAATGACCACCGGTATGTCGGCATGCATGGGTAACATCTTGGAAACCGATACAAAAGCTACGCGATGCTAGCGTCTATCAAGCTGCTTCAGGGCACGATGTGCACGGAGCGTTCGTCTTGAGCTTGCCGATGGCTGGACATCAATGCAGTGCATCGTGTCTACAGTCGAGAATTCCTTAGCCCTCAATAACTGCAGCAGGACTCGCGTATCTTGTCGATGAACTTTGGGGCCAGACTCCCTTTCATTCAGTGAAAGGCCGTTCATGAAGTATCTTCAAGAGACATTGGAGAGTCAGGCGGCGATGGTCATATTGGGCAGTAAGCGTGGTATAATGCCTTCTCACCGGCAGGCAACCGGTCTAAGAGTGCGCGAGCAAGCAACACACGGCTGACACTTACTACACTTAAAAAAAAAAAAAAAGGAGCGAGAATGGAGAAACGGGCTCCGTTCCTCCTTCGGCGCAGCGACTTCCTCCCTTTCGGGCGCTTTACCCGTCGCGCCCTCTCGCGGCAAAAACCAAAGGAGCAACGTTTCTCCTTCAGCGTTCAAGTTTCTCCTCAATCACGGGGGTCTTGCTCGCGCGAATGCGCACGCCAAGCCTATAGCCGGCCGCGGCCAGTCGCGAGCTATTGCTTTTACCTAAGATTGTTGTAAGCAATGCAGGAGTGACGTTTTCTTTTGTTTTATTAGTGTAGAGTAAAAGCCTCTCTTTTTTTTTTATCGTCAGGCACTCGCACGATGCTCCGCGTGCACACTTCCATGTGTGTCCCGTGTTGTTTCATACTACCAATTTGTCACGAATACAAGGAGCTCTGCTTCCCAAGCAGTCTTGCTTTATCGATTACCTTAGAGTGTAAAAAAAATTCTGATTTTTTTTGGTGTCGACATACTTGATAAGCCCACGCATTTTTAGTTTCGCACGGCACCAACAGCACTCGTGAATTCAACGAGGCGAGTAAAAAAGCATCACACTTAATTTTTCATCATTTTAGGAAACCTGATACCACTGTACACTCCATGCGTGAAAGTACGATCATATACAATTGATAGAGTTATACGTGCCACTACCGCCATATGGATGTTCTTTGCAGTTTACCCCCATTCGAATACGGCCGCCGTGGCCGGAAGTCGTACCTGCGTCCTCCAGCATAGTCACACGACATCCAATAAGGCTACACTACCACGGCAGGTGAAAGCACAAAGGGAAACAGGCTGCGAAGTTTCACCGAGTGTTTATTCGCCAGGCTAGGTTACAACCATCAGAATCGTTTTAAACATCATCATAACTAAATTTTTGTGAAAAGTGAACCAATGACTTCTGTAGGTTAAACCAAATTCTGAATTGCATTCGTTTTGAATTGCCCATGCCAGCACTGAGAAGTAGGAAGGAATTATGCACGCGTGCAGTATGTCTTTCTCGTCCATGATTCTCCTTTGTCGGGAGAAACTCAACACAAAATGCACTTCTAGTAGCAGCTGTGCACAGCAAGTAAGTACTAACGCTCACTCACCTTTGTGAAAAGAGTATTCCGAATCCAGAGTAATAACCACCACAGCCACAGCGCTAACAACAAAATTGTGGCACGCACTATGATTGCAAGTTGACACGCGAGGCGAATCGCGAAAGGCATCTGAAGCAGAAAAGTATGCAGGCACAACATTCTATAAAGTTATAGTAAACTTGCGCACTGCAGCGATAGTTCCTCCACTCAAGGTGAGAGCTCCCGCAACGCCAACAGCCACTGTCATGGCTCACGAAAAAATACCGTCGGATGCGAGGTCATCGCTTATTTATCTCGCAAGACCCGCGTTGTAACGTACGTATACACTGCTAGGACGGTCGTTACCGCATCAAAAACCTTGTCATTGAAGGGCTAGTAGTGTACTGTATCCATGGCTAACGGTCACACTTGTGGTACGCACGTAAAAAGAATATAAGCAAACGTTAAGACGAAGCAACTAAACGAGGTAGACGTGACCACAGAACACCTACCACGACGGAGACAGTTTGGTCTGCATGCAGCGCCCTCTCCAAGTAACAAGAAGAAAAAGAAACGTGACCTCCGAAATGGCTAACGCGCGGCAAGTGTTTGCACTCTCGAAGGCTTCAAGAAAAAAAAAAGTAACTGTGGCAGTGGTCAACAGATCGGAATGGCGTGGGCAACTATGCAAGGCTTGGGGGTATCCGCCTTCGTGAAAACCTGATAAGCTCTAGTAATTATTCCGTTCATTATTGTGCAACCATTGATAAACTCGCGTTTGCCTTAGCATCAGATACAATATATTTACGTGTGCGCATGTTGTGGTATTGACACGAAACGTAAAAAAAGTGTAAGAAAACCTACTTGTAACCTGTGCCACTATGGTCAGTCGAAATTCATCGCTATATAAGCTGGCGCGCTTTCATAGTATGGTGTGAGAAACACGTCGTAGTGTGATTCGTTGCTGTGAGTGGTTGATTGTGCTCTTGTTGCGTACTTGTTAGCGTATATGATAGCGTATATTTGTTGCGTACTGTATGTGCAGTATGTGTCCATGTGTGCATGTGTAGTTATATGCATTGCACCAGCGCATATTTAGGCTTCCGGTGTCAGTGACAGTAATCCTCAATGGGCTGTGACGTCAGTAATCCTGAATGGGCTGAGGCGTAAACAATCCGCAAGGGAGCCGTGAAAGTGGGTATGTACGTCGCGGCAAACAACTTTTTTTTAGTTTTGTTCAGTCCCTCCAGATGGCGCCAGCTACCACCTACTTCACGGTTATGACGCTCTCACACCTCCAGCTACTTATATATAACGTTGAACATCTATCAAAGCTGCAATACTGAGTCGGAATGGTTTCGCTGCGATCGAGTCTACGGTTTGGAGGCTCATCTCGTGACCTGTGGACCCGTAAACGCATGGATAACTTCGCTACACTATGTGAATCTGCGAGAAATAAATACAGCAAGCCTAGCATGCACTCTTCAGGTGAGGGCTCTGCAGTATATATCCGTGTCTATCAGAGTGAACGTGGCTTCGCTGACCGAACGAAACGTACTTGCTCCGTCGTTCTCTTCGCGATGTGTTCACCGCCACAGGTTCGTCTGCTTGTTTTTATAATCATTTCGTGCAATATCAAGCTCAGCGGGACCGTTTTTTGTAACTTTGAGTGCCGTGTACTCCTTATCAGTCGAGAATCGTTGCATTTGCTAAGCCTACTCGCTTCGCCGGGGGGCAGCCATGTTGATTTTTATAAGGAGGAACGTGTTTCTCCGTGGATAAGGGAGCAACGTTTCTCTATTTAAAGACGAACATTGGGGACATCGCCGTTTCTCCCTAAATGGAGAGAACGTCACTCCATTTTTTCTAAGAGTGTAGCAGCTGGAAATTTACGGTCATAATCATTGTTGAGGTTTAATGTCCGAAAAACACCATAAGACTGAGAGATGCGGTAGTGGAGAGCTCCAGTTTTTAACCACTTGAGGTTCTTTAACGTGCATTTAAATTTAAGCACACGGGCCGCATTTTCGCCTCCATCGAAAATGAGGCCGCCGTGGCCGGGATTCGATTCCACGGCATGCGGGTCAGCAGCCGAGCGCTTTAGCCACTATAGACTACAGTGGTGGGTACAATTTACGGTCAGATACACATACCTATTTATAGCACAAACGCGCGTGCAAGGGCTTACAGATAATTTTTTATTTTCTGAACATCACAGGTGGCCTTGTTACGCGCACGCAAGCAGACTCATGAATAAACATCGCATCAACAATATTTCGCGTGGTTTTTTTTTGTTTCCCTAATCGAAAAAATCACACTTCAGCTTTTTACTATGAGCGCCCAGATCAGATAGATGTTACATGAGTGTTGCTGTCTGGCACAGGAATCGATAATTCAAACAGCGTCTGGTTTGATCAATACAACTCTTCCCACTGCAAAAAAAAAAAAAAAGGATACGATTAGCAAGCCCCTCAGGTAGTTTATCATACTGGGCATAGGGCACAGCATGTCGTCTATAGTGTCCTGACGTTTGCAGTTATGGCAAGTGAGCGAAATCGCCATACCATAGCTGAAGCAGTGTCAGCGGCCGGGATAGTACAAACTGCACAACAAACCATAATAGCTTGGAGCACCAATGGCGTGTGGTTCCCAGGACTAATCGCCCATAGTAATGTTTAGGGTATACGGACGCGTATCGCGATGCTCAATACTGGTTTTTCTCTTGTGTCGGTGGCTTGCATTGCTCTCGAATGCCTTTTGCGGTTAGACAGCCGGTAGTTAATGGCGCGAATCGTCTTCAGAAAAACAAACGAACGCAAACGATATATGCATCCGACCAGTGCTGAATCATCTCAACACAACCGCCAAAAGCGGATGCGCTTTCTTTACATATCGGCTGATGGCGCTGTGGGCAGCCGTTGCTGAGCTCGGGTCACACGCTCGCGTGTCCCCTTTAATAAAAATGGATACTGTACACTGCGACAGGCTGCTCGAACTCAGGAACGGCTGAGAGTGGGATTCATGGTTTACCGATGTATACCTCCGGAGCCTCGCCAACTCATCACCGTTCACTGCGTGGGTATGCTGGGATTCTTTTTGGGGCGAAGCTCCTTATGGCGCGGCTTGTGCGTCCCTCGTTGTAGTGCGTAACCACCGGTGGCACGTACCCGAAAGAGTGGTACCTGGAATGTCCGCTGGATGGTGGTACTTGTGTGTGACGAATACATGATGAAAAGATGTGAGATGGCGTTACTTGCAGTGCTCACTAAATGGACGGACGGATGAACATACAGATGGACGGACGAACAGACAGACATAGTGGATGCACGGACGTATGGACAGATGGATGGACAGACAAAGGAACGGTCGCACGAATAGACGCATGGGCGGACGGAGAGACACAGACAGACAGACAGACGAACGGACAGACAGATGAAAGAATGGACGCACGGACGGCTGGACGCACCGATGGTCACACGGATGAACGGACGCATGGATGGACAGAAACAAGAACGAATGAACGAACGGAACCATGGACGGACTGATGAAAGCTTCGCCCCACCAATCATCATTCACTCCGTGGATGTGCTGTGATTTTTTTAATCAGCCTGAATCTGAGTTTTCTAGCATTAGTTCTAAGGCTAATTCAAGGGCCAAAATAATGTTTTTTCCAACAATTTGAAACCGAGGATAGTGTTACCACAGAAATACTGCTACATTGTCACAAATGATCCCCAACGTGTTTACTACTTTTTTTTAGCCTTGATCCAAGCACGGGAAACGCGAAAAATCGTGGCATATCCACGAAGTGAATGATGAGTGAGCGAAGCAGTGGGATCGGTTGATGTTACCATAAATCACGCGTGACATTGACCAGTCACGCGTGTAAATTTGTTACCTGTGAAGTGCATGCCTGGTTTAACTGCACGCCAGGTGGTGTGCACTTAAATACAATGTTTATTAATCATAACTGGTATGTTGTGTTAGGTTGTGAATTTCGTTTCACCTTCATTATTACTTGTTTGTGGTATCGGGTTTTGCCTAAAGTAAACAAGGATGCGGCCCGGGCACATTCCTTGGTGGTTGTCGGTTGTGTTTCCAATTATACGAAATACATCGTTGGGCATATCGAGACGTCATCTACTAGCCAAGTCAGTCGTTGTCCGAGATCATAATCAGCATCATGTTCGTCATCATGAGCGTCATCGTCATGACGTACAGTGGGTATCTTGTATGTGCTATGCCGTGATGGCAGAAAGAGATCGTGTGGTCTGGAACGCGCTTGTTCTTCATCGTCATCAGCATCATCGTCAGCGGCGGCTACTGACGATGAACATTCGAGAGGACAGGCCTCGTTCATTAGCTGCTTCGCATCTAAATGACTGATTCAGCGCGCATGCATCCTCCGAAGCGACGTGATAGAACACCGCTTCGTAGCCCGACCTCAGCGGGAATCGCGCCGAACAAGTGGCCAGCTGCCGCTGTTGTACTCCGCTTATCGCCAGCGTCGCGTGCCCGGAAACCTCCGCATGCTCTACGAGTACCACAAAACGCTTTCCTCGGAACATTTCCCAAAACTGATATTTGGCAGCGTACTTGCGGCTGTGTAAATGAGGATAGCGAATGTGCTACTCCGACCTGACACAAATGTTTGCAAACTTGCAGACGTTTCGCCAGCTATGCAGGTGGCATGTTAAGTGTGCAACTGACCAGTGTGTACTCGTTTCCTTTGTCGGGTGAGGACAAAAGCGGCGTAGGCGGCGAAACGTCTGTCGCTTGTAAGTGCGCGACACTTCGATGGTCTAGTGGCTAAGGTACTCGGCTGCTGACCCGCAGGTCGTGGGTTCATATCCCGGCAGCGGCGGCTGCATTTCTGATGGAGGCGGAAGTGTTGTAGGCCCCTGTGCTCAGATTTGCGTGCACGTGAAAGAACCCCAGGTGGTCTAAATTACCGGAGCCCTCCACTACGGCGTCTCTCATAATCATATGGTGGTTTTGGGACGTTAAACCCCACTTAACAATCAAGTGCGCGACACTTTGGGGGCCCCGGCTATCGTGTGCTGTCGCTGGATCGTGTGCCTTGGTGTTACACAGGAAACAGTTTCAAGATTAAAACAAAAACGAATCAAGCGAGAACTAGAGAGAGAAGAACAGGGGGAAATTGAGGAAAAATGAGCATGAGAGAAAAAAAGGCGAAAACTATTGAGAGAAAAAGGGAGAGAGGAGGAAAGAAAAAAGCGAACAAAAGCAAACAAGACTGCCCAGCTCCTAGCACATTCATGAGGCTTATTGCCACCACTAGTACGAAGCAGCGTTAATGGAAGGACGACGTTTCAGGACGTGTAATTATATGCTGGAGAAATGTAGACAAATCGTAGTGGCACATTCAAGCATACTGTTCACGGTCTGAGAAGGATATATATTTTCAAGGCGTGCCTAAAGTGACATGGAAAACTTGCTTGTCGCGGGAAACCTGGTGGACGAGCCTTGAAGCTGGATTATGAAGTCGTTCAAGTTGACGTAGCCTGATGTTTTTCTACGCACCGTGAATTGGTGCTTAAGTTAACAATATAGATGCCACTATGCATCCCCCTCCCGATATTCTGTGCTGATTACGAGGTAATTAGCAGCCCGCTGAGAAGTCATTATCCCGCAATTGCTACAATGGCTGAAAAAAGGTCAGACTTACTAAATGCAATGGGTGGTTAGAGGTGCGCAGCTGTGGAAAAACTGACACTTCGCATAGTATGGACATCCGTTTCTCTTTCGGCTTTCAGCCTAACCTCTGCATTGTCGTACGCATTTTTTTTGTCATTCATCATATATAATATCGTGTTACGTTCTATTCCTGGCTGCACAGACCCAATTTCTGCACTCTGCCCGCTGGTATATATACGGTGCTTGGTTGCTCACCCGAAAGTCGCGGCGATCGCAGCTCGATGCAGGCGAAATGATCGAGGCCCGTACATACTATGCCATGTCTGTGCACGTTACATAACACCGGATGGTCGAACCTTCTAGAGCACCCAGAGTCATATCGTGATTGGGGACGTTAAGCCCCAACAATTAATAATCAACACGTTGAGCCTGTATGGGAATTTTAGCTCGTCAGCACATGCGTGTTCGACGATGAACGTGACGCTTCGCAGCGCTCGCTTCTGTGACTTCATGGAACCCTGTTTCGTACGTTGTTGCGCAAGTAAATCACGTCATTCGCACCTTGTGCTTACGAGTTTCGTTTGAGTCGCGTCGCGTTTTCCCTTCATGGGTGCCTTGGGCGCGCCTTTCTGCGTGCCCACGCTGACTCGCCGCGCCGTGCGTCAGCGACTATACGCCGTTCCGCCGTGATGAACACCAGGTCGCATAACCTCGGGGACTCTCGCAGATCCGCTATTGACAAAACGGCAGAAAAGGAGGAGGGGGGGGGGGCGCCGTCTATCTCGTGTATATGATTTGCGAAAGAAGGAAATCCGCCATAAGTATACGTCTGTGTTGACCTATATACGTTCACAGATTTCGTATGTGAGGGCATGTAGCCCATTAGCGATACCTCCCCGCGCGTGATTTGTCAACGCTGTCTGGAGCTACCGTGCTTACGCGCCTCCTACAGGCATTCTGTCGCATTTACTCGCGTACTAGGAAAACTGTATTACAGTGCCTTATCAAATGCGATGTTGGCGTGCCGGTGGCTATAGTAGGATAAGACTGGACTAATGATGGCTCATGTTGGTTAAACCTGGCTAAAGTGAATAGCAGCGCTTGCTGCCAGAGTGTCGGTCCCTTTAAGGCTGCGCTGAGAGTGTGACGGGAGGAAGGCTGTGGTCGTACTAGGCTCAATAAATTACGCTAATGGGTTCATTCTACTGCATGCATTGTCACCTCTTTTAGACACCATCAGAATGTTTGTCGCACGACCCCACAAGCACATCAAATGATTCTAAGGATACGTCGCACAGTCATGAGATGACGTCCTGATGTGATGTCATGGCGTTATTCGACATTCTGATCTTGGCCTCATTTGATGTGTGTTTGTGTGTGGGAGGGGGGTGATGTTACGCAACGCAACTTCCCAGCCAACATCGTGAGAGAGAGAGAGATATACTCTTTATTAGGAAAACAGGTTTTTGCCGGCGTCTATATATATCGCTGGCACGCTACTCTGTATGCTGATGAGGTAGGGGACAGAAAGATTTCAGCAGAGAGAGAAGAGATATGAAAAGAAAACTAAACAAGAAGAGGTTGTGGTCCAGTGAACCTGATAAAACCACTACCCGATCCTAATCTCCGCTCGATACCTTCGGACGTCTCCCTAGAAGGTGACACTACAGTCGGTAGACTGACAGTCTTATGCAACAGCGGTTGACAGGCGGATCACATTCTCGACAACTAATGCCGCATTAATACCGACAATAGCTCAATGCCTCGAAAAATGCGCACGCTTTGTCGTTAAACGTTGTACTGTTCCAGCCAATGATGAAGAATTCGAAAGATTATGTGACATTACAAGACGAGCCGAAAGGAAGGCTTTCCGTACAAAAAAAAAATGAGGACCCTCAGAGTTTGCCGACAGGCACAAGGACACATAAGGCGTTACCTAACCAAAAGGAACCGAAAAAAAGTGGAAAGACTTCTGTGAAACGCTGGATATAGGAAAACCGCTGAGCGAAATATGGAGTCATCAGAGACATCCGCAAAGATCCACAACAGCTGTAGCGTTTCATTTCTATATACATGAGTGCGCATTCTTGAAAGAGGTGGTAGAGCAGTACTGTAGGCTCCTTTCCAATGGAGCAAATCCTTCTCTGAACGCGGCAAATCAACGGCCTTGTACACCTCGAGTAACCTTTCCTGACTTAGAGGTGCTTTTTACTTTTGTGGAGCGGACAGCAGCAATTAGCGACACGAACAAGCGAATGGCACTTGGCCATGACGGAGTGAGTAATTATGCAGTGCTCGCACATTTAAGCCACACATCCATATTAAGGTTTTTTGGAGTATTAGAACGCATCATGGACAAATGAGGAGCTTCCAACGGAGTAAAAACTTTCGAAACTTATCCCGATATTGAAGCCAGGAAAACAGCCAACAGATACGCCTCCTTCAGACCCATTTCTCTACTGAGTTGCGTAGGAAAGCTATTCTCAAAAATGATTCAGAAGCGACTCGCTTGGTTTCTAGAAACTAGGGAAATGTATCCCGAGGAAACGAACCTCTTCCGTTAAAATAGGTCTGCAATCGATAATGCCATAACGATCTCATAAAGTGAAGAAGAGTTGGCCTGTGGAAGCACACCTACTGCGTTATTTTTGGACATTAAGGCAGCGTATGACTCCGTTTATCACAAAGCGATACTCGACGCCTTGGAAACCCTTGGTCTTGGAGGACGACTTTATGCATGGATTGCGTACTATCTTCGAGGAAGACAGCTTTTCAGGTGTACTCCCGAGGGCCCTACAGCTTTCTATGCCGTCGAGAAAGCAGTGCTGAAAGGAGCCCGGTGTTATTTAATCTCTTGCTTATCCATCTTAAAAGAAACCTGCCCAGAGGAGTTAACATCACACTGTACGTGGACGATATCTGCATTTGTGGGCGGCAAGTTCTCGAAGGAACACCCAGCAGCGTCTCCAGGGAGCACTCGTAAATATATCGGTATATATGAATTCAAGAGGACTCAAGCTGTCCTCCGAGAAAATCGTTGCCATGGGTTTCTCGAGGAGGGGAATGGAAAAATATCCAGTAGTGCTGGTTGGTCGCACCCTTCCATACGTCAAGACACAACAGCTTCCTGGATTGACCATTGATAGGAATCTTACATGGTCTCCTTAAGTGAAGAAACTGAGGGAGAAGGTTTTGTCGGCGTCGTACATATTCAGACATTTAGCGGGACCCCAGCGGGGCAGCAACTGCCGATCGATGGTGCTCCTCCATAAAGCCTACATCGATGGGACATTTCGGTATTATGTACCCGTCCTACATAATATATCGCATATAAGCAGAAGGAAACTCGAGGCAGCGCGCAACAAGAGTCTTCGAATTTGTCTTGGTCTTCTGAGGGGGTCGTCTCGGGTGGACAGTGTAGCAGAAGCCAGATGCCTGCCTCTAGAAGTGATCTCTTTGCAAGAGACACTTCGGATTCACCTCAGACATGTTATTCATTCCAACGCCGCGGCCTGCTGCAGCCAACAGCCACATACTTCTCTTGTAACCGTGAAACATGCAACACTTTAGCAATTATATTGTTACGGAAAAGATACACCCTCGATGGAGTATAGGTACAGATGTATTTTCGAGCGAGCAGCGCCGCTGATACGATCATCTCGCTCCAGTCAAACCTCTGTCGTCCTCCACTTCGTCGCTTAGGCCACCACGTCACGGGCACGTATCAATAATCACTTTCAGTGTTAGCGTCTTCAAGTCTTAGTATTGAAATATTGGTTTATGCTGTTATATCACAATATTTGTTGTCCACACAAAATAGCAGTATTTGCTAGATGACGGTAAGTCTTCGCTTATCCAGGCCGACATAAACTATAGCTGCATCGTCTTCAATCACTCTCCATTCTCTGATGTCCTCGCAAAAATCTCAATTGTGTTTGCCCAGTGGCTTAGCCAGGGGTCGTTTCAATGCCCCTCCACCCTCTCCTCTCGTATGGTTTTTTCCCTTGCGAGACAGAGCACTCGACCATGATCAACCGACCTGACCACGAATGAGATCAAAGGTACCCCCCCCCCCCTCCTCCTAACCTTTCTCCCGAAACAAATTTCACCCTACGCCACCGGATCAGACTTCATATATTTTCCAGCTCCTTGCATAATGTTTCGGTGAGCTTTAAAAAGGAACAAATGTTTTGTTTGTAAACGTTCGGATCATATGTGACTTCAAGTAGCAGTGATAAAAAATCCGGGAGGGTGGCAGTCGATCCATCATTTCTACAAGTTAAATTCTCTTCTTCGATGCAGCAACACGATATCTGCTGCCTCAACGAAGACAAGTCCACTCTCTTAGATTATAACTCACCGCTTCAAGCGTTCATTTTCTTCGTTCTCTTTGGTCTATAGTTGGTTGTGGTTGTTTTTTTTTTTTTTTGCAGTGCAACACATGCGTGGTGCACGTTTGTTCCTTTTGTCCGTATCTCCTGTTGCGTTATAACCAAGTTAAAAGTGGTCTAGTGGTTAAGGTACTCGACTGCTGACGGAAATGTCGCGCGATCGAATACGGGCCGTGAAGGCCGTTTGTTCGATGTGGGCAACAAATGGTTGAGGTCCGTGTACGTAGATGTCGGTTCACGTTGAAGAACGCTGGGTGAACGAGATTACCAGGGCCATCCACTAAGGCGCCCCGCAAAATCATATCGTGGTTTTGGGACGTCAAAACCCAACAATTGTTTTTATGACATGCGGTGTGACGCACCGGCACAAGAATATTAATGAAGGCGGCCAATGCTTTTTGTATAGCACGTCATTGCCCCTTGGTATTCGTAGTTTATTTATTTTTTGTGTGTTTTAAATAATTATGCTTTATTTTCGGTGTTTCGCTGTTTTTGTAGGACCCTTCGTGGCTTGTTAATAAGGTTGAAGTCTGGGCGTGTTAGTAAAGCATAACTGTAGATTGTATAGCGCACTGAATCGAGAGGTGTTCTACACAATCTTGTGCACTCTAGTTTGAGCTTGAACAAATGACCATCAGAAAACTACATGAAAAACAAATTGTATACGTGGTTTTTGGCTAAAAGAAAAGGCTGCTCGTTTATTTTCTTTCTTGGTTATGTGCAATTGCTCACTGTTTCCCAGCTCATTTTTCTGTATTTTTTCCTCCATACACAGGAATAAAACTTAATGATCAATGTTAGCGCTTGTTGTGTGCGTATGGCGCGCGCTGTACAATCCACAGTCCAGTGATTCGCTGAGGCTCCTGCTGCACTGTTGGTCTTCGGTGTGGCCTCGTCTGAAAAGTATAAACAATATATACATCAGATTGAAATAAATAGTGGTGAACTGGAAGAGGACAGTGAGCCAGCGTTCTGTGCCTATGCGTGCGAGTTTTATTCTGTGCCGTTGCGTCACGATTCTTACCATATCATTCCGCGTAGCTTGCTTTGCAGCAGGGTGGTGAAAACACAGCTGAAGTGTGATGCAATTTTGGGGTGTGAGTTCACCGTGTGCGCTGTTCACTGGCGTTTAGTGGTCTCTTGAGCGGACGAACGTTGTGTAATTCGCTGCTGCGTGCCGAATTTCGCAATGCCCGCTGCTGGAACGAAATTGCACGCCCGCGGAAACATTGTTCAAGGAACCTCTATAGCGTTGCGGGTGGAGCCACTGCTTTCATCCGTGTTTTCACGTAGTTGAGGCCGGAACTTAGCCGACTATACTGCAGATACTTAGTCGAATTATTATTTCATGGGCTCAGTCGATGCTTCGTCGGTTTAAAAGTGTAATTTAAACGTTCCTTAGTTTCGGCACGCAAATCACTGTTCGTAACAAGATTGTGCGCTTTTTATCAATTTTAAGGTCTTGGGGGACTCAACAAGACCAGCAGAACTGTTTATATTCCGCAGTGTCTGCCTTGGCTCAGAACTCCAAGGAGAGAGAATAGAGATGGTGACGGTTATGTACAAGTACGAACAATGAAGTACAATAAATGTGCTTACACTATACTGATAACCAGTTTGCTTTGGTAATGGCCTTCTTTCATACGCCGACGCGTACGTACATGACATTCCGCGTTGCAGTTGTGTGTGTGTGTGCGTTTGCTGTAATTACAATAATCATTACAAAACGATGCCTATTTCGCTGAATATTCAGTTTGTATTGCGCTATTTAACTATGATAATGAGGCGTCTTCAAACTTGAGTTTTGCGACAGTTCGTCTAGGTCAAGCTGTATGGTTACGCGCTGGGAAGCCACACTGATAAACTCTAATGGCACATTGGGACTGGCAACACTGGCCAGTTGCGCCATCAAGTTCTATTCAAAGCTAGCAGACTCATAATAGCAGATTTTGTCTGGAACAGAACGATTAGGATAAATCCTTCGCCCCTTCATGCGTATAGTCGCTCTACATGCATCGGTGAAGCTTGTGAACCAATCAGGGTGCGCCGGACGTCAGTGAGACAGACAGGCGGTAGGATTGCGTCGGCCATTATCTGATCGTTCGCGGGAAGCGTTTCCGTTGAGCCTCCGAGGGTCGATGTGACATTGTCTGTGTGGAGGGTTGACATTGCGCGGCTGTGTTTCTGACTGCTTTGCCGTTTCCCGGCGCGTAATAATTCGCGTCCTTCTGTGGCCATCGCACTGCAGTGTCTCGCTGAATAATAATAATAATAATAGCTGAATAAAAGTCTACTACTACTACTACTACTACTACTACTACTACTACTACTACTACTACTACTACTACTACTACTACTACTACTACTACTACTAATAATAATAATAATAATAATAATATTAATAATAATTTCATAATAACAAGATAGTAATATAAGTGGCAGTAGTGTTAATTCGGAATATACGTGTAACAATTTAGACGACGCTTGAGCTTTATTCTTGGAATACTTTAAACGTTTCGAACTTACTCACTATGATCTTTTGGTTTTAAAAAGTGGTGGTCCGAGGTTCATATTTTGACCAACCTATCGTGTTTCTCGCATTGATTTGACGCCGGAATGTAGTGGTTTGCTAGTGTGGATCTCGAGCTGTAGACTTTTGAGTTGTTCGTTCTTTTAGGCGCTTTTTGTTTAAACCTGACCAGGTCGAAATCATTTGCTTACTAAGCAATACTGGGAAGCCAAGATGCGCCGTTTTGGCACGAGATAAGCTGATTTTACGCATAGCCTTCTGTACTTCTGATTTTGGGAACCGACTTCACGCCGCTATGTCTCAAGGTTTCCACGAAACATACTTCAGATAATCACAGCATTATAGGCGTGATTGGTAAGCGCGGAGAAATATCACGCACACCTTAAGTGTGCGAAAAGACTTTAAATTTACGCTCATGTAAACGTGAGATTTCTTAGTCTAGTACAAAGGCTCTCGCACCTTCGTTTTATGAGGAAGTAGTGTGACAGTTACTTTTTTTTTTGCGCGCAATAACCTGTCCAACTGCATTCATTATGTCAAAGAACAATGGAAAGCTGGAATCTATACAACTAACAATGCGTTCTTGCAGCCTTTCTTACAAGGTATTGTGTTGTCTAGTACAGTTAAGTGCTGTCAGTCTTGATTTTAACATTTCTTGTCGCACTATTGTATTACGAGGCTTTATCGTCAGATATGCGTACTAAATTGCGTTTCTTTGTGCGGCTATGCTAGTAAAAAAGTAAAGAAGTAAAAATAACGCGCTATAATAATTTCTTATCTGTATGTGAATCTATAAATGTTCCGTTGAAGCGGCGAGGGTGGACAAGAATAGACATGAGATTTGAAATCTGAAATTGTGAATCAACAAACAGAAAATCATTTAATGCCGTACATGTTCTTGACTATCCTAGCCTACGCTACTAGATTGCCTTTCGAAAATGTACTCAGTTGAACTTGGTCAATTTCGTTTGAAAGTATTTCACTCGTGTGAGTTACGTTCGCTGCAGGAACTATCCACGTTTGGACAGATAGTGGACAGTTCCTGTGTCAGCGTATCGTTCAAAGCAGGTATCTTATATTTAACCTATTTCACTTCATCTTAGCGACTTCATTAAAACAGCAAATCTTCGTTTGCGGAATATTGTTCTGTCGTCTTGTATCCTTCACGACTGATTGATAGAGGCGTGCAAAAATGTCTTTCCTATACGCATAGCGATTTACGCTGATGACATCGCACTTTGGGTCAGTGGTCCGTCACACCATGGTCCACGTCTTCGTGGTATATTGCAGCGAGCTCTGAATGCAACTTCAAAACTTGATGGAAGTTGGCCTGCAGGTTTCACCTGCGATGTCAGCTGCGATCGCGTATCATCTAAGGCAACGCGCTCGTCGAAGCCTTAGCAGGCTTTATACCTCGGAGACACACCGATACAGTGGGTACACCAACATTGCTACCTGGATCTAATCATCGATGATCGCCTTTCTTGGCGCCCCGCTGTTAAAACTGTGAGGCTAAAATCGCTGTCCCTGTTCAAGTATGTAGCCGCCTTGACTGCTAGGGGTAAGGACATTGATCAGAAGACGGCACTACAGGTTTACCAATCAGCTGTACTCTCTTGCGTGATGTATGCCTTGTCTTCAATGTACCGCCTGATTATAGGTCTCAGCTGGAACGGGAT
This sequence comes from Rhipicephalus microplus, assembly GCF_013339725.1. Taxonomy (NCBI): domain Eukaryota; kingdom Metazoa; phylum Arthropoda; class Arachnida; order Ixodida; family Ixodidae; genus Rhipicephalus; species Rhipicephalus microplus. The sequence goes on from NC_051174.1 coordinate 43,454,072, forward strand.
CATCGTTTCGCCCTCCGAGTACTGTTTGGCTTACCTCGTGAAGCACAATCCATCCCACTACTGACTGAAGCACACCAGTTGCCGCTAAGGCTGCAAGCTGACCATACATCATATTGAGCGTCTGAACCGAGCCCTACATGGCAAGACACTCCTTAACAGGCTGTTACAGCGCCCACTTTATCGGATGGGTAAAATGGCGGCTTTTTTCAATGACATTACTGGCAATTTCGGCGATACTATTGAGTTGCCAACATCGACAGAGCACAGGCCATGGGCCTTCCCTACGCATCTGTCAATTCCAGGAATATGCAAAAAGTGTGACCAACCTGTTTCGGAACTATACCAATTAGCCCATTCACACTTATTCGAAAACTTCAAAGACTAAACAAAAGTGTTTACGGACGCTTCTGTACGCAGCGATGGCCTGGGCGCTTCTGCAGCTTCCTTCTGCCCATCAATTGATATCAGGCGGTTGTTTAAAATGCTGCACTCATCATTGGTGACGGCCGAGCTAGCAGCGATTGATGTCGCCCTTAAGTACATACAAGATGGGTTACCAGCATCGAAGGTTGTCATCCTCACCGACTCTCGTGGTGCCCTTAGCAGACTCACCAGCAAGGAGACCGACAGCCCTATTCTGAGCAGCATCATGGAATCCATTAACAATATTCTGTCACGTGCACGTGCCTAGCTGCACAGTGGGTACCTTCGCACGTGGGTATCGCGGGTAATGAAGAAGCTGATCACCTTGTTTCGTCATGCAACCACGATGACTGTGACTGTAGCGCTGATACGCTCAATCCGGCTCTCTTCAGCAGCACTCTCTGTGTAGGCTTGAAAGCTCGCGACCCGAGCGAGAGTGCCGTACCATGCAGCGCCCCGCCGAATGTACAGTGTCAATTTTTATGAAAGGGAACCCGCGAGCGCGTGGCCTGCGCGCTCCAGTGGCTGCTGGCGGCGCGTTCAAGGGGTAGTGAGAGAAACTAGTCTCTTGTCGCGTCATCTCGCGGCGAGCAAAACAACCCATTCGTTGCTGATATACAACGGCACGATTGCAACCTCTCCCCCTTCCAGGCGATTACCGGCTCTCGCGTAATCGTCTCGAAGGGAGAGGGGTCGCAATCTTGCAGCTGGTTCCATATCAGCAACGAATGGTTGTTTTGCTCGCCGCGAGATGACGCGAAAAGAGACTGTGGTTGCTCTCACTTCCCCTTGAACGCGCCGCCAGCAGCCACTGGAGCGCGCAGGCCACGCGCTCGCGGGTTCCCTTTCATAAAAATAGCCACTGTACAGAGAATGCTGTGAAACGAGCGATGGGCCCAAAACACTCGTATTTCGGGCCCAAGCAGCCATTTGCGATCTCCGCGAGTCGCCGGTGGGAATGAGCCTTGAACAATACGAAGAAGGCGACGAAACTCGATAAAACGATCGAACGCCCTCGCTGATATGCAAAGCGTGTCCCGGTGCTTGCGCATTCGGGTACATGGGCGGTGGTATACGTGTGCGCACGTACGTATTAGAGCGCGAGAGAGACATCAGTCTGATTGTTTCGGCGCAGAGGGGAATAATTACGTGCGTTTCGAGGGACGATGGCTACCTGTTTCGACGCGAAATGGCGTATGCACCACGTGATGCCGTAATGCAAGTTCTCATAATTAGTATACTATTGCACGCTTTCGATATGCTCGTGCTAGCAAACAATGTCAGAGCGAATGCCGCTGGCATATACCTATTCGAGCAGTAAGTGGTCGTTGTCGTTACGTCGTAGTCCTGGCGAAGAAATTCAGCGGCATTACGTCTGACCTTATAACAATGTCTTTAACTTTCCTTTGTCTGTGTTTTTTGCATCGCGATCGACTTGTACGTGCAGCAACTCGTTATGCAAGTTGCCGCCAGCTCCATTGACATCTACAAGCTTCACGCATAACATTTGACTGTGCGATGTCAATATCTACTCAGAGTTGTCACAAATATTTAACCCATTAGGCATTTGCCTGCTGGGAAGCTAGAGTGTTATTCCTGTTATAAACGAGTTTTCTTTTTTTGCCAACGAACCTATATACACGCCTTAACTGTCACTGGGCCACCATCAGAATCGTTAACGTCGTCTTTATTCCAAGGAAGATATACATCCTGTCACAGTCTCCCTTGCGCCTATAGGATAATGGAGCCTAGGAAAATGGAGCTGAGCCATCCGCATTGACCGCCTGAAGGAGTTGTCACTTGCGTCAATTGGCAGTTACGGGGGACGGAAACGACCTGTGAACTTTTAATTACCTGTCAACATATATGCTTAATCACTTTCATTCCTCACTTTTATCGCTTTGTGCGACTAACATAGCTTAGATTATCTAAATAATTTCAGAAAAAAAGTATATATCGCCGAAATATTTGGCTTAACGTTTTGGCGTTATAACTTACTCCTGACTGTTAGTTTCCAGTTGTATTGTCAATGCGTAGCATTTTTAAGTTCAATGTGTACCGCTTCGCCGTATACACCAAAAAAGATAAAGCTTCTACGGCTGTCTTCACGGATTTAGTTATCTCAACTTCTGTTGACATTTATGTCACTGTATGTTGTTTGTTGCTCCTTACCGTTTATAGCGTCCACTTATCCGGTGGTGTGTACGGACACGGTCACACGTTAGTCTTTTTTCAGTCTACGAAAGAAAGGAATGAATAAATAAGTTAGGATAATAAATTGATAATGTGATGACGTTAGCATGTAGTTTAGAACGAGAGTCGGTGAGCAGGCTAATAAATTCCTTGCCTTACACGCATGCTCAAGCTTCCGCCTTTTCTCGATGCAATTTATACTTCCACTTGGACACACATACATGAAGAGGAGCGCTGCCTCTCGGCTCAAGTTATGATCCAATCTCTACTAAACTCCCTTCAATGATTGACGAGCTCTTCGATGTCGTAATCGGCTCACTTTGAGCGCTTAGTGGGAGGAGAACGTGTATACTTGTGTAAATGGCCGTTTCTCAAGCCTCTCTCCCGCTCATGCAGTGTGAAATGACCTCGCAGAAGAGTCATTACAGTATGTACCGGTGGGGCGAGGATGACGAGCTCATTCCAAACTGACTTTTGGAGGAAAAGAGCTCGCATTAGGCGGCCCGCTTGCAAATGCGTGCGTGGCGGTAAAAATCCTCTCTGTATGGTCCATCTCGCTAAGTTCCATCAGGCGCTGCCCATTGCTTAACGATGCGCCGGAGGACACGCGCAATCACCGGAGCTATTATTTTGTTGCTATTTGTGGCCATAAAGCAGCGGGCACTCCGTGATGGCGGGGTTTAATCGTACGGTTCTGCAGCAGATAGGGGGACAGCGAAAGACGGGATTCAAGCAAGACGTACAATTCACGTGGTTGCATCCTCAACCACTCGTTACTCTACGTTAAAAACTATACGTTAAAGCTGCAGCTTTAACGTTGTGTACCACTCGTTACTCTATGTTAAAAATTACACAACGTTAAAGCTGCAGCTTTAACGTTGTGTAATTTTTAGATGAAGTAACGAGTGGTTGAGGATAGGGCGTGATACACTTGATTCGGTTACGAAATGCGTGGGACGGATAATTGGCGTTCTTTAAATGTCGCATGAGTGACGAAAACGTCGACCGTGCCTACCAAGTCACCGAGATTAAGTGTTAGCATAGAACAGGAGAAGGAAGAAATAAAGTACTGATTGAAACTCAGGAGCGGCCAGTGTGTGTAGCCTTGAATAAACGAAATGTGTGTTTGTATTGGACTCCGGCTGGGAATAGGGGTCATGACGACATCCCAAGTAAAACGAACTACGTGTATGTGGCCTTTTGGGAACATAAAGATGCAATAATCAAAGACATAGAATCAGTGGAAAATTAATCTAATCCCGGCTTACTCTTATCGCACTGCTAGTGCATGGTATTAACTGAAGAGTGCCATTGAATCACCGTTATTATAACTTCGAGCAAAAGAAAGGCGTTGAAAATGGTGATGTGATCGGCCAGTTGGCTCCGTGTACTGCAAAAAGTATGTGCGGCAAAACCGATGCAACAGAATGAAAATGACAGCTGCAGGAATAAGAGTGCTGGTGCTTTCACTTCCTTCTCTCTTCGTGCTGTGTTCCGCTCATGGCTTTACAAGCAAGCGCGCATTTAAATTTTTCCCAATCGAAAACGGTCATGGCAACGCATCTCATCGCTTCCGTTGGACCCAGCCTGGGACTTAATCGGATCTTCGCGACTACGAACACGAAGGTAATGTGCGCCATCACACCGTCATTGTGCGTTCCCAGTCATGCCCTTACTGGCACTCCAATCGATTGGAAGGACTTTCTCCATTATTATCAAGCCTTAGTGGTCCCCACTCGTTTTCAGGAACGCACTGATCAACACGATATAATGAAAGGTACAAAACAGTATAATTACAGATTTGATCGGGGACATTATTTGTGTGTATTGCCACGCCCGTTTCTTGCTGTATGTAACGCGCCGACTGTTCCTGTAATTGGAAAGTGGGCTCCCTTGCTATGTGCATTAACGCAATAGCCGTAAAGAGCTCGTTTATCAGAACTTCCGTTGTCGGTGTCGTTGGTTATGAGCGAAAAGCTCGGCGTTGTCTACGAGCAAAAAATCAAAATAGATGCAAATATAATCGTAGTTCTACAGTTTGAGTGAGAATATCTAAACAAACTCTTCTGCGAGGCAAGCAGGCGTTCTACTTTAAAGCCACGCAAGTGCTTGAAAGTGCTTCGAAAAAAAAAAACTCACTTTATGAATATGATTAAGTGCGAGGAGCCTTCATAACTCTTGTATTATGGCGTTTCAGCATGCAATGTAGCGCCAGGCGTCAAAACTTGAAAGTTCGCTATGAGCGCATGTTTTAAAGGCCCACTGATCACAAAGCACTGAGAAACAAGTGCTCCATTCCAGGTTTATGCCACTGATTAGAACTGCTTCCGAAATATCTTTATGCGAATGCCATGCAATGCGATCGTTGCGCTTAACGCATTTCTTGTTGCGTGCATTGTTGAAAGGCAGCATCACGCCAGGTGTCAATATGTATACATGTGAATTACCCGACGAGTAAATGATTGAAATGCCCACCGATTACAAAGCACTCTGCCATATTAAATGATCATCCCCGGCAAATGCATCAATAATGTGAGGAGCTGCGTATAGGTTCGCGAGTTGAATCGTATATTGGGCGCTTCGCTGATTCGCAGAAAGAAGCATTCTGGCGTAGAGAACACTTATCAACGGTGCTTGCCGTGTAGGCATTCTAAAGGATGGCTTGGAACTGCCAAATTTGCACGCAGAGACGTTCGTTTGCGTGCGGCACGGGTTGAGGCATCCACGTAGAACTGAAGGCAGGCTGGCACTTGTAAAGACGATACGCACTGGGCCGTTATCGCCGCTATTGAAGGCGAAGCCCGAGTTCTTCAATTACTCGTATGCAGTGCTGTTCTTTGTGTTCTAAAGTACTAAAACTAATCCTGTACTTTTACGCCCTTCAATACGCTGCCCTCTATCATGTAATTGATTGATGGATATGTGGGGTTTGAGTCGCAAAACCACGATATGATTATGAGAGACGCTGTTGTGGAGGGCTCCGGAAATTTCGACCCCTGGGGTTCTTTAACGTGCACCCAAATGTGAGCACGCGGGCCTACATTTCCGCCTCTATCAGAAATGCAGCTGTAGCAGCCGGGATTTCATCCCTTGACCTGCGGGTCAGCAGCCGAGTACCGTAGCCACTAGACCGCCGTGGCGGCGCTGCCCCCTATTATGTACAATGTGCCATGACGGTCTCGCACATAAACAAATAGATAAATAAAGAAGCATGGCATTTTATATATTGAGTGTCGCTAGAGTGACTATTTTTTTGTATAGACGTATAGTTAAGCATTCCAAAATTTCTTTTGTAGCAACAAAATATGTTTACTTGATACAAGCTGACAAGTTCTTGCATTCTTCTTGTGGGGCCACCATTTATACATGGGACTGAGAATATTGAAAGTGGCTGCGGGAGGGGTGCGAGCCGAGGCTTTGACTGCCGTACGTTAAAAAAACCTCCCTGCTTTTAATTACACCTGCCGTAATGGCTTCAAAAAACCAAGAAGTTATTTCGAACGAGTGCGATCATGTATCTCCTGGCGAGATGCCTGTGCGTCTTTTTTAAGCACCATTTGCCAGGTATCGAAAGTCGTATCGCACTGTATTTTTCTTTCCTAAGTGACACATTCTTGGCGATCTTCCCGAACCTTTGCCGATTAACGCTGCAGAGTTGCGGATGATTTGACAAGCGGCTTCGTCGCCTAGTATATTAATTAAGCGTGCAACGCTGCGGTGATCTTACGCAGGAGGAACGGGGTGATAAACTATAACTGCAGTTGTACTTCTCTTGTGCACAGGTAATTATTCCGCGAATGCAGTAACACTCGTCTCCCCTTTCTGGGCGCACGTTAAAGAAACGCGGCTTTAAGTTATTCGGGAGTCCCTGCGGTACGGTTCGCTTCATTCATTATCACGTCGTAGTTTCGGCAAGTGAAGCCCTGTAATTACATTACATAAATTAATCCCCAGTCTGCACATTACGGCGTGCCTGACGCTCGTTCTAACGTTGCGCAAGACTAGCCGGCTGCATAGTCCAAAACTAAGTTTGCGTGCGTTAAACTAGTCCTTCAATTCGTATAGCTGTTTCATTTATTTACTTGCGTTTTCCGCTCGGTTTTGCAAGCGGAATCGTCTCCATGCGCATACGCCTTTGAACATCTTGTAATACCGCTTCCAAACTAAGTTCTGAAATGAGGCGTCGTGTGTAATGTCTTCACCTGCCTATAGGTTTTCCTCAAAAAAGTTGCGAGTGGTTAGTTAGGCTGGAACCTCGACTGAACATTCGGCCCTGTCTAAATAGACCAACGCGTACGTGTAGCCGTGATGCAAAGCTCTGAAAATAAGAGCTAGAGGAATGCTGAATCGCATCGTGAGTCTCTCGGCAACTTTTATCGTCTTGCCGGGCAATATCCGCTAACTTGCGAAGGGGAGCATTGTGGGCGCAGGGTTTTGTAAAACCAGAGCGCGCGCAGGAAGCAGGTGCGGTATCCGTCTCTGCAACCGCCCCCCCCCCCCCGCGCAGTGTGCATGTCATTACGCGCTGTGTGTGCGTGGTGTGCTGTTCACTGTTTCGCGGGTAGTAAATTACCGTGGCGTGCCTCGCAAGCGTAATGCTCCCCCTGTCCCCCTCCCCTTCTTTTCTTCACTACGTGCAGTTCGCACTCCATTATAGCTAGCCATGTTTGAAATACGAACACTGCGTGTCGGGCGGAACGCTTAAACTTCGATGCGGTGCGCTGCTGCATCAAGTACTCGTAACTCGTGTAGCTCGGAACAGTGTACGGGACTAAATGTGTGAGCGAGGCTGCATGCAATACGTGTGGTCCCCATCACCGCTCTAATGGTCTCACTAAATCTGTGCAGTGTAGTGGCCGTGTGTGCGTATTGCACGCGTGTTCAGAGCCCGCTATAGGAAATGCGCGCTTCAACCAACTCTCAATTATGGCCTTTGTTAAGAACGCTGTAACTAGCTCAGACTAGAAGTCTTGCAATGTTCAATCGGTAGTTATGTTGCTACAT